>OX326970.1:51777602-52220616 GCA_946800305.1 Medicago arabica | reverse complement strand
AATTTGACAAAGTTTTGACACTTGTAAATTATAGAGTCTTTTTTCACTTGATCTTCAAGTCTTCATTCCTTTATATAGAGGTAGAAATGAGACGTTGAGAGTGTGTCAACGCATCAAAGAGTCGTTAGAGAAGCTTGATCATTCAACATTGATTTGTTGCTTGATTTAGTTAATGTTCTATGAAGGACTGTGTTTGAATCCTTTCCTTGAAGAGGAATTAACCGTTCTCTTCCAAAGAACACAGTTGTAGCTCCGTACACTTGCACATGAGAATGTTGGAGGTAGTGGTCGTACAAAATGTTCTTCTTGTACTATAACTTTGACATTGACATCCATTGACCTTCTGATATCTTCAGAACCATCGTGCATGATCTTCAAAAATAATTCTGACTTGATCTTCAAGGATTCAGCTCATTTATCCTTTAGTTAGTCTAGAGTCTGACCTTCAGAGTCTAGAAAAACTTCAGAGTCTGGATGACCTTCAGAGTCTGATTTTCTTTAGAGTCTAGATGCAACTTAGCTTCTCATGAAAATTCTTGCTCTCTAATTTGTTTTTTCAGAACCAATACTTGATTTAAGACATCATAAATTTTAGTCTATGGTCTTGCACACTTGAACAAATATTAACATATCCAATTGAACTTTTAATATCTTATTATCATCGAAACTCAAGAGACATTGTTTAAAATTATTTTATTCCAACAATATCAATATTATACGACAGTGTTGCTGACTAAATTGAAATAGAAACTTTTTTTTATAGAAGCGAAAAATTATTGATCCCACTAATCAATACTAAGAGCACCATCTACTTACAATTAGGGGTGGACAAAAACCCAATCCCGCCCGAAACCGCTAAAACCGAGTGAAAAAATGGATACTCGGATGGGTTAAAACGGGTTGTCGGGTGTGTGTTTCCAATTTTGTTTGGACTGTGATGGTCGAGTCCGGATGTCTGAACTGAACCCATGAACAAAACGAAACCATCAAACTATGGGATTTCTTTAAATAGATATATTCATTTTTATTCATAGTTTAAAGGGTTTCTAGATTTTTGCTGAGTGACATGACCATTCTGTCTGTCTCGAGCCTCACAAAGCCAGTTGTTGTCTCTCATAGAACATTGGGAACTGTAGATAAGTACTCTCTCCGTTTCAAAATACATGTCTAAGTCAACCACTTCACGTATGTCAATGCATAATTTTGACCGTTAATATCTTTAATTATCAAAAGTAAAAAATTGTAAAAATTTAATATTTTGAAAATATTTGTTGAGACGAATCAAACAACATCTTACATGTTAATATTTGTATTTATACATTAGTTAAAAAGTATGGTCAAAGTAAGTCAAGTGAATAGTGCACATTGCAAAAATTGGACATGTATTTTGAAATGGATGGAGTATGTTTTTGATTAATTTTTATACTAAATTTTAAAAATTGTAAAAAAAATTGACATTAGAATACAAATATTAATTATTGTGACTTTAAACTACTCCAAAAAAGTGGAAACCCACAAATCTAACTGCTACTAGTATACATTTATGAAAAACTAGACGCCGACCCGCGCGATGCACGGGTTTGTTTTCGCACGGGTTTGTTTCGATTTTCATATATAAGCATCATGTTGACTATATTATTAGTTGTCGATATTTTAAATGTATTATGTATAACATTTCAATAAAGACTACAATAGCAAAATGCACCGAAGTTGGAACTCGTCATACAAAATCTAATCAATGAGTAAAATTTAAACAATGAACTAATTAAATAGTTCAAAATACACATCAAAGGAAAAAATTTACTGCATAAAGTTAGTATGAGAGACATATCAAGTGATTCAACCATGGAAGCCGATAAGGTCACCTACATTTTCATTTTTCAAGATATATGTCGTAGGAAAAAGGGGAAGAAATGGATGAAAAACGCAGACTTTTGGGTTTAGATTGTGAAGGAGAAAGGAGAAAAAAGAGTTCGAAACCGTTTGGAAAAAAAGGAAAAAGAATTAATTGTTTTATAAAAAGGGAGTTTAATATTGGATATCAAATAATGGAAACCAAATGATATCACAAAAACAGCAAGTTGCTTGTTGGTTAAAATGCTTTGAAGTAACCAACATGACATGGGTTCGAATCCTTGAAGGGATTTTTTTCATAAATATTTTTCAAAACCCTAAAAAAATGGCAGGATTAGGGTTAATCAGGATTGCTTGCTTGCAATACTGTTTAACATTGTGGGCTTTCCTCCTTACAAAATGAGTTTAGAAAAGTAAAGTTCAAAGTTTCTTCCCCTAACCTCATCTCTCATCACGTTCACATCACAACAATACATAGATGAGAGTGTTCCTTAAAAAAATGATGAGAGTGAGATACGTGTAATCGCCTTCGTCACCATCGATCTCTAATTTTCATATGTAGTCCTCCAACCTGCATGTGTCGTCTTCCATGGCAGATTTGTTGTTACTTTGGAAAATATGTTTCTTCTATGACATATTTGAAAAAATATTCTGCAATGTGATCTTCTTTGATTTGTATTTTTTCCCCTCTAAATCTAGAGATTTACTGAGTTGTTCATGAGATTTGCTTCACCTCTGAAAAGTTGCTGAATCACCAACACATTTAAGCAAAAAATGGTTCCTTGTATCGAAAAGAGTAACATTTATCTTTTTTCGTCTTGTTTTATCTTTATCCCTAAATCCCTATCTTTTTCATTCTAACTGGGAAAAAATTGTTTTGAAACCTATAATCGAAACAAACCACCCGTTGAAACCGCAAATTGACAAAACCGAATGCAAAAATGAACGGGAATGGGTGTAGTTTGTGCGACCGTGGGTTCACACGAATTGGTGGTTTCTGTCTGTTGCCGACTGAAACCGACCGTTTGTCCACCTCTACTTACAATGTAAAAAATATTAACAATTTTTACCAAAAAAATATATATAAGAATTTTTACCAAAAAAAGATATATAAGAAAGATTAAGCCAAGATAATATCATCACCCGTCAAACAAATAGCCAACATACACTTTACTAAAAAGACGATTGGAATAAGATGTAATTGTAAATATTGTGGGTAATTATTTTTATTTTTAAATTTTCAAAAACATCTATCTCTCTCTCCATTCAGATGTCCTTGTGCAGCATTTGACACAATCATCACGCTCACTTCTAGACTGTGGCCATTTTTTTTCTCTCACAAGGGAATAGAATAAGTATATAGAGTAATAATATAATAAAATCGTCTTCATGAACATAATATAATAATAACATAATAAAATCGGCCGAAAAACATTCAAACATTTTACTTTAACGGCCTATTATCACTTTTAAATACTTATTATGACCACCAAAAACTATATAAGTTTATATTATATTTGAGTCACATACTATTCCATTATACGCTATCCAACCATTCAAAACATATATTTGAGTCATATATTATATATTATTGAAACAATGTTCAATTTAGGGGCGGAGTTTACAACATCGGTAAGAGTAAGAAGATCAAAGTCCTCATAGTTGAGATGGAGATCACCATGTTTAGATAGCCTATTATGATTTAGGTATACAAAAGGATAATTACTCTTCTCTCCTCCAAAATTTCTCCCTCCTATACAAACTGACGTACCAAATATCCTCCACGTGACTTAAGTCACGTAGGTGTTATACTTAGTGTGACTTAAGAGCATCCACAATGGGAGTCCACTAATAAGGCCTCCTTATATGGACCCCACTTGTAAACGTCGTATATTTATAATTTTTTAATAAAAATACATATTAAGGACTCAGTGACTCCAAAGTCAATACACTAATTAAGACTCAAATAAAAAGTACTTAAATAGATCACACTTACTTTACATCATTATACAAAAATGATTTACTACTTCTTTTATATGTGGGGTCTGTTAGTTGTCCATGAGAGAGAGACTCCTTATATAGTTAAATGTTGACTCATTTTTTCTTCCTCCAATGGGGGTCCTTAACGGGGAGTGGTCCTTGTTAAGAAAGGAATCCCCCATTGGAGATGCTCTAAGTCATGTTGGAATATAACCTAAGTGACTTAAGTCACGCTGAAAACTCACACTAAACCCCAATATGAGTTAACTCACGATGGTTACCCCACCAGTATTGTAAAGAGTATCATTGATCCCCAATCATCGTCCACAAATTTAGGCTTCAATTTCGAGTAAGAGGGTAACAAACTTTCTCGGAGCATAAAATAAACAGCAGCGTAGTGTTGTTAAATAGTTTTAATTTGGATTTCAATTTTTATTCTTAAAAGGAAAAACAAATATTGAAAGACAACCAATGTGAGTTAACTCACGTTGGGGTTCAGTGTGAGTTTTCAGCGTGACGTAAGTTATGTAGGTTGTATTCCAACATGACTTAAGATTATGCAATGACTTAAGATCATGCTGGGTATAAAACCTGCGTGACTTAAGTCACGTGGGAGGTATTTTAGTTAGTTTGTATGGAAGAAGAGCAATATTCATACAAAAGACCATTAGTGGGCTAAATACATGCAGTTTAGGCCCAATTCATAACTAATACAGGAAGATTGTTCATTAGACACCCACATTTTTCTCTCAGGTACCATGAACTAATGAAAATACCCACAACGGCGGTTAGCTACCATTAGAAAGATTTTTAAATCAGTCGAATCAATTTAAAAAGTAATTTGACCAATCTAAAAATTGCATAATGATATTTAACTACCGTTTTATGACGAACGACGTTTAACAACGGTTCAAGCAACGATAGTTGCAAAATTGAGCAATTACAAGGTGCCTCAAGAGCAACCTTCCAAATACAAAAAAACTTATTGTCTTACAGCTGCACAAGGTCTTTTATTTATGGCTTAAATACGTCTTTCGTCCATGCAAATATAGATCATTTGAATTTTCGTCTCTGAAGTTACTAATCCTTCCAATCTGCCACTGCAAACTTTAATCATTTGATTTTTGGTCCTAATTAGGTTTTTTTGCTGAGGTGGGCTGTCATTAGCGACGTGGTGCCCATGTGGCAAGTGATGATTGAGCGAGGTGGTTGACTTAAATAGATTTTTTGTCCTTGCAAATATAGGTCATTTTAATTTTCGTCCTTGAAATTACTAATCAGATATAATTAGAACCATTTTTCAAATGGATTAATATTTGCAATGGCAAAATGGAATGATTAGTAACTTCTGAGACGAAAATTCAAATGACTTATATTTACAGGGACGAAAGACCTATTTAAACATTTATTTATTTATAAAAAAAATTAAAAGTTGTCCTAGCTCTTATAATAATGCAATCATGGGAACTTTTTCTTCTTCTTAAGAGTGATATAGAATTTTAATATTCTGACAAAAAAAGTTAGTACTCGAGTGATCAATTTTTTTTTTTTTTAAACTTGCTACGTTTATTTTAACTTCTCTTATATAAAAATGTCTCATATTATAACCCGCTTTAGGCTTCAAAATATGTTGAATCGGCATTGTGAGAGTTCAAATAAACTAATATATGCATTTTCTTTAACACTTTATTTGGTTCTTTTCATAAGACACAAATAAGTCAACAAATTTAATGTATCTGGTTCAATATATGTATCAAATACATCAATTTTTGTCTCTTATAAAAAGGATCAAAATAAGTAGTATTTATGATGACAAATACATTACTCATCAACAAAATATGGCTAAAGTTATTTATATTAGGTTGACATCAATCAAAATAATTTATTTCTCTTTTACTATTTAATGATAAAATGGTTAAAGACAAAACGAATAATTTATTTCTTTTTTCTTTTTTGAGAAATGGATACTTCATAATATGAGCGTATTTCCTTTTCCAAAAAAAAAAAAAAAATAGTAGTTCTTTTTTTATTTCGATTTTTTTTTGACAAAATTTGGATATTTTCTTGTCTGTTCTATATCAATCAGCTATCTATTTTTTATATTGTGTAATATTGAGAATGGGTTGGACGCCACATCAAATTGTAGAAGTGTGGTATCCCCCACGAGAATACTCTCTTCTCCCAACAATTTTTGCTCGTATCCAACTGAATTTTCGAAAATACTTTTGCGTGAATTAACTCACGTAGGTGTTAAACTCCGTATAACTTAAGTCATACTACATGACTTAAGTCACGATACATGACTTAAGTCACATTGAAAAACCCCAATATTTTCATCATTCATTTCTTTTCCATAGCATCGATGAATATGAGCAAAGAAGAGAACAACAAATTTTGTAGTCCTAAAATAATTGAGAAAGTGGAAGAGAGAGCCAAGTGGTGGACGAAATATAATAATTCAATTGTTGATGCATATTAATAAAATATCAAATAGTTGGAATTTAAAAGAAAAGATGCGGCTTTAATTTGAAGCATATGGAAGGAGTCTTTTTGTTGAAGAAAGCATATGGAAGGAGTTAAAATTATATTAGGGTTGTTGTTTTAATTTGAAGCTGCAATATTAATTTTTGATGCTATGGAGAAGAAAAGATTGATGAAAATAGTGGGGTTTTTCAACGTGACTTAAGTCATGTCATGTAGAAGCATTTTTGGAAATTCGGTTGGGAGCGACCAAAAATTGTTGGGAGAAGAGCAGTATTCTCCAAAATTGAGTATTAGACTCAGAAACAACAGTTAAGTTGAGATTCCCTAAAAAGGAAAAAAAAGGTATGTGGTGATAACACACATCCGCCTGGTTGTTGCTGTAACAACCTTAATTTTTTTATGTGTTTATATGTGCTCATATGTGATTAATTGTCTTTGCGTGTATTTTGGTCGGGATTGTTGAAATTTGGTGTTAGAAGGGTATTTTAGTCATTTTGGACTTAGGGTATCTTAGTCATTTAGTGAGCAAGGGTAAATTAGTAATTTCACTGTGAGTGTTATTTTTAGTGTTTCGAGTGGGAACCATTATTCTTACTAAGTTACTAAGTGGGTTGTTAAGTGCCAGAAAGTAGTATTTCAAATGTATAATTTAGGCACTTTTGTTTCTTGTTTTACAAGTAATCCAGGGAAGAGCCGAGAGATAAGCGATTATTGCCCTATTACACTTTATTTCTCTCACTCTCCCCTTTTTGTGCAAGAATTGAACTCAAGACACCAAACAAAGAAGAAAAACAAAGAAAAGTACAAGAGACAAAAGTTTCAAGCCACTCGCCCTCAACTCGCAACAGCGAGCAGTGAATAACGAGCAGCCAAAGGAAGGCCAACATACTCGCCTCTAACTCGCAATGGCGAGTTCAAAGGCGAGCAACTTCCCGAGAACATATATCCTCCGCCTCCAACTCGCAATGGCGAACTCAACGACAGAAGAAGCTCGCAACATCGAGTAGAAATACGAGCAACTTCCAGAGAGCCCAAAAATCATTCGCCTCTTAGCTCGCAATGGCGAAGGAATCACTCACGAGGCGAACAAAGGCGTCCTAGACTTCCTAGAGCTGACGTGGCATAAACCCACTGATGAAACAACCTCAACTCGCCATGGCGAATGCATCTACTCGCGAGGTGAGTTGAGTCAGATCAGAACTATTATAAATAGCCCTTTAGTTCATTCCAGTGGGGAGTTATCACTTGTACTAGAGATAGATAGGGCAAATTTGAGTGTTCATCATAGGGTGAGAGTGATAGAAGGTGGATTCTTCCACATTTGTTGAGAAATCACAAAGTTGTAATGAATCCTTCTCTTTCAATTCAATCTTGCAAGGCTTCCATGACAATGAGTAACTAAATCTCCATTGTTTGGATTAAAGGTACTTGATCTAAGCATAAACATGTAATTGTTATTGAGAAATACTATTTTTATTGAGAAATACTTCTCTTTCAATTCAATCTTGCGCTTAATGCTTATGTTTGATTTAATTGTTATTGAGAAATACTATTGAATCTAGGTTTAGAATAATCATCTATCCAAAAATGAATTCTAGACATGGAATTGATGTTTAGATAATCACTTTTGTATCCAAACTTCATGCTTTCGGATCATTTAATAGATTGAGAAATCGTCGATTAAACGATACGATCAACTCTTGGATCGTTTAATAGTTTGAGACATCGACGATTAAATGATACAATTGATTTCACAATATTGTTTGGACACGAATGGTATTGTGGAGGGATACGTGATAATATCGATTAAAAGCTAGAATCTGTATATGTGGTCATTATGTTATGTGTGACGCTTGGTCAAGGAACTTTAATCTTAACCAGTTTTCCACCTTATTAATCTCAACTTTCATTATTGCAATTAGTTTAAACAATCAACAAATTAATCTCTTAACTTAATATGATATTTGATGTTGAACGGTCCGTGATATCGCACTAGTCCCTGAGGAGATGATACAATATACTTACTTTTGATTGATAGAAAAATACTACATGAGTTGTGGTAATAAATTAAGAGTCGTTATTTATTCGTTATCTTTTTACCGTAAGTGAATAAGAACTTGGTGGTTAATTAATTAGAACATTGTGAGTTAGACCCATTAAGTGGTAAGACTTTATAAACCCATGTTAGAAGAGAATTAGGGTTAGAAACACTCATTCACAATTTTTTTAGAAAGAGGTAGAGAGAGAAAGTGCTAGAGGTAGAGAAGAAAATGGTTAGAAGAGAAAGGCTTAAAGATCAAGGGGGGATTAGAGATTCAAGGAACTAAATTGAGGCTAAAGCTAGGTTGAGTTCCTTTGAAGTAAGGGGGCTAGTATTCTATCATAATCTCTTGAGAATAATCTCTTTTTCTATCTCAATTCAAAAGTGCTTAATTGTGAAAAGTGATTATTGTGAACTTAATTGATGAAATTCGTGCTCTTATGATATTGCTATGTTTGGGTATGTGAATTGAATGTTAATTGAGTTGTTAATGTGGAATTTGCATGCTCAAGTTATATATAATTGATTACTTTGTGAATTTTGCTAGAATTGGTGAATTGTGATGTTGTGTTGTTGAATTGAGGTTGAATTCATGATTATGAATTGTGATTGTTGTTAAGTGTTGTTGTTGATACCATATCATGGATTGGGTACAAATCTTGTGGAATTGTTATGGTTGAATTGAGTTGTTTTTGAAGTTTTATAAAAATTGGTGAATTGATGATTTGTGATGGAATGATGTTTTGATTTCAAGTTTTATGTGGTTTTGATTGCCTTTTTATGTTCATAAACGTTTAGACAAACTTTGGGGATGAATTTCGGGTCAAGGGGATCAAAATTATGGTTTTGGGGTTGAAAATAGTGGATTCCCGTAAGGGAAAACACCAACAACAGGATTGCTATTCTGGTGCATCCCGCCCCGGCGACAAATGGCGTGCCCGACGAGATTCCCAGAAACAGCAAACCCCGTTTTTGTTGTTTCGGGTATTTGGGGGCCGATCCGAGCTTTCTAAAATGCTTCTTTCAACATGTTTAGTTGTTGTTTTCACTCTTTAACCTATTGAAATGTCTTATGAAATGGAATGAGCTTGATTTTATGAAATAGAACTAAACTTTTTGAAAATATCCAAGAACGTCGATTTTTCCGAAACTCGTTTTTCTCAAAGGAAAGGGGTAGGGTTAAGGTTGTTTATTGAATACATGATTTCTAAAAATGGTTGTGAGTGGTTTCAATGAGTTTTAACTTGTTTTACTTTGAAAAAGGAATTCTTTTTGAAAAATGATAGAGAGACGAACTTTGTGATTTTTATGAATTCGTCGTATTTGGCTGATGAAACACACATGTATACTCAACTGCACTTATATGTGATATAGAAGTATAGATAGTTGAAGCATTAAAGTGTGTTTGCTTAGTTTTGATTCCATTGTCGAAATTATTTGAAAGTTGTGAAATGATAGACGGACTTTGTCGAAAGTGGTCTTTAAGACCAAATATCTTGAAAATCTTTTGTGTATAGTTTGATATGATTGTATAAAGATGTATGAACGCTTGATAAGTGTTGAATATGATGTTTATCATGATTTGGTGTACTTTCTCCTTTACTTGGATTGTGAGAAATTGTTTGGAGTTATCGATTTGTAACGATGTTGAATTGTTGGTGAATGCATATGTTAAACAATGTTGATGTTGTTGGTGAGTTGTTGTGAACATGTCCATAAGTCGTGTCATATGTTCATGCATTCATAGTTATGAGATGTTATATCCAGTTGAGGTGATTATGATGTGCTATTGGCATCATAGGGTGACGGCCTAGACCTTGTTGGTGACGGTACTGCATGCATATAGGAGTCATGTCTAGATGCATAGTATGTTGTGGCATGAGTCCTAATGGTTATGATCCTTGATGTTTGATATGCGTTGTGGTTGACATGCTTGGTGCTTAATAATTGGTGACTTGCATAATTGTGATGTGGTGAATTGTTGATGTTTATGAATAATAATTGAAGTTTAATTTGATGATTCCATTTTAATTATTTATTATTGATTATGTTGATGTGAAGCTAACCCCCAGTGGTCTGTGGTGGACCGCCTACCTATTTGTACGAATAGGTAGACGACGTGCAGGATTAGTTTGATAGCTTGTTTGGTGAGTGCTCGAGGATAGCAGGAGCTACCTCTGTTGTTTGTTTCTAGCGTCTTAGATAGGCTCTGATCTAAGACGTTATCGTTTATGTTATTCTGGATTTATCTTTGTTGTTGAGATTTACCTGCATATCCGGTTTGTATATTTATGCTTGTTGATGTACTTATGAGTTTATGACCTGGATATTATGTAGATGCATGTTATATATATATATATATATATACACACACACACTTCGACTCTTGAGAACTTTTAATATGCATGTATGTGAACGTTGAGACGTGACGTCTATTTCTTGACTATTTGGATTATTCGCGTGTTTTATCGCTTTAATAGAAATAGGGCGTTACAGTTACGGATCTGGCTGTTGTCTCCTCAGTCCATCTCTTGCCATCTAAGCTCGTTCGTGTTTGGGTCTTTCCCACTTCGTTCAGGTAGATTTGTTACGCGAGGTACTCGGTTGTGTTACTGTTTATTGGATCTCTGATAGTTGTCCAGACTTGTTGAAGTTCTGCAGGATTTGATAGTTCAAGTTCTACAAACGGTCCTTTGATATATGTATCAGTCTTTTATTGATTTGATTTCAGATTGGTTACATTCAGTTTGGTTACATATCCTTGACTTTATAAGTTTGAAACATGATAGTTGGACTCGAAAGAGTCGTGAAACTTGTTGTATTACAGGGAGTTGTTGGTCCTTGGAATCGTTCCGTGTTGACGGTCGTTCCATACACCAATTTTTTGAACATCTGGTTGGTGATTTAAATGTTCACGATTCATCTTTTTTTGCAACTTGGTTTCGCGCCCGTGCGCGGGCATGTTGGGCGTGCTGGGTTGTGTCTGTGGTCGTTGATCGTTTGATAGGATTAATTAGGGTTTGGATCCATGCGTGTTGATTTCAAGGCAGGCCCTTTAAATTTGGATGCCTTGGGAGAATTAATAGAGTGGTGCCCTATAAAAAAAAATTCACCAAAAAACTAAGGAGAGTGTATTGAATTAGGATTTGGAAGGATTTTAAAAGATTTTTTGGTTATAGAAAAATCTTGAGGTATTCAATCAAGATTTTAAAAGATTAGAAATAATTCTGGTGGTATTCAATTAAGATTTTCATGATTTTTTAAAGAATCCAACAAAATATGGTGGTATTCAATCAAAAAATTTCACAACTTAAAAATAGTCTCTTAGTATTCAAAAATGTATAGATTTCAATGGATTACTTTGTAGAATGGATTTTGTGAGACTTTTTAGTTGAAAATTTTAAAACTAACAATCTCATACAAATACTTGAGATTTTTTGAGACTCTTTTTACTCTCATTATATGTTCTTTCCTCGTTTCACCCACTTCACTCATCAACATGTGTTACCCATATCCTCCTTTCATTTGTTTCTTTCTTTAAAGTCATTATGTCATTTTTTTTCTTTAGGTTTTATAATTTTGTGGTTCTCATCGTTTTTATGTTTTTTTTTGAAGAAGTGGTTCTCATCGTTTTTATGTTCTTAACTAACGATGTGGTTGTCACTTGTTAGATCATATTATTTCATTTTTTTTACTCTGGATCACGTTACAAAATGTTTATTGTTTTTTTCGTCCCGTTCTTACATGTTTATTCTTTTATTATCAATACATTTTTTTAAGGAATAAGTTTTGATTTTATTAAGTAACTACTATTATTATATTAGTAGTTAATCTCATAATAGTAAAAGAATTATATATATATATATATATATATATATATATATATCGTTAATTGTTGTTTTTTTTGGTCAAATATATCTCGTTAATTGTTAATAAAAAGTTATTTCAAATTTTAAGTTTCCAGTTGTCTTAAAAATATTATCAATTTATGTTCAAACGGAACAACATGTATAAGACGATGATAGTTTACGGTAGAATAGTTTAGCTTCAAGCATGTGAAAAAATATTACTTAGGGAGACATGAAACTAGAACCACTTTTTTATTGAAAAAATTAAAAATTGTATAAATTTATTTTTTATCATGCAAACTTTTGATTTTTTATTATCTTTAGTCATCCACTCTTGTAATTTTGTATTTTTTGCTAAAAATTTAATAGTCTTTTCGAATCTTATGAATTCTCATAAACTACTTTCAAATCTTAAAAAGTCTTTGAGTTAAAATCCCTTGAAATCTTGAAAGTTAATATATTCCTTCAGAATCTTTTAAAATCTTCAAGATATTTTTTGCCAAAATAGTATTTTAAAGTCTCAATCCAATACACCTCCTAAGAGAAGAACACAAGTATGAATCTTTGAGATGTGAACCAATTAGCTGTAAGCTAAGATCCATGTTCCAAAGTCTAGGCTTCACTCGACAAGTTTAATTAACTAAAAACAACATGGTTATCAAAATAGCACACATGGATCATAATTCAATGTTTATATCATTACAACATTTCATAATTCAATGTTGATTCCTCAAAAGTGAAAATTTGTTTGACTATTATACAAAAAATAAATTGTTTGACAATTGCAATTGGCACTTACTCCTATCTTGTAAAGTTATGACCAATGGAATACGGCCCTTATGCTTTTGACAATTGATTGTTCTTGTTTTAATAGTTGCATAATTGAGATGGAGAAATGTTTTTTGTTTACAAATTGAGATGGAGAGGTTAGTCATAGAAAATAAAAATTAGAAAGAAAAGAGACTCGTAAACTAGTAAAATATTACAACTTTTAATATGCAAAAGCAAAAAATATGACTAATTATTATTCTTAACACTTAATATCATTATTTAATTTAGTACCTCAATTAGATTATTCACTTGCTATTCACTCTTGACTCATCAGTTTAGTTGCTAAAATTATGGATGTAATTCATATTTTTTGGTACATGTAGTTGACTGATTTTATTTTATATTTCATTTAGTCACGTCATTTATTAGTTTTGACTTTGTAGTGCCTCTGTATTTTTTGCTAAAATTATGGATGTAATTAATATTTTTTGGTACATGTAGTTGACTGATTTTATTTTATATTTCATTTAGTCACGTCATTTATTAGTTTTGACTTTGTAGTGCAACTAGAATTTTTATGGGAGTATATATAGTAAAAATATATTTTTTGGTGCCCCTAAAATTATGGTGCCCTAGGCTGCCGCCCCCTCTGCCCGTGCTTAGGGTCACCTTTTTTTTAAGAGGCTAAAATGAAATATATTACCACATCAAAAAGGTTTTCCTAGCACAAGATGTGATAAGGAAGAAACACCAAAGTAGCAAATAAGATCAAATCAATATTTACAAGGCACGAAGCCAAACACCAAAAAGCAAACAAAAGAAACAATTAGCCAATGCTTAGAATGGTAAACGGACTACTCCACCATCCATGATAATTGAGAGTAAGATTAACAAGTTTCACCCTCAACCACATATAGGTTAGAGACTTAATTTTATCCACCACCCGTTGAATAGAGCATTGTTTACCATTGAAAGGTCTATTATTTCTTTCTTTCCAAATTTCTCACGCTGTTGCAAACCAAATAACCTGTAAAATAGACAGCCTTGACTTGGCAACACCACCAATAAAGATGAACTGATAATAATGACTAGAAGCATCACCAGGCAACACAAAAGATACTCCAAGTTACCTAAGAATAAAATTTCAAACGGATCCGAAAAGATTACAATTCAAAATTAAATGAGAAGATGTTTCCACCTACCCACAACCTACAATACACAACTGAGCGTCTATGTCAATCACATGTTGACGATGAAGGTTGTCCTTAGTAGGAAACTTGTCACGGAACATACGCCATGCAAATAACACCACCTTCAAGGGAACGTCTTTGTGCCACAAAGACGATATGGGCACCATCAAGTCAACATGAGCATTAGCATTAATACAATTATAAGCAATACGGACTGTGTATACGGAAGATGTTTCCAGACACCACAGTCTCATATCAACCCTTTCAACCTGTAAAGTGACATTGTGAAGTAAAAGCCTAAGTTCCCTTACCAACTCCTCCTCCCACGCGAATAACCTACACTTCCATCTCCAAAACTCCCCATCAATTCCTCACCCTAATGAATACATTTCAAACACAGATTCCCCCTTCAACAATGACCACTCAAAAAGTCTATGAAATCGTATTATTTTTCTCGTTTGGGTTGACCTACACTCGTGTGAATTTGCTGGTCAGGCTCTATGTCCCCATCTTTGTACTCTTGTTTTTTTTTTAATCCAATGTTTGTTTGCTTAAAAAAGAAAAAGAGTTCTAATAAATATGGTTTTAATCTAAAAATTGAAATGACATGCAAGATCAAACTCTTCAATAACCGGCCACCTTTAACCTTTTTTTAAAAAGTCCATGTATATATAATTCAAAGCATTTAATCTTTAAATACCTAATATAGAGTAGCTTAATTTTATTGGACTAACTTTGTGGTTTTCTAGATGTAAAAATGATTTCATTTTTAGAGCACTGTCTAATATATCCATTTTGCCATTTTTAGCTTAATTTTCTTCTTTCCTTCTACTTAATTACATCATACTTATGACTTATCAGTTAAAGAGAACGTGAAAGATGTTAGTAGTTAAAAAGGGTACCAAAAGTAATCGAAAATAACAGAGTATTCATTGCAAAATAATATTAAGACTGTAAAATACCTTCCATCACGCTGCCACGCACTAAACCGTCTTCACCACTGCGTTATAAAGGTATTGTGACTTGTGAGATACTTCCAAAAACATAATGCCTCAAACAAGAAATTCAATTACTTCATTTTCATAATATTTAATTTTTCATGATAAAATTATCAACCTAGTGCAACAGACAGAATATGTAGCACGTGCACAAGAATACACCCGCATAGAGCCCATTGGAAGAGATCATAATTGTTTCAAATTTCAAACTTAAGGAGTAATATATATATATATATATATATATATATATATATATATATATATATATATAAAAAAAGAACCAAAATTTATTAATTTTACAAAAATACTAGAGAAAATTACAGTGACCACCCTAGGGTTTGATTAAATGTCACACATATATTCCATCTAGTATCATCAAATATACATTAATACATGTGTAACCATTAAACCTAACAATGCTTGCCCAAATCATTCAACCATGGCAAAAATCATCTGTGTGCAGTGGCTACGATTATTTGAGGATGCCATAGCATGAAATATCTTCCGTTAAAGAAATCAGTAACGGCGTGAACATGTCATAAGGGAAAAAATTATGAATAAAGATTGGTAGACACCTATATTGTGTACAACTCTTTGTACCATTTTAAAAATTTGTTAACCAAATATATGGTATATGTGACCACATTTTTCAAAGTGG
Source organism: Medicago arabica (assembly GCA_946800305.1). NCBI lineage: Eukaryota > Viridiplantae > Streptophyta > Magnoliopsida > Fabales > Fabaceae > Medicago > Medicago arabica. The sequence continues at coordinate 52,204,792 of OX326970.1, read as the reverse complement.
TACAAAGGACATACATATTAAGGGTGTCTATCTATCATTTCTCAAAAATTATATAAGTGAGGCTAGTGGTCAATTAGAAATTAGAGGAGAAGTATATGACGTATAATTAAATCCAAAGGGAGGTAGATGTAATTTTCCCAAAATACTACTATTATGAACTTTAATAAGACGTAGCCATTAAATTTACATTAAATCTCCTAATGTGTTGGGTCATCCCTGCTTGCAAGAAATATTAGATGGTACTTCATTCGTCCCTATATTTAAGCACCTAATTAATACTACTAACTTATCTTGAAATATGAAAAGTCAAATTTAATACACATATAAACAAAGGACAATTTGATAATATTAACATCGAAAACAGATACATTAATTACACTATTACACTGACAACTTTTCTTAAGAAATATGAAAAATGTGAAGAGAGCTTACATGGAAGGAGGGAGTAAAAGTTAGTTACATTAGTTGGTTGTTTTCATTAACTATATAAGTCTTGACATGTTATCAATATTCTCGTAATTAATATAATTAATGGAAAAAGATTGGTAGTGCGACAAACTACCCACGAATAACAACGAAGGTATCGTTGGATCTTTCATTTGATTGCAGTGTATTTTGACTTTCATGTACTTTGAAAAAATAATACCACTGCCTCCATGATTCATGTGTCAGTCGCACTATTATTTTTCGCACCAAGTAGCAAAGCTCTTAATTAATTTGTACAATATTTTTCTCCTAAGATAGAAATAGAGATAATGAGTAATGTTAAGAGATACTACTAGATAGATAGAAAGAAAATTAGATGTTGGTTGGGTGTTTTAAAAATTATACAAAATATTAATTATATCAAAGCCTTACAATGTAAAACTTATTTAGCCAACTAATGTAGGTAAGAAACTTTGATCATTGATTGATCACATCAATACTTCAACATTTCTATCAAATCCAAACGCACTAAACATGAGCGGTTTCGATTATCTTAGCTTTAAACGTTTTTTCAATTTCTCTAAGTGTAAAGAGATACATCACTTCCAGACTAAAAACAAACAAACATTTAACATCACAACAATTACATCCTGCACCCCATTTGAAAACATTGAAGCTAAAAAGCATTAAACTTTTATCAAAGCCGAAACAAAAAGGAGAAATAAAAACATTCAAAAGCAAAAATAAGGAACATACTTTTGAAATATCAAATCAACAAAAATTACACATACTTAATCATAATCTTAGATTTCATACAGATGATAACAAAAGTTAACTACACTTAACACACTAACACACATTTATCTTACATCCATCTCCATCTAGCAAATTTCCCATTTTGCCTTTTATTATTACTATCATTATTATAAAGATCTCGTGCTATGCATGCTGCATGCTATACACGTTATTACACAACCCTTCAACGACGTCGTTCTGAAGTCCAATGAGGTAGAGCAGGACTAAAATGAACTGATACCACCCTAGAGTCAAGAAGTTCCATTATAGGAGTGAAACTCACGCACCTAGGAACTTTATACTGATTGATACTTGCACCACGCGATATTGCATAATCCATTAGTTCCTCGAACGTGCCATTTTTCACCACACGTATCTCTAATGGTCCAATTGAATTATCAGCTACTCTTCCTTGTCTATAAACAGAATTCAATGACTCTTCCATAACCAAACAACATTGATTCAACACTTCATATGTTGGAGGATGAGACGAATCCTTCATCAAAAGCTCCCAATAGATAACATAATGTCCAGGAATGGAATTTGCATCAGCAAAACTAGTGTATTCAACAACACTTGTTTTGAAATCCTTTAACAATTCAGAAGCATTTTCAATAGCTTTTTGAAGCTCCGATTCGTCTGTTTTATCTGAATCGATACTCAACAGCACATTCTTTCGCCTGACGAATTTGAATTGTGGATCGGAGTTATGGAATCCTGTGACTTGAAGAATATCACCAACTCTGTAACGGCAAAGACCTGAATAAGTTGTGATTATAAGCTCGTAAGATTTACCGATTTCGACATCAGCAAGTTCTACTAGCTTTGGAGGTGAGTCACGTGAGAGAGTTATAGGTGATGAATCATCATGTGGTAAAAATTCAAAGTAACCCATGTTTGGCATAATGGTGTAAGAAACTTCATTTGGTTCAGTCATAGGCTTAAGATTAAGACCAAAATAACATTCAGATGAAGCATACATTGTACATGGTTTTGGAAGGTTACCACTGTAATAATCAAGGGTCGGAATGTACTGAGCCATAGCACCAGTAACAATAACCTCAAGGTACTTTGTGTTAGGCCAGATTCTTGGGATTATACGTTCCCAATTTTCTCCTGAACATTCTTTCGTCACGAAATTCGCAAGTTCAGGATTCGGTTTAAGTATTTTGGACATGCACTGTTTGATAGAAGGGTCAGTGATTTTTGGGTTTAGGGTTCCTGTTTCAATGTCATGGGATAATTCAGCCCAATTCAGCTGAAGGAACCTAATGGCTCTAAGAAGCCCGGAAGCGAAAACCGCTCCGACTCGAAGAACTTCATGACGCATGATTAGGCCACAAAGCATCTGAGTATACATGCTTTGAAATGAATCAGGACAAAGGATAGCTTCATTTGGACTTGTTAACACATTGTAAGGGTCAAATGGTCTTTTCTTGAACTGTTCACTTTTGTAGTAGGCTGTTAGAACTGGACGTGCCACTAACCCACTTGGAGTTTTTGTTTCTGCTTTGATGAAAAGGAAATGAAGTGCTTTTCCTTTGTCCAAATCAGGAACATATCTGTTGAACCAAATTAAGAAACCGTAATTAATTAAAAAAGTTATTATAGCATGATTATCATTATTCATTACAATAAACTCACGGATATACAACTTACTGGTTCATCACTGGCATGAGTAGGCTGTACAATAACTGACGACGGTCCATTTCTTGATGAATAGTAGGCATCAATTTTCTTTCACCAGCGGATGTTCCTGAACTGTAATAATTACACACTCATTATAACATAACTGAAAAACTTACATGAATAAATTAAGCGTATGAAAATAGTATTGATGAATGAATATATGAACCTGGTCAGAAACTCAGAGATTGGATGAGTGGACAAGATTGGAGAACGGTCACCGTTAGCAATGCGTTGAATATCAGGTGAAAGATCTTCATAGGTTATAACGGCAACTTTGGATTTGAAAGTTTCACGATCTGTAGCACCGTTAAGCCCAAATCGTTTCAAGTATTCAGTTTCTGCGTTTTGTGCAAGGATCTCAGCGAGAACTTTCTCTTGAACGGAATCAGTGTTTTTTGTCATTTCTTCAATGAAATCAAGAGCATTGTCATGGCTCTTTTCATCAACAGAAGAAGGTGGTTCAACAAGAATCCGAGATTCAACGGCCATGATGAAAATGAAAGTATGAAGCAATGAAACAGAAAGAGGAAATATGAGAGATGTGAGAATTGAGAATGAATGAAGAATGCATGAAGGGTGAAGGTGTATTTATAGCCACGTCATCATAGTCGAAGCCACGTGGACAAGCCGGACCAAATAGTACTTTTGGAAGGACTTAATGGTGAATTAAGGAGACAAAAAATTAAAAGCAATTGTTATTGTGAACATCAAAGGGAGACATGTGGGACCAAAAACACGTAGAGATGAAGGATTGTGGCCGACAGGTAGGGTCCACATGTGTTGCCATGTCAGCATAAAATTGTCTTAGGCTAAGTCGTCACGGCCATTTCGTTGCAGGGTTTGGTACCCTATGAAAGTGATGTGTGCCGGCTTAAAGAATTATCGTAGCCCATTTGGTTTAGGCAAGGGACAGGCCAAAGTTAATTAAATTTATACTTGTTTCGGCAATTAAAGAATACTTGCTGCAAATGAAAAAACATTGTGTTTTTCTTCTTCTTAACATAATACATTCATTAGTTTAGTTTGTTTTTTATTATTATTTTAAAATTCCACAAAATGTGTGCTTTTAGTTAAAATTTACAATTACATAGTGTGGTTTTCATGGTGCAATTAGAATCAGCTTTAAGGTAAAATTTCAACCAATCCTAATTCCAAGTGATAAAAAATGTTGGCCAAGTGCAATCCATCAAAGCTTGAAGTTGGAGGAGGTTATCTGCAATCACTCTAATGCTCAAATCAGTATGAGAGTAAAGAGTGAGAGGTAAGAAGAGTGATAGTGGATATTTTGAGTTGAAGGTGAAGAATGATTTTTATATACTTGAGTGTGGAGTCGTTGGAGTGTTAATGAGATCGGTCGTTGCAGATGATGTGTTATTAATGTCAAATTGTAGTGTCAGTTACTAGTTGTTTGAAGTTTTATGAAATGGGTATTCCAAGCTAGTCGTTTAGCGGCGGTTACAATGTAGATATGATCAGATGTTGTTGAGCCTCGTATATTGAGAATTTTAGACATTGAATCAACCCCAAACATATAGACAATTTGTTTTTGAATGATTAATTTAAAAAAATCAGATCAGATCCAAATATGAAAACACAATTAAATCGTAGGTTGATACAAAATATGAAGAAAAAAAAATCATATTATCAAACAATAATGATTTATTATATTTAAAACAAAACAAATAGTCCAAACAAATTTGAGTAGACAAACTAATAAGTAATATTAAAACTTAATAAAAAATAAAGTAATAACCAATGAGAAATACTCATATATTAGTGAAATATAGTTAATAAGAAAATAGAAAAGTATGCTAATATATGTATGTGGACGGCTCCCGCTCGCGCTTTGCTAACCTATCGCGTGGTAAAAGGCGTGTAATAGGCGACCACTTCGCGTGGTTCGGGGGCACTTGAGTCAGTTGTCGGCGCTCGAATGCGTCTTGGCTCATAGAAAATCGTCTTTAGTTAGATGGAAAAATGTGCTATTGTCAAATCCATAGTTAATCCTATTTCGAATAGGAGCAGTTGCTTCGGCATGGGGGGGGTCGAGGACCGACCATTTAGCTTGGTTATCAACCCAAAATTTTGCCTAACAAAAAAATATCAACCCAAAATCCGGTAGATATCGTGATATTGTTTGGCATGCTTGTTGTAATCATCCGTACAAAAGTGCTTGTTGTAATCACCAAAGAATTTTTAGCACACGGGTATGTATGCATGGTAGGCAATTAATGTTTTATTTAGCACACAAAGAAAGACGTTAACGTGATGGAAAAACTCAATACGAAGCATTTATTTATTTTTATTAAATACATAATCACGTAAGTATTGACGTGTTTTAAAAGTTTTTTTTTTTTACGGGTTGACGTGTGTAAAACGTTGATTTATAGTGAAAGAGATTTGCTATAAAAGAAAAACATAGGATACAAAAACCAATTAATATTGTGCTTTTTTTTTTTGTTGACTTGAACAAATTAATATTGTGCTAAAAATATAAATGTGGTATCTGTTGGTTTTTGGACCGATGTTCCAAAATCAATCATATACAATATTTGTTTATCATATATAGTATCTTTTTTATACGATAAATTTATGGTGGTGGATGATACCTCAGTTTAATGTTGTATTTTTACCACAATGGGTTCCGTTCAAACAAAGAAAATGCATAGCAGACTTGAAACAAAACACACACTACAATGTAGAGTGTTTGGGATTGAAACAAAAAAAGAATTATTAAGAGAATAGTTTAATTACGTACTTATAACTTATAAGTATATGAAGAATCATTTTTTCAAACGAAAGTAAAATAATGACCATAGTTACGGTCATAATAACCATATAATAGTAAAATAAAAGCATCTCGTTCCAGTTGTCTCATGAAGGTGACGCAATAAGGATATGAATCATTACTGCTTTCTAATTTGATTGGTTAAACTTAAAATTAAATCAAAGTTTTTTACACGGTTCTTCCTATCAATGTCACAAGTGGTGACACTCAAACTCAAATATCCAAAGGAGTAGGTGAGATTGTTGTGAGTTGGCCTTTACCATAACATTGTTTTCTGCACCCTCTTGGAGAAATAGTAATATTAAATATACTGCTAATATTTTTAGGTTAGTGTTAACTTGTGCCTTTAGGGCACATGTTAAGAAATTCAGAAAAAGAAATAATCCTTTAAATTTTGTACATTCAATTCATTAAAATATTAAAGATTAAATTTAATGCAAACATTTCAATACATAATTTCTACATTTAACTTCTAAAAGTCAAAAGTTAACATTTTCCATATTTTTATAATAGTACACCAATATTAGAATGAACACCGATACTCCTGTGAAAGAGTAAATAGTAAAAATTATAAGAGAATATCCTTCTTGGCTTTTAACCAGATCCAAGTCCATAATGTGACTTTAACAACATCTACCATCAAAGAAATCAAAAGGAACACTATTAATTTTTACCATGTATACTCCAATTTGACCAATCACATCATGCCAACCAGGCATCAAATTCGAACCATCTTTTTATGTAAAGTGTAAAAACAATTTTTATCTTTTCTATATATAGTTTTTTTATAAGCAAATAACAATTTTTTGTCATTACACTCTTGATTTTAAAAAATAAATATATTAAATACATATACAGTAAACCGTGCAACATGAGAATCACTTCAATTCATTATGTAACAAGAATTACTTTTTTTTTCTTGTAAAAGAAAAGTACTTCAATTCGTTATGTGACAAAATTGTTAAGTATATATTTGGTTATGTTGTAACATGAATTGATTTTAAATAAATTAATTTCATGAATTTGATTTTGACTAAAAATGTAATGTGATTTGTATTTAGATATATTATTGTAAAACTGAGTTTAACTAAAAATTTGTGTGCTAAAATCGTGCATTTGGATCCTTCTATGCATGGAAAACAAGAAGCTAAATAAGTGTATGTTTAGCTTTGTGGTGATAAGATTTTCATTGAATTAATTATATAAAATTGATTATGACTAAAAGTGAGTCGATGTTCAAATGATTTATGTTTAAATACATTCATATAAAATTGAATTGAACTAGAAAATTTTATGTATAAAAATCAATTTTATATCAAAGACTATAAATTCTAACTTTAAGCATAATCAACGCTAAAGACAAAATTAATTTATTTGAAAAACAACCAAATCTATTCGAATCAATTAAACAAACACTTTCAAAATAAATTTTGACCTACTTAAAAGTGAAAACGAACATTAGCAACAACCGCGTCTACGTGGAAAAAACATATCCTAAATCAGCAATTCACTTTAACAATTTTGTCTTTATTATAAGATGCCCCGTACTAGTCTACTAGATCACATTCACATGTATATATCAGGAAGTCACGTAGAAACTTTGATATGTTGAACAATTTTTTTCCTACGTTGAAAACATAATGATGGCAAGACCAAGGGTTAATTCAATGGTAATGATACATTGACACTTTTTTCATACATTCACACAATATCATCCGGCTAATAACCTTAAAAATATGACTAAGTAAATCAATTTGTTTAACATGCAATTACACGTGTTAAAGCAACTAATAGTAACTAATTTTCTATTAAATAACAATAATTATTTATTAAAAAGTTATATATTTAATATAAAATGCAAAAATTTCAATACAAGTTTACTATTTAAATTTTGTTAACATGTGTAATATAAACCAATTTGCACATGATAGAAACACTTTTAACTTAATTACATGATTAATCATAACTTTCAGTGTAATATATAACATAAATTAACTTCTACTTAAATGAATCATATATTTGCACATGATTAACCAATGTATGAAAAATGAGTGTCCATAATTTTTTTTTGTTAATTCAATAATTAACATAGCACCTAGACCGTAGGGAACTAGACTAAGAGATTTAGAAAGGTAAATAATTGCGATTTAGAATAACTATAATAGTGAGAGAAGAAAGTGTATAAGTAGAAGATTGGATTGAGTCAAAAATATATAGTTGAATATATGATCTTATATGCATGCGCTATAATAATTGAGTGCACGTTTTTGACCATATTTTCTTATGTCGATCATTTGAAAGATTCTTAGTCAATTTCAGTTTGAGAAATTTAGAGCAGCTAAGAGTTATGGGTGCACAAGTTATAGATGTGGTAGAATCAACAACATAGATTAAAATAACTAAAAATTAAATCCAAAGTATCCACCAAAGGGAACCTCGTGTCGTATAAGCTCATAACATTAACTTTGACTAAAATTCCCTTTGTGCAACAAAAGAACCACATGGTCAAATTCCTCCCTAGGCCTTGTTGGCGACTAGTACTATTTATTGGCTGGAATCAATGGATTTTACGTGAACATTATAGATTACAGTAAGTGGTGCCGTTAAGAAATAGCCAATTAGAATAAGTTGCATGCTGATATAAAATAGAAACAATGACTCAATCTGCATTTCTCTCATTGACATTATAGGGGCCAAATATTAGTCTTTTAAATTTGTGGAATGGAATAGTTTAGTCTATTAAATAAATTAAGAAAGTTCATTAGTTTAATCATTTTAAAATTAAGCACCGCACAAAATTTATGGTTTTATGTTTGTCTTGGTGGGGTTGCTATAAAAAAATAAGTGTATGTCTTGGTGCAATAATACTAGACCATTAAAAACAGTATGCAGGTCTGTCAACAAAAAAAACACAGTATGCAGGTCTTTTATTCGTTTCGGTGGACGTTTCCAAATATATTTATGGTCCTTTCAGCCTGAGGTATTGTTGAAAGGTTGAAGGTTGTGGATGTTGAAAAGCAGCTCCACAGAGGGGGAGTACACGCAAACAATGTGATGATCGATTAAGAAAGCTTGTGAATGTGAAGTTTTAGGGTTAGAAACCCTAGCTTTATAGTGCAAGGATTAAATGACCCAAAACCCTAGCTTGGCCAATTGTTTCTATGGACAATTGTAGATAAATCATGAGGGAATTCATATCAAATGGTTTTAATTGGATCAACGACCATACTCAAGCGCGTGTCTCTAATACGTGTCCATATTGTGGCTCCTTCAAGAGAATATGACTTGTGGTGACCCGATTATTTGATGAATTGGACTTTGGCTCAATCCGAAAGAATTTATTTGTTTTGATATACATATATCAGTATTAAGTTATTAATTATGTTAGTTTTAAGGGTTTAAACTCTGGACCTCATTCTTACAATTTTTTATTTATCTTAACTCACCAATCGAACTACCTGCCTGTGAAACTTAAATGTTTTCAAAATGGATATAATTTTGCGATATAATTAACTAACATTCTTTAATTTAAAAAGCTAATTGCCATTTCAAACTTTTATGAGACTAAGTTGCTAACCAATACAATTTAAACGACAAAAATCCTATTAACTAAAAGGACAAAAATAATTATATATTAAAAAAATACAATATTGGTTAGACCATGCGTGCTTCATGTCTTCACTCAAACAAGCATTTATGTAATTTGGTCGTTCGATGATATCTCATAGTGTTGATACTCTCGTTGAAACTTTATTAGCATAAATTCATCCCTGTGTAGAAGAATTACACTTCATTGTCATTGCCAAGTTGCAATACAGCCATGAAACTTTGGATGCGAATCAATTAGAAAATGTGCAAATATCTATCTAGGTCTTAGCTTTTTTATTTTGAAATCTAAATAATAATGAAGGCCTGTCCCTATTTGTTGACAAATTTCACATAGCTATAATTAGCCGGGTTATATGAGACTATTAAATGTATCTTCAATATAAAACTATTCACATATTAATTAACATGCTTGTGATAACTCGATCATCATATAATGTGAACAAGGTTTTTTTGGCCAGAAATATGGTCAAGGTTTTAAATTGTGATTGATTGTACAATTGCGATTGACGAGATCTTCATCATAATGTAAAATTATGGATACGATACATGCATTGTGGCCACAATTGTGCTAGTCATGTGATCAATTACGAGAAGAGTTGCACTGTCAAAAAAGCTACGTGACCATTTAAAGGTGTGGTCCTGCGTCCTAGTGAAAGAGACAATACATTTTATGTTGGATTCAAATTCAAGTATGAATGTGGTTAAGTCCTAATTTTTTAAGGATTTGGGTAAAGATGTAAGTGTCTTTATCTTGCAATCTTGGAGTATCTACTAAGTTGTTGCTCCAATGAGTCTCGAACTCTCCAATAAATGATATGAGAGCCCTAGTTCGACTTGATTGGAGAGCGAGGGTGGACCATGTGTTGGATCCTGTTATAAGAGATGGAAACTCACACTTGTGGGAAAATTGTTGGATTTCGAGTGTGAATGGTTAAGTCTTACATTATCTATGAATGAATAAAATGTTAGATTAATAAGAGGTGTAACACATACCTAATTTCTTAAGATTATAAGTTGAAATATGATGTCTTCCCCATTCTTAAGATTTTAAGTTGAAATATGATGTCTTCCCCACTTACGGTCCTAGAGCATTTGCATTGTTTCTTCCATTATCCCCGAGCTCTCCAACATTTTATGCTTGTGTGAAAACTAATGTATGTTTTACCACAAAATGTATTACTTTTTCTTAGAGAGCTTTTGTTTGAACGCAAAATTGACATATTATATTGGATACATTATAAAATACATTCCGAGTTAGTAAATTTTGTCATCATATAAAACACACTTTGAGACATTTTGTTTTCATCATCATCATCGTTCGAGAAGAGAAAAAATATCAATAATAGATCAAAATCATAAGTTTAACCTGATATCAAAATTTGTGTCTAAAAGTCATTTTTTAATTCTCTGGTCTTTAGGAGTAATGAGACGTGATGGATTTGAAATTGGACTATTTTTTATTTCAATAAATTTAAAATTTGACAAGAAATTCACTGAGATAAATTTGGGCCAAAACTATTTAAGCTTAGCTAAAATTAACTCATGACACTTGAGTCAAATTATTTACTTATTTTAGACGTGTTTATCTTCCAAGTCATCATGTGTCTGCAATAAAATAGTAGGGTTTTAAATTAGTGAGACAAACGACTTTTTTTTAGGTACATTTTTATCAAACAGAATACTAAAAATAGTATTATCTTCTTTATCGGGTAAGATTTTATCAAATGTCTAGAGTAAGAAATTCGACATTTGACGTAAAGGGCAAGTTAATGGATTCGTTTTTTCACCACTCAAAGTTCAATAATTCCTAAAAATAGCTCTTCTCCTATAAAAAATTGTTCATCCTCATCCAAACTGACGAAAATGCACTTAACGTGACTTAATTCACGGTAGTGTTAGACGTAATGTCATTTAAGTCACGTTCGACATGTTTCAAACATCAACGTAAGTTAACTCACGCTCGTAACAAACCATTCATTTTTCCACTTTTTTCATGAGTGCATGCAACGTCTTTCTTTGGGAAGCTTCTCATAACTTATGAGAAGCTTCCTTCATAACCCATTAAAGTAGGATCGGTAAGAACTCACTACAACATTTTAGCTCTACGACAACGGCAAATTTTATTATTGTAAAAAAATTGTTCTGATAGGGTATGAAAGACATCATTTTAAAAATTTCATAGCGGTATGTGAACAAAAGCGTTCTCTTATGATGCCTATTACTACGATTTTTCTAACGTTGTTGCTGTATGTGAACAAAAGCGTTGTCTAATGATAAGACAACGCATCGGCTTGCCACAGACAGGAAACTGTTATGGTAGATAACGACAACGCTTTTTTCAGATCTTGCAATGGTTTTTCGTCGTTGTGGTAGACCACAAATGTAAATTTTAATTTCTTATACATTTTTATGATATAATAACAAAGGTTAGTATGTAGTACTAGTTTATAATTTTAGTGATATAGGAGTATATAATGGCAATAGTATATTTTAACTAATGGCACGTGCCTAAATCTCTTTACCACTATTGCATAATAAATTCGTTTGTTACCATAATTTCATTTTTTACTTTTTTCATTTTTTAATAATTTCAATGGGCCAAGCGATCAGGGAAGTGGTTTTTCTGCATCATATGAATGGTTTGTTACGAGCGTGAGTTAACTCAGGTTGGTGTTTAAACCGTGTCGTCCGTGACTTAAGTCACATACGTTATATTTTAGCATGACTTAAGTCACGTTGGGTTTAACATCTGCGTAAGTTAACTCATGTGGTGGTATTTTGGATAGTTTGATTGAGAATGAACGAAACTTGATGGAAGAAGAGCAATTTTCGAATTCCTAACAGGTTGTGTTAGGGCCTTAATCACCCTGTCTGTGAGCCTTTAGGACTTGAAATTGTTGTGAGAAGGGCAAGCCCTAATTCGTTATGAATTACGAGAGTGAATTTCTTATCAGCCCCTTAATTTATTGCACGCACTTCACTTCTGGATTTGATAATCCAAAAACATAGTTCCTCCATCATCATTTGCTTACTAAATGATGGTGGAACAAGTATCATTTTGTCTATTTTGCGTACTATTTGTTTTGCTTTCTCTTGGGTCGTAAACAAATGCATTGCAACTAAGAAGATAACTAAGAATAATTAAGTGAGCAAGATTTCTTGTTAAATCTGTAGGGGTTATTCTGAATAGGCCTATAAGAAGAGACATAAGGATTTGAATAATTTGATTCTCTTTCCAAATTAGTGACATTTTCTTCCCTAATTGTACTTTGGTATAAAATAAAGTGTCCTTAGATGTTAGAACATTGGTATAGCTAAATTAGAAGGTTATTATTGAAAGATAAATAACCACAAACAGAACGACAAACCGACAAGTGTTATGCAAACAAGTGTAAACTATCTTAATTAATTACGTACTATAGAATGAAGAATATCTTTTTTTTGGGTAGATAGGATGAAGAATATTTAAATAGGCTATTCATAAGGGATTTGCACAGATCATCATGTAATAATTTGTTGATTCCTTATTACCGTTACTATATAATGTCGTTTTCATTTGTCATTAAATTTTTAAAAAGGCTAATGAAAATTATTAAGGTCACTTTCAAAAAACAAAAAAACTAATCCTAATTGCTCTCGATCTCATCAAATATCACAAAAATTTCCGTGAAGAATCATATCCATGTGCTAAGTACGGGTAAGATTCTTTTTATCTACTCACTCCTTCCATTATTTCTTAACCACTTTCTCCCTCTCTCCATTTACATGAGAAATTTGTTCATATTGAAGTTTTTAATATTTAATTAATACGAATTAATTCATATTTTGTCGATTTATTTTTACTTATTTAACCTAGAGAGAAAACAAAATTATAATATAAAAGAAGGGAGATGATACTTAATTTGTCTCACATCACATAACTTTTTTCTAAAAAGTATAAACATAAAAAAAATAGTAATTTTACAAAATTATATGTATTAAGTATTTATGTAATCCGCTATCATCATAAATATAGAGTGAAATATAACGACGTATATGTGATGTATGAAAATTAATTGAAAAAATTCAATTGAAAAAAATTAAATACTACATTTTTTTATTAGTCGAGACCTGCATATAATATGTAATATCTTTACCAACTGAACTAAGCTCACGAAAATTACTTAGATCAAATTAATTGAGCTACTTAACTACTCGATACTACATTCAAAGGTCAAAATGATATTTATTTTGGGAATAATTGTTTTTTATACAAATGTGAGACACTTTATGACAAGAAGAAAATATTGATGTAATTAAGGATAGGGTTTTCTTTTAAAAATATTGTAGCTGTTGAATTGTCTTGATGAGGAATATATATTTATATTTTTTTTTTATAGTAGATGTGGAATATATATTAGTCACAGTGAAAATTGTAAAATAAGCTGCGTGTAAAACACGATTAGTATATCAATGACTTTTTCACAATATATCTCATTTTGCATACAATCATTTGGGGTGTTTGGACCAAAAATAATGAGCAACCCATAGATATATGTTTATACTTTATACCATGTTTAAAAACACATCTTAATTAAATGTTTACAACATAAACGATTGCTATATAATTTTTATAAACGATTGCTATATAAATATTGGATTGCAATTGGATGATGAATACATATCGAGTTAAACTTGAAAGGTACCATTATATTAAAAAAATAAAAATATATCCAAGTCATTTTGACTGATTTTCAAAAAAAAACTGTCAAAACAGTTGCCAATCAATGCATTTTGATTTAGCTTAAACGACTTTGTTTCACATTATTTATGTTAGGAGCAGCAAGAACAGTGTCTAAGGCACTGTTTCTAAGTATTCCCCTAAAATTAGACTGTTTTGGTATAATTTTTATCATGGATAGCTTATAAAAATGAGTTGAAAATAGTTTATGAAAATGTCATTGTTTTCATAAGTTCTATCAAATAATCCCACAAAATGTTTATGTTAGTAGGTAAATTTTAATAAGCAAATTTCAAGTTTAACCAATCATTTTATTCTTGCCGAAGTGTTTCACGTCCTGATTGAAATCATCTAAAAAATTTCATCAATTTTTCTAAGAATGAAATCCTCTTTTTGTTGTGGTGAACTGAAATCCTCTAATTTGAAACCACAGTTGAGAGGAACATGAAAAAAAAACCTTACTAAAAAGAAAGAATATTGTATGATTATAGTTGTTGCGTTTGTTCGTTAGGACTTGAAAACAATGCGTTTGCGTAATGATACTCTTTATTTTTTGTTTATTTACATTTTTACTACTAAAAGAAGAGGTTAAGTGTTGCAGCGGCTGAAGTTGAAATTCTTGGCTCCTCACTTCTCCATACATAAGGTGCGTGAATTTTACCACTAGATTATTTAACAAAAAAATAAATCAAGGAACGATAATGATGCTTAATATAATAAAGAAAAATCTAATGGCTGTGCAATTTACCTCCTCCTCATGTTTTCCTTCGTGACTTAACCCCCACATCCCTTGAAGATGCCCGTGAAGCCTCGACCATGGATCACCGGTGCATCTTGTGTCAAGCTTCATAACAATCCACTCACAATCTGTCACTTGGATCTCTTGACTATTGTCTCCAATATGTTCAACACACAAGATCATTGTTGCTGAGAAATTGACGGGAAATAGATACTCGCATATCACATGAGAGTCCATTACAATCTTCATCTTTCGTTATCAAGGAGAAGGAAAGAAAATTTATAAAAAGTATGATTTAAAAGTAAAGATGTGGACACTTAAAAAAACATGAAAGAAATAAATTGAAAGAATCCATTTATAAGAAATGGAGGGATCTCAACTCATCGTTGCTACGCATCACAACCAAGCAAAAACCACGGCACCAATAGTGAACTTCGTCCCTACTAATGGTCACTCTCAAAACCTGACATTAGACAAGTGGCCTCCAGGTCTAGAAGGGGGGATTGAAATCTATAGCTGGTTTTTCTTAGAAAAATTGTGAAGAAATACATTTAGAATTTTATGATCTAATTGAGTCATGTTCAGTATCAAGAATATGGCAAATACGGTAGGATAAACACAAAATGGACTTGTAAGTAGACAACAGGAACTCTGATTCGGCCAAAATTATAAAACATTTGCATTTGTATCAAGAACAAAGCCATTGCAATTTGTAACAGCTCATTTGATAATGAGACACTACCGGTTATCAATATCTATACATCTTAATTTCAATGAAACATTAGTCTCGGACCACATTATTATTATATGATGATGATACAAAGCAAAAGTCGATATCCTTCAATTAGCTTGAAAAGTTACCTAAATCTTTATAGAAGAATGGATAGATATACTTATATAATTTTGACTAAAATGATAAAATACAAAAAAACACTTCTCAATTTTACATAGACAGTTTTGATAATAGAGATCAATCAAGTAAAATATCTGAACCAACAAGCTTCGTGCTTCACAGCATTAGCCATCCATTTTAGATCCAACCATACATGTAGGCACAACCAGTGCTGGTAAATGTAAAATCAATTCAAGTACCTGTTAAACACATAAAACATACCACAATGAAATGAAAAAAGAAAATTGTAGCAATTTAATTTAAGAAATATATATAGTAAGAAGACAACAGCAAAAAAAGGAGCTAACTCTCCTCGAATTGTATAATGAACAGACAAAAGAACTGCACAAACTGATTTCTTCCAATTTTTTGGTAAAGAAACATAAATCTAATATCTAATAATATATATCAAAAGAATGTTATGTCATAAAGAAGAATTTAATTCATATGCACCATTATAACAATAAATCATAACAGTGAGTAGATTACAAAAATTACAACAACAATGATCAAGCTTTATCCCACAGAATAGGATTGACTACATGGATCAAATAACTTCATAATGTTCTATCATATGTCATTTCTCTATCCAACTCTTCTCTAGATATTTCTTAATAGTTTCTAGGTCTCCATCTGCCTCTAGTGATTTGATTATCATTCATTTGATCTACTCTTCTAACTACATAATTTACATGTCTTAGATCTACATGCACCTAAGTTGAGTTTCCACCATCTTTTCTACAGTAAATGCTACCCAACTTTCTCGAATGTTGTCGTTTCCAATTCTAATCTTATCACTCTAGTCTTACCACAAATCCAATGCAACGTCTTCATCTCTGCTACACTTATTTTACTCTCA
This sequence comes from Medicago arabica, assembly GCA_946800305.1. Classification (NCBI taxonomy): domain Eukaryota; kingdom Viridiplantae; phylum Streptophyta; class Magnoliopsida; order Fabales; family Fabaceae; genus Medicago; species Medicago arabica. The sequence goes on along the minus strand of OX326970.1, from coordinate 52,188,275 downwards.
TGTTGGTTTTCATAGTCCAACACTTCATCCCAGTTATACCAGCTTAAGCGATACTTTTATACCACGTAAAACACCTAAGGCGTCCACCATTTCAACCACCCAACCTAAATTTGATGGTTTATATCTCTAATTTCTAATCATTCTGTATTAAAGATATTAAACCATGTAACTTGTGTTTTGACATGATCTCTAACTTTCAATTAACTAATATGAAAACACACGTGAGAAATAATATTCATTAATTGACGAGGCTAACACTTCATTTGTAAAGTAACATTACACTGTCAATGTATAACTATTAAACTCTTACAATAATACTAGCAAGTAAGAAATAGAAAACAAAAATTACCCTGAGACAACTCGCAGCAAGCGCGCAACTCAACGGAAATGTGAGAAGTGAGGCGGGCAGCGGCATCGGCGTTATGCAGCGGCATCAACGACTGCGTGCAACCGAGAATTCCCAAAGCCCTTAAAAAATGAAATTGAAAATGAAAATTACAATAAATTGAAGAAAGAAAAGAGAGAGTTAAACAAGTTGCATTACCTAGGGACAGTAACAAGGGGGCGGCGAGGTGGAAGAAGATGAGAACGAATGGAAGAAGTAGAAGAATGTTGAAGTGATGAACGAGTTGGTATTGATCTTGCGGCGGAGAAAATAGACCGCGAGAGAGATCCAGAACGCCACGCCATTTCTTTGATTTTGTTTTGATTTGGAATTTTCAAGGAACGCGGAAAAGAAGCTAAACCCTAGATTGGCAGGCTAACATTGTTTAAGTGAAGTCCAGCCCATGTTGAAAGCCCAGATAAAAAAATGATATTCGATCCCGCACAATTTTCTCGCAATCCAATTTGATCGGAGATCAAATTAATCTACGACTCATTGTAAAAAGAGAGACTAATTTACCTTCGGTGTGAATATTTCAGAGACTAGTTTAAGTATTATTTTGTGTTGATGACTAAATTAGAATGCGAGAAAGTTGTTAGGAAATGAATTGGACATTCACTCTTAGTAAAATACATGAATGAGCAACGTTAAATTAAGAAGACTTAGGTTTTGTTTGGATAAACATCTTGTTTCCAGCTTACAACATTAACGATTATCATGTTAAGCACTTACTGCTCCATTCTCAAATCAAAGAAAGAAAGAAAATCAAACAAGTTGATGCATTGGTTACATACAAATTTGAAAAGGGAGAGTAACAACGTCAAAATCAACAAGATGCCAACGGTTATGGTTGAGTATATGGAACACAACCTACACCTGCTCTTGCATATCTGCGAGTAGCTTTAATTTTGTTGGCAAAGTGCAATTGTGCAATGGTTTTTGGGTTTAAACTTGTTCTGAAGCGTAAACTTGTTCCTCTGCATGTACTTGTTATCATTCTACTTTCAAAAACTATCTGCTTCAGCTCATAAAAAACCAAAAAAGAACATAAAAAAAAAAAAAAACCTGCTGCATAATTGCTCTCATAGCACTTCTCAGAGTTGGAGTTGAAAGGTAAACATAAGACAGAATAAAAAGTCTGCTAAAAAAATGAATTAAAAGGGCACGTTTTATTTTCTCTGTTGGGGACCAGTTTTTTTTGTAATTCTAATTTCTTCTCGCATCAGGCAGCAGAACGAGGATGCGATGTGATTGTAATTATACAGACGGCTGTGCAATAATTATAATTTCAAGTTAAAAGAATACACTCCCAACTAGGTACTAATGATTATGCCATAAAATTACAACAGTTACAACTTACAAGTTACAACAATGGTTAAAACTTTAAAATGGGGAGACCTACTGAACCAAAATACAGTTCTATCAATATCATGGTGTTAGCCTGCATTTTCGGTAAACAAATGGACAGTTAAAGTAAATGATTTGAGCAACTAGCCAAAGTAAGTTGGTGCTTCTCAGGATCTTACATTCTGAAATCCAAAACGCAAACTGTATTGTTTGAAAAACAGGCAGCGATCTTGTCACCCTCCTTGTTCCAACAGACCTCAAAAATACCTCCACTGCCATTGTATGTTTTAATGATCTTGCCATCATTCAAGGACCATATATTTATAGATTTGTCAGGGGACCCACTGGCTAAATACTCACCATTGGGACTAAATGCAACAGAATATACACCATCCCTGCAGAACCAAATAAACGAGTCAAAACCAAAAGAGTTGGCTACATTCAAAGAAAACAACCAACTACCAGCCTGAAATGTTGTAAATAAAACAACCAGCAACCAGATAAACTGGGATAGAAGTTTAGCATTTTAAACATGAAATGAAAGTTAGGACTTCTAGTTTAGTTGACCGCTTAATAACAAGCAGGATGCTGGGAGAAGGAATTCTTAATTTATTTTTCCATCCATATATTCTTGCCACTGATATAACATACTATAAAACTGAAAAAGACGGTACCTGTGTCCACTCAAGCTATAAATTAGTTTCCCGAGTTCCGCATCCCATAGCTTTACGGTAGAGTCAAATGATGCACTGTACAAAAGGAATGACTAAATAGTGTTAAAAGGAAACAATTCTCTGTCTAGTATTAAGAGAAAAATAAAAACACTTCACTGCACTGCATTGAATATTGTTATAGTAAAAAACTAAGTAAATATGATCTAGAAGTTGTTTTCTTTTTTACCTAAAACTCTTCAAATTCTTATTTTTATAAAAAAATTAGAAGTTTATGATAAAATTAAGATATAAAACAATTTTAAGAACTAAGAGATTAGAAATTCGGTTGAGTAGAATTTGATGTTTTGAAAGGTGAGTAGTAGAACAAGGTTTAAAACAATTTAGTGAATACAACTTGTGAAATTTTGAATAGATTATAAGAATTCAAGAGACTAAATCAGCTCAAAGTATTAGTTTTTTTCACAAGAGCACAAAAAATTATTAGAAAAACCAATATCACACACTACCTAGTAGAGGAATTTAAAGTTCAATTAACCTAAAAGAAAAAAAGAAAAAACAAGCATAAATGCAGGTGCAGGTGCAGATATCCGGTCGCGGTCACCATAATATAACTAAAAAACTTTACATGAAAAACTACACGGCATCAATTTAATAGAAGCTCTGCCGCACTGAATATACAGCATGTAATTGATTGCTGGACTATCCCAGCTGACCCCTACAACCGGTGTTGGTAATACTATTGTATTTGTAGTTGTTGGGCTTTGGGAAATAATTAATTGACAGCTTAAAAACATTTAGGGGGAGAGGGACAAGTACAAGTGTTCATAATTTCTTCTTTGGGGTGGCCTGCCTCCGTCCACTCTTTGATTCCCAGCACCCACAAATTCTAATTTTACAGTGAAAGCGAAGGTTGAACATGGAAATAGTTTCTCAAAGTGTGCGGAAACACAAACAACTTGCTGAATGATATGCTTAAGAGTATAAGTTCTAATTTGAAGCGTGCTTAATGAACGAGCATTTAGTTAAACTGTATGTCCAAATACCCCCTTAGAGCACTATACTTTAATTTAAACAAATGCACTGGTCATTTAGCAACCTAAGATTCAGGAGACGAGGAATACAGATTATAAGGTGAACTAATTCTGTAAGATATCGTTAATAAATAAACCCATGCAAGTAAATGAAGAGCATTGAAATTAAGAAGCTATCATACCTAGCCAGCACCAATTTCTTATTAGGGTTATTTGTACCAGGACCAGTTGGGCTCCATCTGATGGTATATACCTCCTACGAAAAAAAACATTATTTAGTTTTCCCAACAAGCTGCATATTTCAAAAGCAGGTACAAATGCACAATTTGTCACTGAAAAATATTCCCTAATTGGTACCTTGGAATGCTCCTTAAAATCATGAATATACTTGTCTTGCTTCATACTCCATATCTACAAAACGAGAAACAATAAAGATGCAGAATACAGAACTGTTAATTTCACAAATATTCTGGTAAAAAGACATTTACTGGAAAAAACGTCTTGTATAAAATAAATTTTTGAAGGCAAACTATCGAAAAAACATGCTATTATGGAGTATAACCTTTGCAGTGTTATCGTCTGAACATGAGGCCAGTAATGAACCTGTGGGATCCCATTTGATACAATTAACTTCACTCTGAAATAGCATAAAAGTTGTTATCAGACAGTAAAGACAAATAGAAGTACAACATTGCAGTTAAATGAAATATCTTAATGTAATGCTGAACCAATAAGCTTGGTTAACTGGAATTCAGTAAACCAAAGCATGTAATAAATGCTAACTTTGCTACCCCAATGAAGTCCCGCACTGCTGGTGATTTGAAAAAAAGTCTACCCAAGTAGTCAGATACCTTAGAAATTTGGGATTCATCTAGAAAGCATCATCCCAAGGTTATCCACCAATTTGAGTGGTTAACTCAGCAACAAATTTTTTTACTATATAATCAATGCGGTAGGGGATAGCTTTCCCTCCCAAAAAGGTATAAGCACAGCATCAGTGTTCCAGTGCAAAGTATATTCAAAACAAGGTAGGTGTATAAACCTGGTGCCCGTCAAAAGTTTTTATTGGGTGGTTTTCGCCAATCTTGCAAACATGTATCATGGTGTCAGTTGAGCTTGATGCAAATGATACATTGTTGCGCCAATCAACATCAAGTGTTGGACCTAAAAAAAGCCCAAATTTTAAAAATAAAAATAGAAGTTCATAAACATGGTTTTCTCACCAAGACTTCTCTTTTAGAGTTTTTATTTTTGAAAAAAAGAAAGAATGTTATTGTACAAAAAAACAACCTTTATGAAAAGCAAATTGCTGTTTCCATTTCTCTGCTTGAACATCCCATACAATTGCAGTCTCATCACAACTTCCAGTAAGAATGTAATCTCCTTTCTTATTCCACTTCAAAGAAAGTATGGCTCCCTTGTGTTTGCTTAATGTACTCTTCAGTTCACCTGGTCAAAGCCCCGTATACACGATCAAAATAATGATTTTGATTGAAGTCATAAGAGCAAATTCAAATATACACAAAATTGCCAACTTAAAAAATCAATATAATCAATGGCTTTATATATACCACGAACACAACTAAATCAGACACTAAGATTTATCAAAATAAAGGTATCACTCAATGAAGAAGGAAAGATAGAAGAAAGAGCCTACCATTAGTGGTCCAAATTCGTGCATGACCATCATAAGCACCAGTTGCAAGTAGTGTCCCCTCCCCCTGTACAACAGCCACCAAAGGTCAGATTCTCCATAAGATATAAGTATGTACGAGTTACTATTAAATATATTTAAGTTTTAAATGCACTTTCGGACCCCTAAATTTAAAAAAAAAAAATGAAGTTTTGATCTCCTTTTTTAAAAATCAGTTTTTTGATCCCCTGTTTAACTTTTCTCTGGATGTTGGTCCCTTGTCTCGTTTTTGGGTCATTTTTTATGATGTGGTCTATTCATTTATGATGTGGCAATGCTTATTAGGCATATTTTTGCTGACATGGATATTCAGTGAGGCTTAATAAGGGCTGTCACGTCATAAATGAATAGGCCACATCATAAAAAATGACCCAAAAAAGAGACGGGGGGGCCAAAATCCAGAAAAAAAGATAAATATGGGACGAAAAAACCGATTTTTAAAATAGGGAGATCAAAACTTCTTTTTTATGAAAATAGGGGGACCAAAAGTGCATTTAAGCCTATATTTAATTAATGGTGCAAAATATGAACCATGAGCATAAGAGAAGAGGGAAAGATGAGCCCAGTCATTATCTTACAGTCCCGAATAACACCTAAGCAGTCTAATAGGCCCTTAACGTGTGTGTAGGAGAAGAGGAACCATGGGCCAAGTAACAAAGGCCTGCTAGTGTATGAGGTAAAAAGTGAAATCACAGAAAGGGGAGGGAGGTGGAAAATTTAATTAGCAATGAGAGAGAAAATCGCAACCAAACTGGGACAGGTGGCATGGTTGGGAGGGAGAATAAGGAAAATTTTGGGGCAGGCTTGGGAGGGTCGACTGCACTGATGTCAGTCTTATTTTTCTTTTTCTGTTTCGTTTTCAGAGCATTCTTGCTGAGCCGCAAGGAGCTTAGCTCACATAATAGTATTCACAATTTTACATTTTGCAACTCCAAATACATATCAATGGAGAAAAAATATATATTACACACACACACCTAAAATGTTTGAATCAAAAGTTCAGTAAAAAAAAAGGTAAACCTGACATATTTTATTGATTTTAATACACCATCCTTTTATTTTCAAAACCTACACAAAATTATCCTTATACGTTTCTTTTTCCCACAAAAATTATTCTGCTCAAGAAAGCTCCAACAGGTGAGAAAAAGATACAAACGGATGTGAAAAATCAAAAAACTAGACAGCACTTTGAAGTCACTATCAGTAATCATGGATTCAAATAAGAATATGCCATCAAACTCACATTCCAATCAAGTGTAGTGACATCTTTATCTTTACTCTTTTCATTGGTTGTGCCCTTGATGTGTTGCAACACCAACACAGTCGAAGGGTCGTTCTTGGAATCTAATTTACGTGCCCGTTCAGCTATTGTCCAAATACGAGCTGTTGAATCCCCAGACCTAAAAGTTCAGATGAGAACAATAAAAGTATTCTTTAAAACATGTTTAAAAAAAAATGATCAATGTCCTCTAATATTATATTTATTTTCTAAAGAAGAAATAGATAACAATAACAAGGGCGTGTAGAATCAGAAGGGCATGCAGAATCAGACGTTATTATCAGGAAGATAGACTACCATTTCCACGCATCAGATATATTTTACTACTGATAAAATACAAGGGATTTCTGATCCTATCATATTTTATTTCTTTAAATAGATTTTAAGTATATGGAAAGTAACAGTTACTTAAAAGAAGTTAGGAAAAATAATTTTAATTTTGTTATAAATAAAATGGGGAAAAACAACTTGCCCTCTTCTATTCTAAGTTTCCATTAGTCTTTCAAACTACAAGCAAAACTCAAACTAATTCTACACCTATTTAATGATAGTGTTCCTAAAATACCTTTCAAATTTATTTATTTTTAAATAGAAAATACCTTTCAATGAATTTAGATTTGATTTTCCAATAACCTCTTTTATTCATACTAGCGTTTAGATGAGCACTCCGTGCCCGTCTGTCCGCTCTTCTTATAGCACTAATGCATAGAAATTACGAACAATAGTTTATATAAAATTTTGATCAAGATTAATTTGATTTTGATTAAAATTATAGGTATAAATAATATATATTTTGCACTTTTATATAGTAACAAACTATATATGTCTTTTTCAATGATACCAACAATATAACAAATATCATATAAATTCTTATCCATTTAAATGACACCAACAAAATAGCATTCTTATGGTCAAATTTGCTTAAAGGTATAATTGGTAGAAGATAAAGTCAGCCAAAAAACGTCTAATTTCTTTATATATAGAATAGAAAACGAAGGGTAGTTTAGAAAATGCAATATTTTTTTATTACATCAAGCATAGTAAACGAGAATATTGCGCAAATGGAAATGTAAAATGGACAATAATGTGCACGCAGGTTATAAATACACACATTTCTTCAACAGCAAAAAAAAAAAATTAACACATGTTTTATGCACACAAAAAATTGTGAAGAAGATACCGACCCTGACGCAAGAAAGGATCCTGTAGGACTCCATGCACAAGCACAGACCTAAGTGGAGGGTAAACAGGCTCATTAACAGAAGAAACCAACACAAAAACATGAAGCATAGATGATATACTTCACCTCTGACTTGTGCCCTTCCAAAATTGTCACATCTGACTTAAGAAATTCACATGGCTGAAATGTTGATGTTGTACATATGTCCATGGGCTCTGGTCCTATACAATTGAATGAAAACTCAATCATCTTTTGAAGGAAGCATAACAACTGAAACAGACAACTAGTTTGCATTTATCACATATTCTCACATAGAGCAGATGGGTACATGGGTTCTAGTGGTGTAAATAGTTACAACTTGCAAGGAAGTTTCAATGAGCTATTCTCAATAAAAATAAAATACTCAGGATATTGAATAATAAGGACATACAGCTGAAAACACATAATATGAAAGAGAACATTTCTAATCTTAAATCTGACAGAAGTGGCCAGTAGTAAACTACTCATTCGAAATTCGCCAGCGCAGCAAACAAGTTAACAGCTATTAATGAATTATACTGATTAAAGAAACAAATATTTCAAAAGTATGGTTGAAAGGAGATGGATAAAAGTCTAGTAATGGATGGGAAAAGAAAAAAAAAAAAGATTTACTAGTTATCCATATCATCAGGGAATCAATGTTATACCCATCACCGTCACTCTGTATAGTACCCACTCTTCATTGCCTAATCACCAACCACGTGCAAGCAATTAATGTATATTATTAATTTGTAGCAAACAAACAGGAATGCATGAACATAAAATGATAAAAACTAACAGAGGAATATAGAATTGTATGACATTGATACTTGAGGAGAACTATTGATAAAAATTAATGCAGTTATACAACATGAAATGCCAAACATGTGCAACAGAGAACACTTATATAGAAGACAATGGAAACCAAATCCATTGAACAGGTGGTTACCTCCAAATGCTCCATCCTCCTCATGCTTTATCTTAACCTTATCTTCTTTTTTAGCATCTTCTTTTTTAGGATCTTCCTTTTTAGCACCATTAACCTTATCCTCTTGATCTGAGACCATTTCTCTACTTATCTGATTTTCATTTTGCAGTTCTTGCTCTTTATGATTTTCTACCTTCTCTTTATCCTTTTCACATTCTTTCTCCCTTTCACGTGTTTCCTTTTCTTTTGTCAGTCCGCGGTCACCGTCATGCTCTTTTTCAGATTCCTTATTTTTACCCTTCTGTAGTTTTCTTCTTCTTTCATTTATAATTTTCTTAAGTTCATGCACGTCTTTTGTGATAAGATCCAAAGGTTGTAAGAACGAAAAATCTTCATCGAAGTCTGCATCACACTGATAGGCCAACATTTATCAACATGAAACCCAGGTATGAAAAGCTTAGAAAGACGGATTCAAACAGATGAACATTATGCTGATAGTGAATACAAGAATACAAAAAGTAAATAATGCTAACATTATTCAAGTTAGCTTCCATCTCCAAGAACTGTAGTCCCTTCTGAACAAATGTAACAAGTGCCCCTGGTGGTACCATATTTCCATCAATGGAGCATTTGTTAATGCCACCCTCATTCCCGAACACAAAAGCAGAATGTGTGAAACCTGCAGTCATAAAACCAAGTAGCATGTAAACCAATTCAGTTGCTTTGCACGTTCATGTTATGGCCTTCTTATAAAGGGCAGCCCGGTGCACTAAAGCTCCCGCATACGTAGTGTACGGGGAGGGGTACGATATTTATAAGAAAGATCATACAAATGAAAAATGATACATGTTAACTTCTTTATTCATTTAGACAACAAGTTACATAGATCTGCAAATATTTAAGCTAAAAGTTTTTTATATGACTAGTTTAACGCGACAATACTTCTCTCTCTCCTCCAAAACGAGCCAAAGTTTCCCAACATACAACATATCAGGTCAATCTAAACTTGGCAACAAACAAAATAGAACTAATGACTTAATTGAAATCAACTAACGAACTGAATGTATATTATTGGAGAAATGATATTTGAACAAGCATTTTGTACAACTTTTTTGACAACTTCCTTTCTCATACTCATATTGTATTCTTACTTTCTCTCTCTATTGCTTTGGTTTTTAATACCTACATTTCTTTGTATATTTTGGTTGTCCCAAAAAATGGTTGTTCAAATAACACTCCTCATATTATTATATGATCATAATTTAAAACACGATAATGTTTGGTACACCTAAGGTTTTTTTTTTTTTTATTCAGGGAAAGGACCCTGTAAAAGTTCGGTTGAGAGGTAAGTAAAAGTCTTGCCAAAAATTCTTCCACCCAAAAATCAAACCCAGGTTCTCCTGAACAATTCTCATTACGACTTGAACCCAGTTGCTTGGTTGTACCCATCAACCACTAGTCCCAGTCTGAATTTTGGCCAATTATTATGTACCAAATAGCTATGAAGCACATATACTCCCCGATTAGGCTTGTCTCGGTATCAGATATGAATCATGTACGACACGACAGATATATTACATTGAATTAAGTCATTTACTCCAATTATTATCGGTGGTCGAAGTGTTAGTGTCTATGTATGTACTTCATAGATAAAAAGTAAACCTCGTAGCTAGAAATTAAACTCCAATTTCACTTCAAAACTATAAAAATTCAAGTATGAACGGAAAATATAAATTTTTCAGCAACAGATCTAACAGCATTAAGCTACAATCGGGAGTTAGAAATTCCCCTGAGTTTATGAACAGTGACTAAACCCTGATCTGGTAGCAACAACTACACTATAAGCGGTGGTTGAAAGCAATTGAAAACATTGAATATTCGAAATTCGTATAAAGTCTAAGCCCTTGACATTCGGTTGACTGAAAAAGACCAGAGAAGAAGAACGTAATTGAAGATGAAATAAAAGAGAATGAAGTAACCTGATTCTTGAAGGTAACGAAAGACGAGATAGTTGAGTTCGACGGAAGTGATTGAAGCCATGCTGCATGAGAGAGAGAGAGAGAGAGAGAGTACTGTTTGTGTCAACGCGACAGAAGACACTGGTGCGAAAAAGCGGCAAGTTCTATCTAATTCGCGTGAGGGCACTGTGTAGCCTTCATAGTTCATACATTACCCTTGGATTGGTTCAACATAGGGGAGAAATGGGAGATATTTTAATTAAATAAATATTTGGCTTTTTTTTACAAAGCAAATTAAAACAAAAAAATAAAGTAAATTACTTCGTAGGAAATAAAGTTTAGGTAGCGTCGTTTCTTAGGCGATTGAGAAACTATATGAAAGAGTAGTATGGTTAAACATATCAACGATGTCTGAAGAGGCTTTCAATTTCGTCATAAATTTCGAACATTGATTTCTCTCTCTAAAGATGTGGCAAACATTGATGATTTAAGCGGAATAGACATGGATAGATCTTGAATGAGGTTGATGCAAGCAAGAGAATCTGAATAGCAAGTCAACTCATGAATACCCATATTTTTTGCCAAATGTAGAACTTAACTCGGAAAGTAAAATGTCAGTTGAACCTGAAATGAAACCGGATGCACAAGACAAGAAGAAACTAGATCTAATAGGCGTCTCGAGGCAACTATCTCCACATTAAGGATGACACTTGGATAGTTGTTGTTGTTGTTCCGTTTAACCATACGATCAACTATAGCAACAATAGACTTGAAAGGGAAACGGTCTTGAAAGCTTCAACCATGCTATGAATGTCGAAGGCAAGGTGTTTTGAAGACCAAATTTCGTTGTTCTGACACATCAAGTTTCTATGTCTCCAAGCCCACCAAACACCAGCTGAGAAACTAGAAGCTTGCGAGCTCAATGACCCTTCTTTGAGCCAATTGTGAGTGGACATAATGGAGAAAAAAAATCATTGGTGGTGAACCCAAAGTGGTACCAAATGATTCTTGAAAAATTGCAATCTTTAACACAATGGAGAAGAGTTTCCTCTTGGAGTCCACAATGCGAACAAACCGACGAGGGAGCTATACTTCTATGATTGAGCAAAGAAAGGGTTGGAACAACATCGTGAAAGGTATGAGTGGAAATAGGTCAGACCACCTGTCAAGGTCCTATGGCCCGACCTACTTAAAGCTCGGCTCGGCCTAACTCGTTCATTAAATATGTTATGTTTAGACTTTTTAAAAAGCTCATTAATTTAAATAGGTCGGGCTATGACTTATAGAAAAGCCTATTAGGCCTACCAGGGTGACTCATATATGTGTAGTTATATATACTCCATTATATTAATAAATTTTTGGTTCTTTCAAATTTTCAATACCGGGATTTATTTATTTTTTGCAATTTTTGTACAATTTGGGATTTCCAATGGGTAACCGAACTCTTGGTATTACTCTCTTATTTCAATTCCATCGAGTATTACCTTCGTAATCTCTTATTAGCGTCATTCTCATCTTAATCCAAATTACAAACTAAGGAACCCCGTTAGCAACAAAAACAAAAGGCAATAAGTCAAATCTATGTAATACAAGCTTATTTGCATCTTTGGCCGATCTCAATCCTAAACTCACCAAGATGATTGGGATGAAAAAATTTCTTCCAACTCACCAAGTGAACACCTCTGTTATTAGAACCTTTCCAGATAAAATTGTGAGTAGTTTGATCAATACTATCACAAATGCTTTGCGAGAACCGAGATATCTACATATAATAAGTTGGAATGGAGGATAAGACATAAGAAGCAAAAGCTAATATTCATGGTTTATTGAGAAGCTTATTCTTCCAAGAAGCAAGTCGAGATTACATTTTCTCAATGATAAAAAGAAAATCACTTCTCTTGACCCGTCCTTTTAGTATCGGGAATCCCAAATATTTGTCAAGAGAGGTAGTGCTTCTTGTCTTGTCTTGAGGGGTAGTGCTTCTAATTAGAGAAGTGAGCCTATTGATCTTGTCTTCAGGGGTACTTGTACAATAAAAAACCATGGAATTTGACAGATTAATCTTGAATCTTGAAGCACGACTGAAACGATCAAACAAATCAGTCATGAATCTAAGCTGAGAATTTACAACCTTAGTAAAAAGAAGGACGTCATCCGCAAATAGGAGGTGGGACAGCTAAGGGTCGGCGTTGGATATTCAAACGAGGTCCCAAGTCGTTGAAGAATGACATTGTTGATGGCAAGGGAGAGCTTTTCAATATAGATGATGAAAAGGTAGGGAAAATCGGATCACATTGTCTCACACCATGAATAGACTTGAACTCATGCATCTTGTTCCCATTCTAGAGGATAGAGAAAGTGGAGAAGGTAACACGCATGATTAACTTGAGATGATGTTCGAGAAGCCAAAATCTTAAAAGCAAAGGAGGGGAGAGAAGAGATTTTAATTAAAAATATGTTTGATTCATAAGAGAAGGGAAACGATTTTAAAATTAATTTAAATTTTACCCTTATACAAACACTAATTTTGTGTTCCTTCCCCCTCCCTACTAGTTTGAATATTTTCCCTCTTTCGAATCTCTGTAGCTGGTTGTTACCATTTTCGCTTTGCATAATTTGTTTTGTTTCGTTTTGTATTTAAATGTAATTGCATGTTTCTGCATTTGTGGTGCGCGCGTATTTTATCTTGTTTGGATAACCGTGCTAATTTTTCTAAGTAAAGCAAAAATTGTGCAACTTCCTTCATTAGTAGTTATCGGATTTGGTAAGTGGTGTTAACAACGGGTGGTGTATAATAAGCCAAAAAGCAGGGCATCCGTGCATTTTTGCTTAGCGGCTTCGTAATTATAAGCATTTTCCAAAATAAAGAGACGTGGTGTACAAGATTCGAAACAGGATCATGGAAATAATCCGCCGAATGAGCTTGTAGAGAAGTTCAATTTTATGGTTTCTACTTTCTATATTTTTGTTCTCTATAGCTTCTTTTTCTGCCGAATAAGCTTGTAAAATGCTACTCTTTCTGTAGAAGAGCTTCTTGTAAAATATGTATAGCCCTAAAAGTTAAAATTAAGTCAGGACAAACACTATCTAAACTATAAAAATAAAATAGGCTACTAATGCCTAGTGTTAAGCTAGCCTAGTAATGCTTTCCCACAAAAGACCGCAGATACCTACCAGATAGTTACCCAATGAGAACATACCTTGAGCTATCTGGCAAGAGACCGAGAATGCAACATGATGACGATTATACAGACGACTGTGCAATAATTACAGTTTGAAGTTATAAGAACACATTCCCTACTAGTTACTAATGATTATGCCATAAACTTACGACAGAGTTACAACAATGGTTAAAACTTAAAGGAACTACCGAACCAAAATACAGTTCTATCAATATCATCGACTGTAAAAGTAAATAATTTGAGCAACTAGCCAAAGTAAGGTGGCTCTTCTCAGGATCTTACATTCTGAAATCCAAAACGCAAACTGTATTATTAGAAAAACAGGCAGCGATCTTGTCACCCTCCTTGTTCCAACAGACCTCAAAAATACCTCCATTGCCATTGTATGTTTTAATGATCTTGCCATCATTCAAGGACCATATCTTTATGGATTTGTCATGGGACCCACTGGCTAAATACTCACCATTGGGGCTGAATGCAATAGTATATACACGATCCCTGTAGAACCAAATAAACAAGTCAAAACAAAAAGAATTGGATACATTCAAATAAAACAACCAACTACCCGCATGAAATGTTGCCAAGAAAACACCAGATAAACTAATAGAAGTTTAGCTTTTAAGTAAGAAATGAAAGTTAGGACTTCTAGTTTAGTTGACCGCTTAATAACAAGCAGGATGATGGGAGGAGGAATTCTTAATTTATTTTTCCATCCATATATTCTTGCCACTGATATAACATAAAAGGCTGAAAAAGACGGTACCTGTGTCCATCCAAGCTATGAATTAGTTTCCCGAGTTCTGCATCCCATAGCTTTACGGTAGAGTCAACTGATGCACTGTACAAAAGGAATGACTAAATAGTGTCAAAAGGAAGCAATCTCCCGTCTAGTATTAAGAGAAAAATAAAAAACAGTTAACTGCAAAAAAATGTTGTGTTAAATCCGTTTCAAAATGAGTTTCGTTTTAGCCAATTGTACACAAATTAAGAAATGGAATAAAATAATCATTAGCCATAACACTTTTGCTAAACTGCCCAAGAAAAAGACAAACTTAAAGTTGCATTGAAAATTGTGTGAGAGAAAAGTTGGAGTATTTATTGAGGAAAAAGTTGGGAGAAAAAAATTAAAGTTGTATTAGAAATGTAAAGTGACATTCATTTTGAAACAATTTTTTTGTCTAAAATGACACTCAATTTGAAATGGAGGGAGTATGATCTAGAAGTCATTTTTGTTTACCTAAAACTATTCAATTTTTTTTTTTTAAAATTAGAAGTTTATGATAAAATTAGGAAATACAACAATTTTAAGAACTAAGAGATTCGAAATACACTGAAAACTTGAAGAATTTTGTAGAATGTGATGAGAGGGAAATTTGAGTGTTTTGAGTAGAATTTGATATTTTGAACAGTGAGAAGTGGAACAAAGTTTAAAACAATATAGTGGATTCAACTTATGAAATTTTGAATAGATTATGACAATTTGAAAGACTAAATTAGCTCAAAGCCTCAAAGTATTAGTTTTTTTTTTTTGAAGCTCAAAGTATTAGTTTTTATCACGAGCACAGAAAATTATTAGAAAACCAATATCACACATTAGCTAGTAGAGAAATTGTGAGTACAATTAACCAAATTTAAAAAGACAACAAGCATAGATGCAGGTGCAGGCACAGATATCCAGTCACCATAATCAAACTAAACAATTTTATATGAAAAACTACACAGCATCAATTTAATAGAAATTCTACCGCACTGAATATACAGCATGTAATTTATTGTTAGACTATCCCGGATTTATTGTTAGACTATCCCGGCTGAACCCTACAACTGATGTTGATAATGATATTGCATTTGTAGTTGCTGGGCTCGGGGAAAAAATTGACAGCTTAAAAACAACATTTGGGGGGAGGGGGGACAAATGCATGTGTTCATAATTTCTTCTTTGGGGTGGCCTGCCTTCGTCCACACTCTGATTCCCTTCACCCACAAATTCTATTTTTACAGTGAAATCAAATGTTGAAAATGGAAATAGTTTCTCAAAGTGTGCGGAAACACAAACAACTTGCTGAATTATATGCTTAAGAGTATAAGTTCTATCTAATTTGAAGTGTTCTATAAGAACAGGCATTTAGTTAAACTGTATGTCCAAATACTCCCTTAGAGCACTATACTTTAATTTAAACATATGCACTGATCAGTTAGCAACCTAAGATTCAGGTGACGAGGAATACAGATTATAGGGTGAACTAATTCTGTGAGATATCATCAATTAATAAATCCATGCAAGTCAATGAAGAGCATTGAAAATAAGAAGCTATAATACCTAGCCAACACCAATTTCTTATTAGGGTTATTTGTAGCAGGACCAGTTGGGCTCCATCTGATAGCATATATCTCCTACGAAAAAAACCATTATTTAGATTTCCCAACAACCTGTATAGTTCAAAAGCATGAATATTCCCTAATTGGTACCTTGGAATGCTCCCTAAAATCATGAATATACTTATCTTGCTTCATACTCCATATCTACAAAACGAGAAACAATAAAACATGCAGAATACATAACAGTTAATTTCACAAATATTTTGGTAAAAGACATTTACTGGAAAAAACGTATTCTATAAAATAATTTCTTGATGGAAAACTATCGAAAAACATGCTATTATGAAATATAACCTTTGCAGTGTTATCGTCTGAACACGAGGCCAGTAATGAACCTGTGGGATCCCATTTGATACAATTAACTTCACTCTGAAATAGCAGAAAGGTTGCTATCAGACAGTGAAGACATATAGAAATACTACATTGCATTTAAATGAAATATCTTAATTTAATGTAGAACCAATAAACTAGTTAAGTGGAATTCAGTAAACCAAAACATGCAATAAATACTATCTTAGCTACCCCAATGAAGTCCCACACTGAAGGTGAATTCGGAAGAAAAAAAAGTCTATCCAAGTAGTCAGATACATTAGAAATTTGGGATTCATCTAGAAAGTATCATCCCAAGATTATCCACCAATTTGAATAGTTAACTCAGCAACACATTTTACTGTATAATAAATGCAGTAGGGGATAGTTTTCCCTCCCAAAAAGGTATAAGCACGGCATCAGTGTTCCAGTGCAAATAATAATAATTCAAAACAAGGTAATTGTATAAACCTGGTGCCCAGCAAAAGTTTTTACTGGGTGGTTTTCACCAATCTTGCAAACATGTATCATGGTGTCATTGGAGCTTGATGCAAATGACACATTATTGCGCCAATCAACGTCAAGTGTTGAACCTGAATAAAGCCAAAATGAAAAAATAAAAATAGAAGTTCATAAACATGGTTTTCTCAGAGTTCTTTTTTAGAGTTTTTGTAATAAAAAAAAAAAAAAAGAACATCATAGTAAAAAATTTACCACTGTGAAAATCAAATTGTTGTTTCCATTTCTCAGCTTGAACATCCCATACAATTGCAGACCCATCGAAACTTCCAGTAAGAAGATAATCTCCTTTCTTATTCCACTTCAGAGAAAATATGGGTCCCTTGTGTTTGCTTAATGTACTCTTTAGTTCACCTGGTCAAAGCCCCGATCACATGATTAAAATAATGATTTTGATTGAAGTTATAAGAGCAAATTCAAATACACAGAAAATTCCCAGCTTAAAAAATCAACAATATAATCATTATATATACCACAAATGCAACTAAATCAGACACTAAGATTTATCAAAATAAAGGTATCACTCAAAGAAAGAAAGACAAAAGAAAGGGCCTACCATTAGTGGTCCAAATTCGTGCTTGACCATCATAAGAACCGGTTGCAAGTAGTGTCCCCTCCCCCTGTACAACAGCAACCAAAGGTCAAGCTCTCCATAAGAGGTAAGTACGTATGAGTTACGATTAAATATATTTAAGTTTTAAATGCATTTTGATCCCCTAAGTTTAAAAAAAAAAACATAAAAGTTTTGGTCTCCCTACTTTAAAAATCGGTTTTTTGTTCCCCCTATTTAACTTTTCTCTGGAAAAAAAGTATTAGTAAAAAAATAGATCAACCTAACAAATTTTATTCATTTTAACACAGCATGCTTCTATTTTCAAAACCTACACAAACCTCCCTAATAAGAAAAAAATTATCCTTATACATTTCTTTTTCCCACAAAATTGCTGTGCTCAAGAAAGCTCCAACGGGTGAGAAAAAATAGAAACGGATGTGAAAAATCAGAAAACTGGACAGAACCTTGAAGTCACTGTCAGTAATCACAGAGTCAAATAAGTATATGCTATCAAACTCACATTCCAATCAAGTGTAGTGACATCTTTATTCTTTTCAGTGGTTGTACCCCTGATGTGTTGCAACACCAACACAGTCGAAGGGTCGTTCTTGGAATCTAATTTACGTGTCCCTTCAGCTATTGTCCAAATACGAGCAGTTGAATCCCCAGACCTAAAAGTTCAGATGATAAAAATAAAAGCATTCTTTAAAAAATGTTACAGAATAAAAGAAAATGATCAATGCCCTCTATTAATCTACTTATTTTCTAAAGAAGAAATAGATAACAATAACAAGGGCGTGTAGAATCAGAAAGGCATGTAGAATCAGAAGTTATTATCAAGAATATAAACTATCATTTCCAAGCATCAGATATATTTTACTACTAATAAAATGTAGGGCCTTTTTTATCCTATTATATTTTATTTCTTTCAATAGTTTTTAATGACATGGAAAGTAACAGTTAAAACAAAGTTCTATAAACCTGATAAAAAAATAGACAAAAGTTGTTAGGAAATTTTTTAAAAAAATTGTTAGAAATATCAAAAAGCAATCAATTCAAAAAGGGGAAAAACCACTTGCCCTCGTCCATTCTAGGTTTCCATTAGTTTTAAACGACATAAATTGTGTACTTCCTCCAGTTTCGAATATAAGCAAGTTTAGTGGTTCAAACTATAAGCAAAAACTCAAACTAATTCTACACCTATTTAATGATAGTGTTCCTAAAATACCTTTCAAATTTATTTATTTTTTGAATAGAAAAAACCTTTCAATGAATTTAGATTTGATTTTCCAATAACCTCTTTTATTCATATGACGGGTAGTTTAGAAATTGCAATATTTTTGTATTACGTCAAGTATGTTAAATGAGAATATTGCGCAAATGGAAATGTAAAATAGACAATATTGTGCACGTGGGTTATAACAAAATACACATTTCTTCAACAACAAAAAAATTTAATAATTAACACATTAACACATGTTTTATGCACACACAAAAAAAAATTGGGAAGAAGATACTGACCCTGATGCAAGAAAGGATCCTGTAGGACTCCATGCACAAGCACAGACCTAAGTGGATGGTAAACAGGCTCATTAACAGGAGTTAACGGAAGAAACCAAAACACAAACATGAAGGATTGAAGAAATACTTCACCTCTGACTTATGCCCTTCCAAAATTGTCACATCTGACTTAAGAAATTCACATGGCTGAGATGCTGATGTTGTACATATATCCATGGGCTCTGGTCCTATACAATTGAATGAAAACTTTTCAATCATCTTTTGAAGGAAGCATATCAATTGAAAGTATTTGAAACAGACAACTAGTTTGCATTTGTCACATATTCCCACATAGAGCAAGCAGGGACATGGATTCTAGTGGTGTAAATAGTTGCAACTTACAAGTAAATTGGAGATTTCAATGAGATATTCTCGATAAAAATAAATACTCAGGATATTGGATAATAAGGACATAGCTGATAACACATAATATGAAAGAGAACATTTCTAATCTTAAATCTGACAGAAGTGGCCAGTAGTAAACTACTCATTCGAAATTCACCAGGGCAGTAAACAAGATAACAGCTAATAGTGAATTATACTGATTAAAGAAACAAATATTTCAAAAGTATGGTTGGAAGGAGATGGATAAAAGTCTAGTAATGGATGGGAATTTTTTTTTTTTATAGCTATCGATATCATCAGGGAATCAATGTTATACCCATCACTCTTCATCGCCCAATCACTACATGCAAGCAATTCATGTATATCATAAATTTTACAAGGAGTCATAGGCTCATAGCAACAAACAGGAATGCATGAACATAAAATGAGAAAAACTAACAGAGGAATATAGAATTGTATGACATCGATACTTGGGGAGAACTATTGATAAATAATAATGCAGCAATACAACATGAAATGCCAAACATGCAACAGAGAACACTTTTATAGAAGATAATATAAACCAAATCAGTTGAACAGGTGGTTACCTCCAAATGCTCCATCCTCTTCAAGCTTTACATTAACCTTATCTTCTTTTTTAGCACCATTAACCTTATCTTCTTTTTTAACACCATTAACCTTACCTTCTCTTTTAGCATCTTCTTTTTTAGAACCATTAACCTTATCTTTCTTTTTAGCATCTTCTTTTTTAGCACCATTAACCTTATCTTCTTGATCTGAGACCATTTCTCTACTGATCTGATTTTCATTTTGCAGTTCTTGCTCTTTATGATTTTCTACCTTCTCTTTATCCTTTTCACATTCTTTCTCCCTTTCATGTCTTTCCTTTTCTCTTATCAGTCCGCGGTCACCATCATGCTCTTTTTCAGATTCCTTATTTTTACCCCTCTGTCGTTTTCTTCTTCTTTCGTTTATCATTTTCTTAAGTTCATGCACGTCTTTTGTGATAAGATCCAAAGGTTGTAAGAACGAAAAATCTTCATCGAAGTCTGCATCACACTGATAGGCCAACATTTATCAACATGAAACCCAGGTATGAAAAGCTTAAAAAGACGACTCAAACAGATGAACATTGTGCTGATAGTGAATACAAGAATAAAAAAGTAAAGAATACTGACATTATTCAAGTTAGCTTCCATCTCCAAGAACTGTAGTCCCTTCTGAACAAATGTAACAAGTGCCCCCGGTGGTACCAAATTTCCGTCAATGGGGCATTTGTTAATGCCACCCTCATTCCCAAACACAAAAGCAGAATGTGTGAAACCTGCATTCATAAAACCAGCAGAATGTAAACCAATTCAGTTGCTTTACACGTTCATGTTATGGCCTTCTTATAAAGGGCAGCCCAGTGCACTAAATCTCCCGCATACACAGTGTACAGGGGGACACCACTTGTGTACCATTGGATATCAATGTTATATAACATTGGTCAATGAAGGTGTGTCACATAGAACTTCACATGCATATCTTTTCTCTTTCCTCTTTGGACCTTCCTATGTGGCACACCTTCATTGGCCAATGTTAAATAACATTGATATCCCAATGGTACACAAGTGGTGTCCGTGTACAGGGAGGGGGTCCCACCAATTGGTGTAGTGTTCGCAGTCTTACCCTGTTTTTTCTATACAGGAGACTGTTTCCAGGACTTCTTAACAACTTTGTAGTAAAAAAAATATACTATTGTAAAATCAACATAAAAAGCTTTTCTCACTGTACACGAAATTTCCTAGTCTATGAAGCTTTTCTCCAGAAGGTGCCAAAGTTTCGCAACATACGACATATTAGGTCAATCTAACCTCGGCAGTAAACAATGTAAAACCAATAGCACATACAATCATTAGATTAGGGGTGTCCTAGTGTCGGACACGCGTCCGACGCCTATGATTACACTGAATTATGTCATTTTCTCAAATTATTATATGTGTCGTTTGTGTCTGTGTCCGTTCTTCAAAGCTTATGAATTCATCAATGAAATCAATCACTTAACTACAAAATTGAATTATCAATTTCTCTCTAAGATTATGAACAGTGACTAAACCCAAATTCAGTAGCAACAACATTATAACCATTGGCTGGAGTGAATTGAAAACATTGGATATTCAAAATTCGTATAAAGTCTAAACCCTTGACATTTGGTTGACTGAAAAAGATTAAGGAAAGAATTAACGAAGAAAATGTAAAAAAATGCGTAATAATGAAATTGAAGATGAAATACCTGATTCTTGAAGGTAGCGAAAGACGAGATAATTGAGTTCGACGGAGGTGATGGAAGCCATGTTCGTTGAAGAGAACGGGTTTGGAGATTTTTTTGTTTTGTCTGGGGTATAGGGTTTGGGGATTTTGAAGAACGAAAGTTATAGTAAAGTGATAAGCATGAGTGAGTGAGTGAGTGTGTGTCAACGCGGCAGAAGACACGGGTGGGAAAAAAGGGCAGTAAGCGGCAAGTCCTATATAATTCGCAGATGAAGAGGTTCAGCGGCCTTTACAACCGTCATTAACTAAACTACTAGCACCTACGCACTAGCCTACTACTAAAATGTTTCGACAAATGTTAACTTGTGCCTTTAAAGGCACATGGAACTTATTATAGAAATATACGTATCAAAAATCGTGCAGTCAATTTCTTAAAAATTAAATTATTATATTTTCCAATGCAAAGTTACTCATTTTAGTTTCTTTAACATGTACCCTTAGGACACAAGTTAACATGACCCGTATGTTTTTTTTTCAACAAAAACATCCTCGAAATTGTAACTTTCTTAAAAAATATTCGTGATTTTTAAGAAACTTAAAAATCCTATGAAATAAATTTGTCATACGTTGATCAATTTTCTCCCTCTATTAATTTCAATTGTTAGTCAACATGGTTTGGTGTTTGACTCCCTATGCGGCGTCACGTCACAAGGGATAAAAAAAATTCTATTTTTTATTTTTTAAATTTTTTTTGATTTTTTTTGTGGTTGTCGGGGTTTGAATCCTAAACCTTACATATATTATACATTATCATATCAACTGAACTAAGTTCAAGAGGATATTTAGATTTTTTTTACGGTTATGAGCAAGTACCCCATAAAACTTACAATTACATATTAAAATCCAATTTTAAAAAATGATAAACACATAAAACAAAATATAAATCAAATAATTTTCCATCTTCATCATCAACTTCTTTACCTTCATCGTCAAACTCTTCATCAAATTCAATCAACTTATAAATCAATAGAGAGTGAACCATCAAATTCGTCCTTGAATTTTCACGCGTCGGTCAACTTCATCCCTCAATTACGCGAAATATCTTATTGAACCTGAATTTGTCAGACGTCCATCAATAAGGTCCCTCCATCCAAGTGCTCCGTTAGCCATACTGATCTGGCGCCCTACATGTTGTGTTGTCGCTTACACGTGGCAAGAAGGAAGCCACATGTTCAAGGACTAATTTGATTGAATTGGAGAAATTCACTTTTCACCTTTTTTTTCTTTCTGCTTTTCCCATTTTGCCCATGCATTACACATACCTCCTAAGGATAAATTTTGCAATTAGTATAATATTTGAAGGACTGAATTGATTGATTATGTTACGATTTTAGGGACTAATTTGATTGAATTTTCAATTTTAGGTTGTTGCACCAAGGAGGTATGGCCTTAAAGGACCTGTTCATTCAGCTGATAGGCATAAGCAAACACCAATGAAGGGTCCTGCACTAGCTCATCCAACTCCTGCTGGCATAATTAGGGTTCCATATCCAACCTATTGTCCACCCGGTTCAACTCAACCTACTAAATTCATGGAGTTTATACCAACTCCCGGATTTCCAAAGAAGTAATGCTTCTTGGAGTTTAAAAGATGTTTTGGATTTGTATTATGTAGGCTTATTTGAATTATGCCCATAGTTTGTTTCTTTTTGCTTAACTTTATTTAAGACTTATGACTTGTTAATGCCCCATAGTTGGGTTGTTTTTGCCTATGTAATTTTCTCATACTAATGAAATATGATTTTTTCCTATGTAATATTTCAGTTTCAATTTTTGTATTTTGGCTTTTTTAGTTTATTTTATACACATGTTGCAAGGATCAATTTGATATCTGATTAAACAATTCAGGGACTTATTTGATGGTTTTTAATATAACGTTTGGATTTATTTGATAAATAAAACAACAATTCAGGGACTAATTTGATGGAAATAATATTATAGAAAGGCAAGCAGATGTTTGATAAATCAATCATGTGTTGTTCAAACCAAGATGACATCACATGTTTAATAGTTATACAAACCTTTGGTAGAGGGCAAGCATATAATGACCTTCTTGGGTTTTTTACAGTATTGGATTTTCTAACAACATGAATTCTAGGACACCAACATTCAAGCACTCTCACATCACCATTAAACTTAGAGCTTGAAGATGAAGCTTGACTTTCATAACTGTTTTTTCCCATATTCCCACCCCATCATTTCAGATTCAATTTCAATAGTTTTGGTTCAAAAAATTGAGGATTTTGACTTTCAGATTCAATGTGAAAAAGTTAGGGTTTGAAGATTTTTGAATTGGGGAAGAACTGGACTACTTATTATTGGAGGAAATTTTGGTGATTTTGGAGTGTAGATTGCATATTGTGTAATTAGGGTTCCAATTTTATACAATTGAGGAAGAAATAGCCGTTAGGGAAGAAAAGATCCGTTTAGGAAGAAAGAATAAACATTTTCTGGAAATCAATCAGTTTAGTCCTTTGAAATGTTTGTTTTTATCGGCCAAATTAGTCCCTGCCTACGTGACATATGCCATGTGTGAGGTTAACTGCCACATCAGCCCCGTTAACGCTCTGTTTGAACGGAAGGACTAACTTGATTGACATTTAACAAATTCAGGCACTAAGTAGATATTTTGCATAATTGAGGGATGAAGTTGACGGACCCGTAAAAATTCAAGGACGAAGTTGATGATTCACTCAATCAATAGAATCAAAATTCATTCAACACCGTTAACAAACATAGGCCCAACAAAAAAAATTATAAAATTCAATAGAGTTAAAAAAATCTTGATTTCTCTAATTGAAACTCATAATGTCTATCCTCTCCCTTCACTTTTCCTCTTCCTTCAAATCCCTTCATCCTCCGCTCGTTGTTGCCATTGTTTCCTCCTCCGATTCTGATCATTCCAAATTCCTTCATCATCATCCTCAATCCTTCATTATAATCATCATCATGATCATCAATCTTGACCCATTTTTGGATCTAAACTCGTCATCATCAATCTTTTGCAATCATAAATAAACCTAGTCCAAATTCCTTATTACTGGATGTTGAAATCGAAATCCATGTGAACATGAATTAAAAGATTGAAGTGTAAAACTTGGTGAAAGTGTAGTGTAAGACATACTAAATACGCAAGCATCATTGGCGGCCTCCGGTATGCCACTAACTGCACTATATTCGGCATTACCTATGTTGTATGAGTGTTATTTAGGTCTGTTAGTGTATCTAGTATTGATCATTGACTTGCTATTGACCGAGTTATGATATACCTAAAAAGAACCATAGACCATGAATTGCATATCAAAGGTTTTACATTGTCCTTAAAGGATATAATGATGTTATCATGTTGATAGGAAAACTCTATCAAGTGATTCCTAAGCGACTAGTGGCTACATATTTAACATTGTTGGAGGGTTTGTTTCTTGGAAATCTAAGAAACACACAACATTGGCTAAGTCCACTATGCAGTCTAAAATAATAACACTATCAACCACCAGTGAAGAAGCAAATTGGTTGAGATGCTAGCTAGCAAAGATTCCTTTACGGGGGAAAATGATACCGGTTATTTTGATCCATTGTGATAGTACCAAACATTGAGAACCATTATCACTACAGTAAGAGGCAATAAATATGTCGCAAATACGATTTTTTTTTTAGATAGTGGATCATGCACGCACCGCTGAATCTATCTAAAAAAATGTATGCATTACTAAAAATTTAGCTCATCCTTTGACAATTAGATTAGCTAGAGAGAAAGTCTTGAAAATATCAAATAAGATGAGACTACTACTTTTATAAAAGTGAATCACTCATGATGAAAACCCTACCTAAAAAAAGAATGAAGGTTTCAAGAACTGAGTTTAGTGGTATTAACAAATTGCAAAATGATATGATATGAACATGCTATAATAAATAAAAAGAAGCATGATGTGAAGTGATAAGAGAATGAGACAATAGAAACTTTTAATAAGATATATAAGTATGTAGCTACTAGAGTATACCCTTGATCAATTCTAAGCAAAATATGTTCCTTAATTAATTTCTTCAACCGGCAAACAAAGAAGCTAGTTTTAAGATTTAATTGAATAAATCTCATCTCATTCAATATTTTTTTTGAAAGCGAATGCAATATTATAAACTCACAACGTAAATCCATTAACTAAGGCAGTCCCAAGAAATAAAACAAACAAACAAAACCAGTATCCAGGATGCAACATTGTTCATTTTATAATTAGTAGGGTATGAATTACAATTGGCTACTGGGAGATTCAACAATGCAAACAGCTTCATCAGCCAATTTAACATGAAGAGCACTTTTAATCTTTATCAATGGTGGAATAAACACAATTGACATTGTGGCTTCCATTTTACCATCCAATGGGGTAGTGAATATTATTCTTGTGTTTGGAATATATAGAATGGTATTTTCAAGGGAATTAGGGAAACGAGGAGGGAGGTGGTGGTGTTTTAGGTTTTTAATTTTATTTTTTATGAATGCATGAAGATGAATTCGTTGAGGACGAAAGAAGATGAATAAAATGTACAAAAAGATTAGGTGTTGGTGGTGTACTCTTGAATCGAGTAAACATACACAATCTAATGATTGTATTTTCAATAAAAAAAATCAAACACTTAAAATTAATAAGAATTAAGATCTTTGATCGATCATCTATAATGTTGGTTCATCTTAAACGTTAAAAATTAATAGAAAAAAACCAATTTAACTAACAAAAGCAACATATAAAATCGTAACAACGATTAGTTAGAGAAACAAAATGAAAATCATAAATAAATTAAACGATCAAATATATAATTTAGCCTATAACTTTTAGTGTTAAATATATTCTAGGTCCCTATAAATATATCCACTTTTTGTTTTAGTCTCTCTTAAATTTTCCTTCAACTTTTAGTCCCTATAAAATTTTCAATCACTACTTATATTCCATATTTTTAATTAAATTTTTGTTTTTTTTAATAAAATTGTGCAGAAATGTGTAAAATAGCGTAAAAATCACAAAAAAATAGAATTTTTTTAGGCATTCTTATAATATTATAAATTCTTGTGCAAAAATTTATTCAAAAATATGAATTCTACATATGAGTTTAACCAAATTTTTAAAAGTGAAGATGAAAAACTTTTAAAGGACTAAAAGTTAAAAGAATTTTTGTAAAGGAACTAAAACGAAAAATTGACATATTTACCGTATCAAAACATATTTAGTGCACAAGGAAAAGGATAGGTGAATAAAAATTGGACATGGTCGAAGCAAAAAGAGTCACGGTGGAAAAAAGACTTCCTTAAATGTAA
Organism: Medicago arabica; assembly: GCA_946800305.1. Lineage (NCBI taxonomy): Eukaryota > Viridiplantae > Streptophyta > Magnoliopsida > Fabales > Fabaceae > Medicago > Medicago arabica. Next base: position 52,161,314 of record OX326970.1, on the reverse strand, counting down.
TGTGTAAATTGCAACATCCATTGAAGATTAAAGATGTTTTTAGTTTATTTATGTCTGAGATTTGTAAAAACATGTACGTACACTATAAACATGTTGAATGATGATATTTTCTAATACCTATGAGTTGTGTAAAATGGGTACATATGGTGTATTCCTTTTAAAGAATGTTCATACTTTTAAAGAGAAAATGATGTAGAGACAAAAAAAATGTTAACGGGTTAAAAGAGCTAAAAATGCTTGTTGAGAATTTTACAAGGAGTAAAAATGTAGAAGAAAAATGTCATACAAAATATTTAACAAATTCCAAAATTTACAATTAATCTCAAAATTTCAAATCAAATAAGTCGCACCTCGCAACCCTACACAAGTCATGTAAGCGAATAGAGTAAAAGATACAAAGTCATCTAACAAAGTTCGAAGAGAAAAAATAACATAAATCAATCATGATAAAAAATTATACATTTTCAATTTTGCCCTTATCTTGAAATTATATATTTAAGTCATGATATGACTTTTGAACTTAACATGGGAATATGAACCAAATTGGATATAAATTAACGAGGATAAAATTGGAATAATGACATTTAATAAGATGATTTAAATATTTAATTATACTTTTGTTTACATTTGAGACCACCATTTTTTTATTTATTACATTCAAAAACAAAGGAAGTACCAATTTAACTAACCAAAGCAACATCAAAAGAACTTAACAACAATTAATTAAGGAAACAAAGTGAAAATCATAAATAAATTAAATGACCAAATATATAATTTAGCCTATAACTTTTATGTACCCTACCCACTTACGTTTATCTACCCTACAGAATTAATCCCACACGTACCTTCAAATATAGTAATATGAAAACTACGTAAGCTCATACGTAATAAAATTCACTATTATTGTACTTGATAAACTATATAGATCACCACTTCACATTCCATCCTAATAAACTCAAGACAAGTGTTACCCATAATCAACAAAAATGACTACTTTCTATCTCTCACTCATCTCTCTCTTTTTCCTTATCATCACTTTGAAGCTCTTCTTCAACACATCAAGAAAGTTCAAAAACCTTCCACCAGGCCCACAATGTCTTCCTATAATTGGAAACCTTCACCAACTCAAACAACCACTCCACCACACATTCCACACCTTATCACAAAAATATGGCCAAATCTTCTCTCTTTGGTTCGGTTCTCGTCTTGTTGTTGTTGTTTCATCATTAACCATAGCACAAGAATGTTTTACCAAAAACGACATAGTTCTAGCAAACCGACCTCATTTCTTAGCTGGAAAATATATTGGCTACAACAATACTACGGTAGCACAATCACCTTATGGTGACCATTGGCGCAATCTTCGTCGTATATTATCAATTGAAGTACTCTCATCTCACCGTTTAAACACCTTCTTGGAAATACGAAGAGATGAGATTATGAGACTAATACAAAAGCTAGCACAAAAATCATACAATGGTTTCACCGAAGTGGAACTTAGACCTATGTTTTCGGAAATGACATTTAATACTATAATGAGAATGGTGTCGGGGAAAAGATACTATGGAAATGATTGTGATGTGAGTGATGTTGAGGAAGCAAGGTTGTTTAGGGAGATAATTAAAGAGATTGTTAGTTTAGGTGGAGCTAACAACGTTGGTGATTTTTTAGGTTTTTTAAGGTGGTTTGATTTTGATGGTTTGGAAAAGAGGCTAAAGAAGCTTAGTAAGAGAACCGATGCATTTTTACAAGGGCTTATTGATGAACATCGTTTTGGAAAGAGGAATAGTAATACCATGATTGATCATCTCTTAGCACAACAACAATCACAACCTGAATATTATACGGATCAAATCATCAAAGGACTTATGGTGGTAAGTAATTTTATATCTATTGTTGCGCATGCTATATACCATGATTTTTCTTTATATTAATTTAACAATAACTATATTTTCGTGTTATTGTTGTGGAGAGCTTGAATGGTTTATCATATACTACTATGGAGTAACTAATTTTATTTGATTATTACAATTAAAAAATCAATCATTATAAATTTTTGCCGAACAAATCCATACATGTATTGTTTTAAAGGTTACTGGATAAGTTTTGGATAGAATATATAAACAATAAAATAATGAAAAGAAGATAATTTAGAGTGGTATTTACTATAGCTAGGTTTACAGGTAAGTGTCACTCTCTAGCATTTGTGTCAGTGACCACACTACAGCTATCTTATAATGTACTTCATTTTTCTTTTGTTTTGAAAGAAAAGTCTAATTAAAAGTTAATTCTCAAATAATTGGCGATGGTTAATTAATACTCCCTCCTCTCATAATTAATTATGCTATCACACATTAGGATTTCCTCATTTCTTTGTAGTGATGTTGATGTTGATATTTTGGTGGATTTTTGTAGGTCATGCTGCTTGCAGGAACAGACACATCATCTGTAACCTTAGAATGGGCTATGTCCAATTTACTAAACCATCCAGAAATAATGAAGAAGGCAAAAAATGAGTTGGACAATCACATAGGACAAGATCGCCTAGTAGATGAGCATGACATTTCAAAACTTCCTTATCTTCAAAGCATTGTCTATGAAACCCTTCGACTACATGCAGCAGCTCCATTATTAGTTCCTCATTTGTCTTCAAAAGAGTTTACCTTAGGAGGATATAATATCCCACAAAACACAATTTTGATGGTGAATGCTTGGGTCATTCATAGAGATCCAAATTTATGGAGTGATCCTACATGTTTTAAGCCAGAGAGGTTTGAGAAAGAAGGTGAGGTAAATAAATTACTTTCATTTGGGTTAGGTAGAAGGGCTTGTCCTGGAGAAAACTTAGCCCAAAGGACTGTGGGATTGACTTTGGGGTTATTGATTCAGTGTTTTGAGTGGAAGCGGATAGGTGAAGAAAAAATTGACATGGTTGAAGCAAAAGGAATCACGGTGGGAAAAAAGACTTCCTTAAATGCAATGTGTAAAGTGCGACATCCATTGAAGATTAAAGATGTTTTTTAATTTATTAATGTTTGAGATTTGCTGAAAATAGGCACATGATGTAAACATGTTGAATGAAGATATTTTCTAATACTTATGATTTGTGTAAAATAGGCACATATGGTGTATTCCTTTTCAATAATGTTGTGCATATAAGTTCTAGCTAAAGGTTAATTAAGTAAAGTGGTGGTAAGGATCTTAAATTTCATTTTTAGTCCTTCAACAAAAGAGTCACATTGTTTAGTTCTTGTAGCATTTTTTAGAGACAGAAAAAATATTGACGGAAAATTTTAAAGAAACTAAAAAAATTTATAAGCATTTTTCCCTCTTAAATGTCTATGTTGGTCTTAAGAGAAAGTTCTTCTCTTTGTTTGGAACAAATTTTTTGTTTTAGAAGAAAAGAGGGATTAAGAGAGAGAATAGAAAAATACACACTAGCTAGATTGAAAGGATCAATTTTTTTTTTATTGATTAAAATGTTACCACAAAGGGATCGGTTTATATAGCAAGTGTAACAACATAACAAACTTAACAGCTGTTACTTGGCTAGCAAGTAATGTTAGAAAAAACTAACTAAAATCCTAACCAACATTTTTTTTTTTGAAGAAAAAATCCTAACCAACATTGAATTATACTGTAACACTCACGACATCCATTAAAATCTCCTAATGATATGAGTGACCGACCGCGTATTAGAAATCTTTGAATGTTTAAGATAAATAGATTTGTTCACAATCGTTTGTATCATCATGGATTTTTTTTTGAAATTAAGAAGATTTTTAAAAGTTCTGGAATTTAATTTTCAAAATAAAAAAATTAAATTAGAAAGAAAAAAATCAATTTTTTTTTATTTTTTTCTTTCTAAAAAGAACAAAATTCTGGAAAATATTTCAATTTTTAAAAACCTGGATACAAATTTTTTGAAATTCAAGTTAAAATTTCAAAAATTATATAACCTGGAAAAAAAAAATCAATTTTATTTTAATTTTGAAAATCTTAATTTCATATTTTTTTTCGTTTTTTTTAAGAGACTAAAATGGAATCCAAAAAATTTAAATTTAAAAAAATCAATTTTTTATTTTAAAAATTGTATTCCATAATTTTTATAAAATCTATTTCGTTTTATGCACAACCAATAAGATAAGTTATAAATTAATGTATAAAAAAAAAAAAGATAGGTTATAAATTACAGTGAGAACATGCAATGAGCAAAGAGTACTATCCTACAATTATCACATGGTTTAATTTCATTCTATTTCTATAGCAAGAACAAACGTCCAAACCTAAAGTTTATTAACTCGTTAGCCATTACCCAAGTTAATAAACAAACAATCAGTTTTCTTCTACTACAAAGAATCGGCCAAATGGCAATGTCTTTCACATGTGTGTCTAGGAAGGTCACGGGCTGACGGCATGGTGGTGGTATCTAGGAAGGCTTTCAATCGTTAGTGAATTTAAGCCTAATTGTTAGAGATGTCAATTAGATCCCTTAATTTGACAAAGTTACAACAAATTAGTCACTTTCTGTCAAAGTACACATAAACAAAGTGGTGGTATCTGTGTACTTTTTGTTGGCTGTTTCCTTTTTTCTGCTTTGTTTCCATCCTTGTAACACTTTGAGTATCTAAATTTAGACCATCCGATTACTATTATAAACTATCATTAAATCTTGCGGTCTAAATTAAAAATAGAAATAACTTCATATACTTGAGTCCTATCCTACGGTCTAAATTAAAAATAGCTCATCTACAACTGCACCATAGACCAATTGCACTATAGGATCTATTCTAGAAACACACCTTTAAATATAGTGTTAAGACCACTCCAATATGATATTGATATCACTCTATTATGGTACTAAGACCACTCCAATATGATATTGATATCACTCTATTATGGTACTAAGACCACTCTTATATGGTAGTAGGATCACTCTAATATGGTGTTTCCACCACTCTAACCTCTAACTTCTCCAAGGGCATAAAACATAAAAATGGACTATATTATAAAGATCATTCTTATTTCCGGATGGACGATATATATATATATATATATATATATATATATATATCAAAAGAGATTATGATCTTAATAATACTCTTATTTTCAAATGGGAAAAATTTACCGAATTGACTATGTTCTTAAGACCATTCTTAATTTCGAAGGAACATTATAAATCGAATGAGACTATGACCTTAAAAACACTCTTTAAATTCGAAGGGTTAAGAAAAGAGTGAGAATTGAACAGAATAACTCGACAACAAAAGTTAAATGGGAAAGATGAGAGAAAAGTTCTTTGACAACTAAATAGAACTTTTGGTGAGAATACAAGTGAGGAATAAAAACTCTTTTTTATAAGTGAAAGGTCAAATATACGTTACGAACCAATGACTAAGATTAATTGATCGATACAAAATCAAAGACATAATCTCGTCTTATAAATAAACACTCAATAGCATAGACGGACCCACATTAAAGGGTCTGTGTGCCATGGCCCTCACTACATTGTAGTTTCTAAATAGCTAGCATAGTATACTTATTATTTTTGAAAGAAACTAGCATAGTCATATGTAATCTTGTAAGTGTAATAAAATATATATGATAATTCCATCAAAACATTCTAAATATATAATAGGTTAAATACCATTTGCAGTCCTTTAAGTTACATGATTATAACAAATTAATCCTTTAAGTTTTTTTGGTTACAAATTGGTCCTATAAGTCATAAAATATTTACATCGTTACCCTAATTTCATCAAACACAATCAAAAAGTGTTTGTGTGGATGTTTAATGTTAAGTTGGGTTGTCCAAATTCATTGCTCTTAAAACTAGAGCTCATAGATGTGTTATTCAGTCTTGATTCAAAACAATATTGATCGATTACCTAATTTATAATACTGTTTATCAAATATTTATATGTAAAATTAGGCTTGAAATTCAAAAACAACAAGAAGAAAATGTGTATAAGTAATCATGTTTGATGTTATAACACTTTTGGACTACCATCTTAATGTTAAATGGTCTAGAAACAGTTCTTAACGAAGTTGGCTGAAAAGATTGATGACATTGTAGATATTTTATGACTTAAAGGACCAATTTGTAACAAAAAATAACTTAAATAACCAATTGGTAACAAAAAAAACTTAAATGACTAATCTGTTATAAACATATAACTTAAAGAACTGCGAGAGGTATTTGACCTATATAATAATATATGTAAAAAGAAAACTTACAAAAATATTTCATACATCCTCCGATCACTATTATAAATAAAAATACATTTTTTATATTCATTGAATAAATGATGTACATGGTTTATAATATAGACAACATACATCATGTATTGAATGAATTTAAAATGTTGATTTTAACTTATAATAGTGACCTGGTGTATATAATATATTTATTATTAGAAATATATATACGCATGGTCTTCACTAAACGGTATTTTTGGTTCCGTCCGTGCTGATAGTTGACCAAGGAATTTTTTTAATTCACAGGTTAACACTGATAGTACTCATAGTGTTCCAACATGGACAAGTCTTGTAAATCATGAGAATTATATATCTAATTTTTAGTTGAGGAAATGAAGTTCGATTTTTATTCATAAATATTACGGTATTAATATTAGAAGAAATTTCCATTACGTGTCGGGTCCAAATTTTTGTTAGATATAGATGTGTCGGGTCCAACTTGGAAGTTAGTAGAATGCTGACCTTAGAAGATTTCAAAACCTTCCTACCATTCAAATTACAATTTGTAGTTCATTAAACGTCTTTTTACACATAAAATAAGTATTTTGAATAAATTCAAGTATTCTGTGTCTGATCCTCAAATTAAAAGTCAAAGAAAATAATCATAGGACAACAAAAGTCCACTTCTAGATTTTTAGTATGGGAATAATCGCTACTACAATATACACCCTCCGGTCACTAATATAAGCAAATGTATTTTGCTTATAATAAAGACCACATACGTCATTGTATCTAAAAAATGTATTTTTGCTTATATTAGTGACCGGAGGGTGTATATAATTTTCATAAATTTTGAGACCCTATATATACACATGTATTCATGGTTTGATTTGTCTCAAAATCTAATCACCAACAAATACTTTACTCTAAACATGGAACAAAACTTTCTTCTCTACATCATTTTCTCTTTCATTTTGCTAATCACTATAAAACTACTATTCTTCTCAAGAAGATTCAAAAAACTTCCACCATGCCCACCTTCTTTCCCCATAATTGGCAACCTCCATCAACTTAAACAACCAATTCACCGCTACTTTCATGACCTATCCCAAAAATACGGTCCAATTTTCACACTTAAATTCGGGTCTCAATTTGCAACTGTTGTTTCATCTGCATCCATTGCTGAAGAATGTTTCACCAAAAACGACATAATTTTCGCAAACCGTTTAACCTCTACCAAAACCAAGTATCTTGGTTTCAACAATACAAACATCATTACCTCGTCCTATGGAGATCATTGGCGTAACTTACGTCGTATTAGCTCGGTTGAAATACTCTCCGCTCATCGTCTCAACTCCTTTTCCGAAATCCGAAAAGATGAGAACATGAGGTTGATTCAAAAGCTTGGTGAAAATTCTCACAAAGATTTCACAAAAGTTGAGCTTAGACCCTTGTTTGCTGAGCTAACATTTAGCATAATCATGAGAATGGTTTGTGGAAAACGTTTTTACGGGGATGAATCTTATGATGCAAAAAAGTTTAGAGATGTCATGAATGAGGTGCAACAATTTGGGTTGGGGTCTAACCTAGGTGATTTTATTCCTTTATTTAGATGGTTTGATTTTACTGGTTACCATAAGAAGATAAAAATGGTTGGGGAGAAGATGGATGCACTTTTCCAAGGGCTTGTTGATGATACTCGTAATAATAGAAAGGAAAATAAGAATACCATGATCGATCACCTACTTTCTTTACAAGAATCACAACCTGATTATTACAGTGACCAAATTATCAAAGGGCTTATTATGGTTAGTCACTTATCATTACTGCTTCTCTATGATCTTTAGTCCTTTTAAATGATCAATTTTTTTATTAAATTTCAGTAATATCCAAAGTTTTGGAACAAAACTAAAAAAAACCAAAGATGAGGGATTAAGTGGAGTGTTGAAATTAAATTAAAAAAATTATGCGGATATTCAATAATAATTAAGCATTATCATATAATTACATAGAATGTGTTAGATTATGTGGCTCTAATTCTCCACTTTTACAAGCCAATGAATTAGTTGCTTACGAGGTAGGTTACTCTTGGATTTAATGTGCCTACAATCTTTGACCAAGAGATATCATGCTTTTCTTCCAAGCATCCACGTCATACTTGCTGCATGTTCCACACCTCATGCTTTGTTGCTTATTTCTCTCATATATAGCCTTCCAGCTCCTTCACTCTTGGAGTATGAGATTAAGGCCTATATAGAATATATATGGTAAGCAACACTAAAGGCTAGACACAGTGAGATACACATAAGACTCACAATAACATTAGTTTAAGTGAGTAATTTAGGTGAGTGAGAATTCTTATTCCATCTGAGAGAGTATTTTGGAAATATTGACAGAAAATATTGCTCTTTGTCCTCGGTACTATAAGAGGATTCATTGTACTCTTTCTTTTTTTTATATAATGAAACTTTGCTCGTGATCACCCGTGGTTTTTTACATCTGACATTGAGGAGTTTTTCACGTAAATCTCATGTATTCTTTTTCTTGCTATTTTACTTACTTCTCTTTAATTCTCAATTACATCGATCATGTGCTTCCGCATTGCATTATACCTTAACATAATGTTTTTTGTTTGTTTTGCAGGCATTGATATTTGCTGGAACAGAAACCTCTGCTATAACATTAGAATGGGCTATGTCTAATTTGTTAAACCATCCAGAGGTAGTAGAAAAAGCAAAGATTGAATTGGACAATCACATTGGACAAGAGCACTTAATTGAGGAAGTTGAAGCTACCAAATTAAAGTACCTTCAAAATATTATATCTGAGACTTTACGGTTGCATCCAGCGGCACCAATGTTGTTGCCACATTTATCATCTGACAACTGTACTGTGGGAGGCTATGATGTTCCTCAAAACACCATGTTGATGGTGAATGCTTGGGCTATTCATAGGGACCCTAATTTATGGGCTGACCCTATGAGCTTTAAGCCTGAGAGGTTTGAGGATGATGAACAAGCAGACAAACATGGGTTTATTCCTTTTGGGATGGGAAGGAGGTCTTGTCCTGGGTCGGGCTTAGCCCTAAGAACTTTGAGCTTGACTTTAGGTTCGTTGATTCAATGCTTTGAGTGGAAAAGTATTGGCAAGGAAGAAGTTAATATGACTGAAGGACGTGGAACTCTGTTGCCTATGGCCATTCCATTGGAGGCACAATGCAAAGCTCGTCCAATAATCAATAAGATTTTCTCTTAATAATTGTGTGTTTGCCAAAGATTCAAATTGATAAGAGCCTTATTAATAATGTTGCAGAAGCTGAAAAAGTTTTTGTTTGTTTGGTGTCAAAGGCCATTCCATTGTTTATTTTTTATTTTTTTATTTATTAAAAAATAGTTTCAAAAGCTGAAGAAGCTTTACTAGAACAATAAGATGTTACGTTACTTATTTTTTCTTTATAAATGTAGTATTTACATCAGTGAGTATGTATTCTTGCTATAACAAGCTGTGTGAATCATTACCCTTGGATGATAAACATTTTAGGCCTTGAAAATTAATATTATTAGTAGTTACATGGAGTATATCATACATACAGCAGAAATTGCAGTCCACCCAAACACAAGATAAACGAGCATACAAATAAAAGCAAAGCTTGGTGTCTTGGTGATTAAGATAATCCATTTTTTCCAGCAAGATCTAGGTAGTTGCTCTCGCTCCTATTCGGCTTAGACGAGACATAGTCCTGTTCACAAATCACAATCAATCATATGTTTTGATTTTATATCCGATCATGTAAAAAACTCTTTTACACTCATAATATTAATAACTAACTAATAAAATATACCAGATGTTGATGATCAAGGTTAGGAACCCAATCATTTGTGGCAGGGTTGCTTTTATAGCCTCTAAATTTGTTTACACCAACATCAACATGGCTTCCAGGTAACTCAATCTCATATCCACTTTCACCTCCTTCTTTAACCGCTTTTATAAACCCACTTCCTGTCTATTTTCACAGTTCAATACCAAAAACATAATCACAAGAATAAATATAGAAACAGAGTAAAATCACGAACCGTATGATGCTGTTTATCAATAGACAACAACTCTTGGTAATACTTTGTTTCCACAAACTCATCTTCTGCATCTACTAATCCCTTTGAGGAAAATATAGTCTGAGTATTGGATTGAAGAGATTGAAGTTTTTCAAGCTCTGGTATATTGTGTGAAGAAAAGGTGGAGTCAACGGGGATTTGTTGTGTTTCAGATTCGCTTCTGTTGGGTTTGATGGGTCGTTTTGGTGTTAAAGCATCGAATTGAGCTTTGATTTGATTAGTGATCTTGATTTGTTCCTCGGTGTTCAAAACCTCGTCGCTACGACTTGGTTTTGTAGTTGTCAAGTGTCCTACCATGATATTGTTGTTTGTGTGTTTATGCTGAATGGGGCCAAAGTGGTGTTGGAGAATTAGTACTAGAATTTATAGAGGGAGAAAGTGACACAACAATAACAATAGTATTACTATTAGCTGATTAGTTGAGTAGGAAATTGAAACAAAACTATGGGCGTTGAAACTTGAAACTGTGGATTTCCTATATGTAGTTGGTTATTGGTAAAAGGATAATGATAGAATTAGGGTCCCACAAAGGCCAAAAGAAACACTACTAAACCAACTTGGACTAAGAATTATGTTTTATATGTTATGGGACCATGAGTCTTATGTTTAAGGGCTTATTCGGGTCCCACAAAGGCCAAAAGAAACACTACTAAACCAACTTGGACTAAGAATTATGTTTTATATGTTATAGGACCATGAGTCTTATGTTTAAGGGCCCAAGCCTATCTTTGTATTAGGTCTGCACTGTGACCTAGCTATATATAAGAGGTGTTAGTGCCTCTATGAATATGAGAAATAACTGCAGTCTTTATTTTATCTTTTATTTTGTGTTTAATTTTTCTTTCTTTTGGCATAACATTGAATCCCTGTTGATTTCCTCACGTGAGTTCCATCATTGGTGCTTTCATTGCTGCCCTCAATGCCTCCCAAACCCACCAATCCATCCACTAAAGACCTTGAAGAGGCCATTCAAGCCACCCAACAGCGCTGGGAAGACTCTCTTCAATCCACCCACCTTCAATTCCAAGAGCAGATCAGCATCTTAAACACCAAAATGGACAATCAACAGATGCTTTTGGATTCTAGAGATGAGAATTTCCAACGTCTGCTCACCACACAACATGAATCGCTCACTACCATGCTCACTGCTGCTCTTCACAACCGGCCACCTCCTACAGATCCTCCGCCCTTACTTACCTCATGTATTGATATTCAAACTACTACTACAAACCAGCTGTTTGGCCCAATCCTTTCCCCAATTTCGAATCCACCAACACCACATACAACTCTACCATCCACACCCTTACCACACACGACTTTTACTTCTAGCATTCACAACCCCATTTTCACTTCACCCACAACCCCCATTCCTGTCTCATTACCTACAGCCCTCCTACATACTCCCCAACCCCAACCAACACTTGCTTCTGCAACTTACCCTTATGTTTCCCTTAACCAACCTAACCCTACAGCCACCACGGCCATACCGTTTGGAACCTACCAATCCCCTTATTTCACACATACACCCCAACAACAACACTATACTTCACCAACATCCCCAAACAATAATCAACCCATTTTCCGTAACCCTAAAATTGAACTTTCACCATTTGACGGCTCCGAACCCTTAGAATGGTTGTTCCAAGCGGAACAATTTTTCACCTTTTATAACATCACCAATGAAAATCGATTATCCATTATCTCCTTCTACATGAAAGGTGATGCTTTAAGTTGGTTCAAATGGATGTATCAAAACCATCAACTCTTCGATTGGGTCTCTTTTTCTAAAGCCCTTGAACTCCGCTTTGGACCATCTACCTACGAAAACCACCAGGCCCAACTCTTCAAACTTCGCCAATACGGGTCGGTTTCCGATTATCAAACACAATTTGAAAAATTAGGAAATCGTGTCATTGGTCTTCCACCCGAAGCATTACTAAATTGTTTCATCTCGGGCCTCATTCCGGAGATACGCCACGAGCTAGCCGTTCAAAAACCTTATACTATAACCCAAGCCATTGGCTTAGCCAAACTCATTGAAGCAAAAATCAAAGACTCCAAAACTCGCCCCCCCAAGCAACTCTTCCAGCAACATAACACAAACCCTTTACTGCCACCCCACACTCACGGCCCAAAACCAATTATACCCAGCCCCATAACAGCCCAAAAGACCAATACCCCAGCTACCACAACAAACACATCTAAATTGCCTATACACCGCCTTTCATCCGCCCAAATGCAAGAGAGAAGAGCCCAAGGCCTTTGCTACAATTGTGACGAAAAATACTTCATGGGACACCGTTGTGCTACCGGAAGATACCTTCTTCTAATCCTCGATTCAGAGATGGAAGAAGACATAGAGGAATTACAAACCGATCCTAAAGACACAGCAGACCCCACAAACTCTTATTTCCACTTGTCTCCCCAAGCACTCACAGGTCGAAACTCAACCCAAACCCTCAAGTTCAAAGGCTCCCTATTCGGCCTCACAGTTTCGGTATTAATCGATACCGGGAGCACACACAACATTTTGCAACCCCGAATCGCATCCCATCTTCACATTCCTCATACACCCATTACACCCTTTTCTGTCATGGTAGGAAATGGCTCCCACATCCAATGTGAGGGTTACTCTTCCCAAGTCCCAATTACCCTTCAAAACACACTTTTTCACATACCTTTTTACCTCTTTCCTATTGAAGGAGCTGATGTAGTATTGGGAATGGAATGGTTAAAAACTCTCGGCTCCATTGCTGCTGACTTTTCAGTCCCATTCATCTCTTTCTCACACAATGACACTACAATTACTCTCACTGGTGAACCAACCAACCAACCAACTCAATCCACCTACCACCATATATGCCATCTTTTGCATACCGATTCCATAGCTTCAATGCACATTCTCACATGTTCCGATACAACAGAACCGCAAACACCTCCTAATAACATCAATTCTCCGTCACCAAACCTTCCCTCCGAAATACAGACCATTATTCACAACTATTCACCCGTTTTTCAAACCCCACATGGCCTTCCACCATCTCGTCCACATGATCATCACATCCCACTTAACCCCAACTCCTCACCAATTAACGCGAAACCCTATCGTTATCCCCACTCTCAAAAAGAAGCCATGACAACCATCATCAATGACATGCTCAAAGATGAGATTATAATCCCAAGTAACAACCCCTACTCTTCCCCCGTCCTCTTGGTTCGAAAAAAGGACGGTACTTGGCGTTTTTGTGTTGACTACCGAGCCCTCAACGCGGTCACAATCCGCGACCGTTTCCCTATACCCACCATTGATGAATTGTTGGACGAATTGGGTTCAGCCACTATTTTCACCAAAATGGACTTACGTTCCGGTTATCACCAGATTCGTGGTATGCCAAAGGACACTCACAAAACAGCTTTTCGCACTTTTGACGGTCATTACGAGTTCTTGGTTATGCCTTTTGGTTTAACTAATGCACCCTCTACTTTCCAAATAGCCATGAACGACATGTTCCGGCCATTTTTGCGTAAATTCGTTTTGGTATTTTTTGACGACATCTTGATTTTTAGTAATTCAATTTCTGACCATTTACATCATTTACAGCTAGTTCTGGACCTACTTTATCAAAATCAATTCTTTGCAAAGCTGTCTAAATGTGTGTTTGCAGTATCACAAGTTGATTACATTGGACATGTCATTTCGGCCAATGGTGTTGCCCCTGATCCGGAAAAGATTGCAGCCATACTTGACTGGCCCATTCCTCGCTCACTCACCGCTTTACGTGGCTTTCTCGGACTTACGGGGTTTTATAGGCGTTTTGTTCGTAATTACGCTACCATCGCCGCGCCTCTCACGGATTTGTTAAAAATTACAAAGTTTACATGGACTACACAGGCCAATACATCATTTACAAATCTAAAGAACGCTTCGGTCGTCGCAATAGGAGCAGTTCTATCTCAGGAAGGACATCCCTTAGCTTTCTTCAGCCGCAAATTGTGCCAACGCATGCAGCAATCTTCGGTCTATGTACATGAGCTATTTGCCATCAGAAGCGGTCAAGAAATGGAGGCAGTATCTGATTGGCAGACAGTTTCAAATTTACACGGATCAAAAGAGCTTAAAGGAATTACTAGTTCAAACAATACAAACCCCCGAGCAGCAAAAGTGGGCTGCCAAACTGCAGGGTTTCAGTTTCACAATTCACTACAAACCCGGTAAAACCAACCTAGTTGCTGATGCACTGAGTCGAAAACATTCTGAGGCCACAGTTTCCCTCCTCATGACTGTCTCTTCCACTGTTCCAGGCATCCTTCAAGAATTGTGTCGTTACTACAGCCAAAATGAGCAAGGGAAAATATTAGTCACTGAGTTACAATCACCAGACAACCCTGTTCCATACTATTCATTCAAAGAAGGCTTGTTATTCTTTAAGGACAGGATATTCATACATGATCTACCAGATTGGAGGTCTGCCATCATCTCGGAGTTCCACAATTCCCCCTCTGCGGGGCATTCAGGGTCCAAACCAACTTATTCCCGTATGGCCGCATCCTTTCTCTGGCCAGGTGCACACAAAGACGTCAAAGACTGGGTTAAACATTGCTCCACTTGTCAACAGAACAAATACCTACCAACCAAAAAAAAGGGTTTATTGCAACCATTAGACACGCCGCAACAAGTCTGGGAAGACCTCACTATGGACTTCATCACTCACCTGCCCAATTCACATGGCCACACTGCAATTTGGGTCATCTGCGATAGGTTGACCAAATTTGTGCATTTCATCGGCCTACCAACAAAATTTGGCGCAAAAGACTTAGCTCGCCGGTTTTCCACCGAGATCTGCAAAATTCGTGGCATACCAAAATCCATAGTATCAGACAGAGACCCCATATTCTTGAGTAATTTTTGGAAGGAACTGTTCAGGGTCCAAGGCACTACGCTCAAATTCAGTTCAGCGTACCACCTCGAAACCGACGGACAGACAGAAGTGGTAAACAGAAGTCTCGAAACTTACCTCAGATGTTTCGCCAGCGATCACCCTCGTCAATGGTTCAAGTTCTTGCATTTAGCTGAGTATTGGTTCAACACATCGTTTCACTCTTCAATCAAAATGTCCCCTTTTGAAGCTTTGTTTGGTTGGCCTCCTCCCTCTGTTCGTGACTATGTTTCTGGCTAAACTACCATCATCGATCTGGAGAATTCTCTGCAGCACAGACAATAGGTACTTAATCTGCTCAAAGAAAATTTGAAACGAAGCAAGCAGAAGATGGAACAACAAGCAAATCAAAAACGCAGAGACTGCACTTTTCACACTGGAGATCTTGTTTGGTTGAAGCTTCAACCTTATCGGCAGCAAACAGTTCACCGGCGAACCTCCCCCAGAATGGCAAAAAGATATTATGGCCCTTTCGCCGTCCTCCGCGTCGCCGCCGTCGCATATCAGCTGGATCTCCCTCCATCTTCACGAATTCACCCGGTCATTCACGTCTCTCAACTAAGAGCTTACTTTGGCCAAAACCCCACTGCACATTTCCAGCCAATCCCACCAGAGTTGGAACCTGATCAGCAAGAAGAAATTTTGGCACCTTCCAT
Organism: Medicago arabica; assembly: GCA_946800305.1. Lineage (NCBI taxonomy): Eukaryota > Viridiplantae > Streptophyta > Magnoliopsida > Fabales > Fabaceae > Medicago > Medicago arabica. The sequence goes on along the minus strand of OX326970.1, from coordinate 52,145,411 downwards.
CACTTCATCACACCACACTCAAGGACAGGTTTTGACACCAAACGAAGAAGAAGAGGAAAAAGAGATGACTACAGAGAAAGAAAATAAAGAGAACATTTCAGATTTAGAAAACTCCTTAGATCTCCCTCTAGATATGCCTACAGAAGTACCACTGGCATCTCATACTACTTTTAAACCATTGACTCTCTCTGGGCCATCAGATTCTTCTCCCATTATCCAAGACACTTCACCACCGTTGGATATCCCTACCTCAGCTAGAAGGGAATCTTCGAAAGTTGTGTTTTCGACTCCCAACGTTTCAGACAAGGATCCTAGGGTCCACAATACACCAGCCCATATACAATCACTTAACCCTAACCTTGAGGTCAAGTTTCCCTCTGAACCGGAAGATAGTGATAGAATTCGGGTCCCACAAAGGCCCAAAAGAAACACTACTAAACTAACTTGGACTAAGAATTATGTTTTATATGTTATGGGACCATGAGTCTTATGTTTAAGGGTCCAAGCTCATCTTTGTATTAGGTCTGCACTGTGACCTAGCTATATATAAGAGGTGTTAGTGCCTCTATGAATATGAGAAATAACTGCAGCCTTTATTTTATCTTTTATTTTGTGTTTAATTTTTCTTTCTTTTGGCATAACATTGAATCCCTGTTGATTTCCTCACGTGAGTTCCATCAGATAACGTGGTAGTTAAATAAAAAAGTAAATGCTTTATCGTTAGAAAAATAAATATGTAACAAAAAATCCAAGAATGTCACGCAGTATATGTGATATGCAACATGATCTAGAGTGATTAGAATTTAAAATGATGGCGTTTATCGAGCAGAAACCGTCGAAATGTAAGTTGGGGTACATGTAAACAATATGTTCATGTCAGTAAGAGAGCAAGACATAGAGGTATTGAAAGGATAGATAGTATGTCCAATGCATGTGTGATGAATTGAACTTTTTACAGGCTTAGTTTTGAGGTTGTCAGTCCTTTGATGAGGGCTGTTAAATAGCGGTGTGCCATCAATGTCGAATTATGCCTGTTACGTCTCGTTGAGATGTTACAAAGTAAATGTCTAAGGTTAGTCGTTGGAGGAAATTTGAAAAGAAGAAAGGATCCATGGTATCATGACTTGATCCATTGGTCGTGATTGAGCCAACGATATATTCGAGTTTCATGTGTGTCGAGCTTGGACCATTCCAAAACACAACACATACAAATAATAACCAACACTCTTTCATATATGGCTAGGATCTTATGGTCAAATGTCTAATTTTTTCTTATTCATTTCTTTCTTATATAAATTCTTCATAACAAATAGCAATGCTATAAATTAAATAGCTTCAAATAAAGTTTTATAGTAACGCAAGTAAAATTCAATCCATAACTATAAGAACGTTAATATGCAAAGGTATGAGTTTGAATTCAAGATTATCTACTTTTTTATGTTTAAAATGTGTCTAGTCATTAGATTACTGACCAAAATAAAATTCAAAGTTGAAAAATAACAGCCTCATTTAGATGATATCCATTTTTATTTAGATGATATCCATTTTTATAAATATTCTGTTATGTTCTAATCTTTCTTTTGGTTAATGGATTTGACAAAAAGAGACAACGTTTTTTCTTAATTACCTTTGAAGAATGGTGGGTAATTTATCCACCAACCAATGAAAATGAATAATTTATTGGTGGAGTCAAAATAATTAATGGATATGTGCTTACGTGGCTAATGTGTATTGGTTGGGGTAAATTACCCATTATTCTTTCATGGGTACCCTAGTTGGCACCGAAAGATAAATAAGCAAAAGAAGAAGAAGAAAAATGAGGTCTAAATCTAATAACAGCTAAAGTACTTGTTAAAAAAATACCATAAAGCTAAGGCCGACCGTGAGTCCAAAGTGTGTGTGTGTGTTAATTTTTCTGATGTCGATAAATGTGTTTGGATGAAGAAATGTTGAGACAATGTAATTTGTCAAGAGAAATCAATGTCTTCTATGTAAATTATATTGTTTGGATAATTAATTTGGTGAATTTTTGAAATGAGGAAAATTTATGAAGTATTTGTCCAAACTAAATTTAAGGAATTTTAGATGACACTTAAAAACCAAGAATTTGAAATTCTTTCGGCTCTTGTTTTTTTTCAAATATTGCATATTGAGCCTTAAAGTTTCAAAACTGTGAATTGGTTCCCATTTTTCAAATTTCAAAATTGATCCAAAACTTTTAGAATTTATAAATGTAGCCCAAAAATGTTAACAATGATTTTTGTTACTCTATCTAAACAAAAACTTTTAGAAATAAAGATAATTCATTTGAATCATTTGAATTGCATAAAATACTAAATTCTCTAAAATTTTCAATCAACTCATCCAAGCACACTCTAACATTTCAAGAGCATGTTATTCTTGACCACCATCATCAATTCATCACATAATTGAATTCTTTGCAATCACATGCTTACAAATTTTTAGTATTAATTGAATTCAAACTACTCGTTTTAAGTTGTATTTTAAAAGTTTATTTGATATTAAAAAAATGATCGTTCAATCTTGATTTCAACAACTACGTTCTTTTAGTCTAAGGAATCTGAATCTCATGTAGGTATGAATAGCACTTTAATTACCTGCGTATTTCAGGTCATATATTGATTGAAAAAACTGATTTTGTTCGGGCTTCTTGAAGTGTTATGTGCAAGAATAGTACGAATCCGATGCTTCAAAGGGAGCAGAAATTTGCATCCTATGCCAAAAAAGATCTAGATCCATACTTGCCAAAAAAATAATTGTGATAATAGAAAGTGTTTACTGTTTATGAGAAGACAGTTTGTAATTGTTCATTTTCCAAGCTTATAAATTTTTATATGACGAAATAAAATGCCAACAATATAGATACCAATTTTTTATTTTATTGTGTATATACATAGATACCTTTTTTCATACTCAATAACTATAGACACCTAAATATTGTATAGACAACAGTTTACACTATCGACATATAAATGATGTACAGAGCTGATCTATTATCTGCTAAAAAAATAAAAAATAAAGTTGAACTATTATACGAACCAGTACGTAAACTACCCATTTTATAGCCAGTAATGAAAAGAAATTGTTCTATATGCCCCTAATATTTGCTCAATAGCTCTTCAATATATCGGAATGTATCTTCCGATGACACAAACATATCATAAGATATGTTTTGATCGACTTTTTTTTCATCGGAAGCTATTTTTCAGTCAGGCATTTTTTCAGTGTATCAATGACCTGGGCCCTTTTCGCTGGGCCCTGACGACATGGTATGGACTTCGCCACCAATCAAAATCCTGAAAACATTGTTGGTCTTCTCTTTCATGATCCGAAACTTTAACCCTTTGATAGGTTCATCAATAACCTTTAACTTTAGCTCATTGATAGGTTCGTCAATGGCCTTTGCATGGGAGGGATAGCCTCTACAACTTACTGTGTTTGGCCTTGTTACAGCCAACACAATGATAACTATTGGAAGTAAAATAGAAAGCTTCATTCTTGAGTTGGCTTCAACCCTGTTCCTCAAGTGCTGGAAGTCTTTATACCCAAATTAAAGGACCGTGTGGGGCTAAAAATATTACTTTGGCATCTTCAACGACCAAGGCAAACCAATGGTCTTTAGTTTTTTAATTTAATGAACGGTGAAGGGCTTATTAGGGCTTGGGGTGGGACCAATTAAGGTATATTTGAATGAATGTATGAGATATTTTGTAAAAAACTAATAAAAGTTTTATGGGAAAATGTTAACCGGTGCGCACTAGTTAAACATTTTAAATGGTAACTTTTTATAAAAGTTTGTGTAATAAAGTGCATTGGAAATTGAACACTTTCACATTTTTAAAGAAATACTCTCTCCGTCTCTAAATTATAGTCGTTTAAGGTTTGTGCACGATTATTAAGAAAATGATTGATTGTGTTGATTTCAATGGTAAAATTAATACTATTTTCTAAAATACCCTTATTAATTGTAGTTAGTGGAGTAGTTAAATTAGATAAAATTTAATAAATAAGGGTATACTAATGGGAAAAAAAATGTTACATTGATATTCGAAAGTGCAATTATTTTAAGAAAAAGAAAAAATGATAAAGAAACTATTATTGTGAGACGGAGGGAATATTACTTAATTTAGAAAGCTTAAAGAGTGTCCCGGAAGCACTCGTTAATAAGACCCGAATTTTATATTATGTTATTGATAGTCGTACTCTACTTTTTGTTTAGTTTTTCTAACAAACCAAAGTCTTATAAATGGTAATCAAGCAAGCCAAAAAGAAGAAGATAAAAGAGTTGTTAGCCAATGCTCAAACAAGATAATAGGCTAAGCCACCGATGATAATAGCCAAAAGTTAATTTAATGTCTTCGACCACTAGTGGGATAGTAACTTGATTTTATCCAATAAATAATGAATAAAGTCTTGCTATTGGCTAAATATTCTATTATTTCACTTTCCTTATTACTCAAACACATGAAAACCAACTTACTATACAATAGATTGTTGAGCTTTTGAACTTCCTATTAAACAGAGAACCGAATAATATGGTTAGAAATACTTAAAAGATCAACTAAAGAGAAATAAATCAAATGATGAACATGTTGTCAAATGTTGTTAAAGAAGTTATAATCTAAAAACAAGTTATTAGGGGATTATGTAGCACTGCACCCACTCACGCAAAACTCTAAGTCTTGATTATTGATGTCTCGCCTAAATAAGTTGTCTTGGGTAGGAAGCCGATTTCTGAGAAGGCACCAAACAAACAAAGATATCTTCAAATGAATGTCTTTATGCCAAAGTAAATCTGAAACACGTGAATGAAAATGAGGAACAAAATAACCAACAATAGGATCTAATTATCATTACCAATGATCACCAGTGCCAACCTGTAAAGTAACATTGTTAAATAAAACCTTACACTCCTCTACCAACTCCTCCTCCTACGCAAAGAACCGCCGCCGTTTTCAAACCTCTCTTCCCTCATCTCAACCAAAACAAAAACATATATATCCATTGATTCTTGGACAGCTCGAACAACCTCTTAAACCGCTCCTTAAGAGGAATACCCCCTAACCAGAAGTATGTATCAAACTCCTTACACAAACAAATAGTATCCTAATCAATCCAAGAAATTTTATTAGTAACCTCACCACACACAAAAAAAAAAATTAAATATAGATTCTAGAGACACATAAATAAAATTATATTTCATTACATTGATATTTATAAAGATATTTAAGAAATTAATATACTGATTGAATATATTTGTTAAAAACAGTTAACTTGATTGGGTGGTAGACATATTCCCCTGGAAAAAAAAAAAGACATATTACACAAACAAAAAACATAATAGAGCAATAAAAACAGTATGATTATTTTCATTTAATTATAAGAGAAAATTATATTTATTAAAATTTATTGAATAATTTTTTAAATAAAAATTATTTTTTGTATTCATTTGTTTGTTTTTACAAAATTCTCATTAAAAAAGTAGCAGTTGACAAAAACCTTTGACAGCATAAAAAATTGACTCAAGAATATTTCAATATTATTTCCTTTGAAAAATGTCTATATTGCTTGGGAAACAAGGAGGATTTACCCTCCAAGTTTTTCGTGCAAATGTTTGAGGTGGAAAATGAGGTCCAGGTGCAAAAAGTAAAGCAGAATCGATGGAGATGCTAGGGTTGTTACTGATACCCATTCCTCCCATATTCTCATATGAAATATCATTTCATCTTTGTACCAAAAATATTATATTAAATCATTTGGTTCATAACGATTCTCATATTATTCAAAATATTTGATCTAAAAAGAATATTATTACTTTTGGTTCCAAATTTAACTTTAAACAATTTTTCTTAATTATACCCTCTAAATAATACTGTACTTTCAGAGAGGAAATCCAATGCACAAATTTCATGAAAAAACTTGGAGTTTCATCCCATGATGGTTTTGTTCTTCATGAGTCACCATTATCTTTCTTTCGATTATATTTTTTCTATTATGTATAAAATAGTCAAGTGTGATGGGTTTTTTAGATGGAGAGAGTGCTATATTTCAAAGTAGACACACATTTAAGAAAAAAGATTATCTATATCAATTTGTAATACCATTTGCTGAATCTTATTTGCAAGAAAAACCGTAATCCTTCAACCCAATCTTACACCTCAATCAATAGCTAAGTGTTGATTCCAACCTTCAACCATCATCGTCCAGAAAATTGTCCCTCGGTCCAAGACCTTCGTCGTATTCTAATGTGTATAAAATGATCAAGTATGGGAAAGACCCGTACATGATCAACAATTAGTTGTTTTTTCCGAGATTCTATACCGGACCAACAATTAGCGCAAATCATATTAAGTGGATTCAGTAATAAAAAATTTCAAATTAGTCACAGCACAGTAACAATTAGTTGTAGAAGGTTTTTGGGTATCAATATCTAGATAAATTAATTTACTGATCAATTTAGAGAGCAATTTTACCACTTAAGAGTTTGAAATACAAATTTCAAATTTTAAAAACATTTTTTTTTACTATCATTTAAGTAGTTTCTCATACCTTAAAAAAAGTGATATCCTACATGAGGTTAATAAAAATATAAAATATTTTTATTCTGGAATCATAAAAATCTTTGGCTTACACACTTGTTTTGTTTATTCCATTTTCACTTTTCACAATTGACGGACAACAAAATGGTGCATAAAGCTCGAGACAACTAGAATCCTCAATTGATGGTCTCTAGTCATTATCTAAAAATGAAGGGGGCATAACAGATGTCATTTTTTATTTTGTTATAAGGAAGGTAATTAGACTAAGCTACAAAGGAATGAATACTCCCACAATGATAAAAGACAAGTGAAAGGAATATGTATCCTGCTATGGACTGTCTTCTATTGGCAACTACAACCCTAACAAAATGCGTGCGTGTATATTGATTTTAGGGAGACCAATCAAGAGAGAACCTCCTAAAGGTCACAAGAAGATTTTTTTTTAAGCAAGTCACAAGAAGATTGGAAGATGCGTATAATTCACATCATTTTTTTTAATGTGTATAATTCACATATTCTTAATTGTTATTAACATTTATATAAAAAGTTTAGTTTATAAAACTTGGTTCAACTGACAATATCGATATTGTTAGGATCGATGTCTTAACATAAGCTTGAATCTCAGACATCACAACTCTTATGTAATCATTTCGAGTAATATAAAGCATTTAACTATTATCATATAAATTATACAATATATAATTTAGGTGTAAATTGTTATTTTGTTTTTTATTCTCTTTAATTTTGCTTCTCACATTTATTATTGGCTTAATATATCGTTTGGTTCCTTAACTTATTTTTGGTTTTCACTTTAGTCCCTTAACTATAAAGTGTCTCGATTTGGTCTCATATCTTCTGTCGTTTACTATTTTGGTCCTCTCCGTTAATATTTTGCAAAATCTGTTAACTCATTTCCACGTGTCAGTTAAGATTTCTTGATCAACGGTTTGGATTTAAAAAGCACACATGGCATACCGTGGATCAAGAATCTTAACTGATATGTGGAAAGGAGTTAACAGATTTTGCAAAATATTAACGGAGAGGACCAAAATAGTAAACGGCAGAAGATTTATGGGACCAAATTGAGACACTTTATAGTTAGAGGACCAAAGTGAAAACCAAAAATAAATTAAGGGACCAAACGATATATTAAGCCTTTATTATTTCTTGACAGCTTGCAAGACTCAATTTTGTATCATTGTAGTGAATTTTTATTGTGGTAATCTAATGATAGTCTTTAAGAAAGAATAATTATTAACTTATTATTTAAAATAAATAAATGGTATAGTTTTATATTTTTATTGTAATAAATAATGTAACTTTAAGAGAAATACAATTTATGCCACGATTTGAATATAACCAAAGTTCTTTTATTCTTTATTAATTAAAATTAAAATTTTGTTATAATGATCTTAACTCAATTGATATGCAGTGGTCGGAATTTGAACCTCGGACACCCCAGTTATTCATCTTTAAAATATGAATTTCTAACCACTAAACTACTTCGGAAAAAAAAAACACTAAAATCCATGTAATAACTCTGGTACAAGATCAATTTAAAGGCTCAAGCTTTAGCTAAATTGTGAGCATCAACAACATCATTGATAAATTGATCAATACTCTTATCAGAAGAACCACCTTGCTCTAATGCTTTTTTCACACTAACTTTCAAATCCAGTGCCCTCTTCTTAATCTCCTTAGCTTCTTGCCCCTCCATCACTTCCTTAATGCACCTCTCAATCTCTTCAACACTAGGAACTTCACTTACCTCATAATTCAATATCACCCCATTATCAAATTGTTTCACTATAATCTTAGCAATAGTCGGTTGATCCAACCAATATGGATAACCAATAACTGGCACACCAGCAGTTACACTCTCAATCATTGAACTCCAACCACAATGAGACAAAAAACAAGCCACTGCAGGGTGGCTTAAAACCTTCTCTTGATTACACCATGTTACAACCAAACCTCTTCCTTTTGTTTCTTCCAAAAACCCTTTTGGAAATTCAGTAGCATCATTTTCAGAACCTTTCAATGTGGGCTTAATAACCCACAAAAATGATTTTTTGCTATTCTTCAAAGCATTAGCTATATTATCAACCTCTTTTTGTGTCAACACAACTATACTACCAAATGCAATATAAATAACAGATGAATTCAGCTTATTGTCGAGCCAATCGATACATGAATCTTCAACATTCCACATATTAATCATATTATTATTACTAGCATCACTTTTTTGGATCATAAAATCCGAAACCAACGGTCCAACTGTGTAAACGGGAGATAAAGAGGACATCGATTTCACACCCTCTACTTCCCATTCATAGACTGTATTAGCTATAACCCATTTCACATTAGTGTCACAAGCTTGACACATATCAACCATAATTTGTCTACAATGTTGAGGAAATGAAGGAAGCATATAAGTAGGAAAATCTCTTACCTTAAGCAAAGGAAGTCCAGGTAACTGAACTATCTCATTAGGGTTATTCAAATCAGGAAATGAATTAACATTCCTAAAGTAACGATAAGAAATAGAAAATGTAGCACAAGGTTGCATCCAAAGAAATGCAACAGGTATGTTAAGTTCATTGGAAATATTTTCAATATTTGTCAACAAAACAGGATCAACAATTATGCAATAATAGTCACGTATTTTGGCAAGGTTTGTTATGAGTGTTGACATATTTTTGGCACCGGTTGTTCTCATGGAATTGATAAAGGTTTCACTGTTTTTCTCACGATCAAAATCAAGGCTAAGGCCATCAGAGAAAAACTCAAATTGGATTTGTTTGTTTTGGGAAGGTTGTTGGTTTAAGGTAGTTGAGGGGACATTGTTGGCATTAAGAATACGGTTTTGGACCAACTCAGTTGTGACTATGGTGACATGAACATTTTTTGAAATAAGGCGGTTGGCAAATCTTAAGGTAGGATTAATGTGTCCTTGTGCAGCATTGGACACAATCATCACACTCACTTCTTCCTTTGTGGCCATTATTTTTTTCTCTCACAAGGGAATAGAATTGAAACTAAATGTTTGTATACTTAAGTGTTGCATGAGGTATCAATGGAACACTGTCTTATATACTACGTGAATTCTTTAACTAAATTTATTTTTTTGGGTACAAATTCGATGTATTTATTTATTTGGTCAAAAAGTTGAGTCAAAAAACTATAAACACATTTAATAACATCTTATAATAGAGTATTACTGTATTAGTAATTCCTTCATAGTTTGGTCAAATGAAAATACCTTCAGAAAAAGTATTACTATTAGAAGAAGAAAAAAACTTTTTTAGATTAAAAACTTTTCCTTCAATTTGGTATAATACATTGAAAGTAACACATATTCAATGTAAAATAAAAGAAACCTCATAATTAAATAAAACTTAAATTAATATATATTGACCATGGAATATATGTATAAAATAATGGTTTAATAACAGTTTTAACCCCCTAACATTTTTCAAAGTTGCGATTTTGACCCCCTAAGAAAAAAACTACAAAACTGTCCTATAAGTTTTGCACTTGTAGTAATTTTAGCCCCAAGGCCAATTTTGACTCGGCCTACGCTGACGTGGCTCCCTAAGTGAGGTGCCACGTGTTTTTTTTAAAAAAATTTTTTTGCCTTGGGGGTCAAAACTGCCACGGTTGCAAGACTTAGGGACGGTTTTGTAGTTTTTTTCTTAAGGGACCAAAATCGTAATTTTAGGAAAGTTAAGGGGTTAAAATAAAGAAACAAATTTTACCGTAGAATGGTGCACTTTATTGTCATATATACTCGTCAAATTTCAGTGTGCAAAAACCATGTGCTACACATATGTGATACCAATTAAATATATATGTTGTCATATACATAAAGTTAAAAGGAATTTTTTGAAGAAAAACTGTAAGATGTGTATTTTCCTCCTTCTAAAAAAAAGATATGTATTTTCCTCGTAGAAAATAGAAATTTTGAGTATTAGAAAATTTGTAACAATTTTAGTTATACAAAACAGAGTTTTTGACAAAACACAGAATTGTATCGTCTTTTTTATTTAAAAAGGAAATAACATAAGAATTAAGGAAGAGAATCCATAATGGTCTAATCAAAAGATCTATGGTGACTCAAGTTTGCCAATAAATTGTCATCATAAGATAGGATGGAGAGCAAATCTCTGATATAAACATCTGTCTTTTTTTTTTTTAAAGTACACTTGGCACATAATCTTGCTTTCTATCATTAATTGCTTTCAATTGTTTTTTTTTAATAGCTACCATTTGTTCATGTCTCTATTACTTTAGTGATATATATATTTTTCTCGGTAATAATATGTTTGGCACTGATATTTTATACAAGTTGTCTAAGTCAATGCAATTTTTTTTAATGGCTTCCCTTTTCATAATAGGGTGCTGCTGCTAACAGTGGATAAAGAACGATTAATATGCAAATGTAAAATATGTCAACTAATTAAAATAAGAAATAGTAGTGCAAATTTTCTTTTTCTTCTTTCCAAATACCATTTCTTCTTTCCAAATACCACACGCGCGTGCTTCTCATTCTTTTTCTATTACTCCCATTATATCCAGCCTTCATTTCTTAATAATTTTTTCCCTGCAAATTTTACTCAAAGGATTTTATTTTACGTGATGTAAAAACAATAACATATAAAAACAAGAAAAAAAAATTTGAATAATACCTGCAGAATTGAATATAGTACTGATGATGGCAAAGAGATAATAGTTGTGCCTTTGAGAATTAAAAGAGTATTGAATATAACTTTTATTATTTTTAATTAGTTGACATATATTACACTTTAATTGAGATGAATTAAGTGGAGATCCATTTATTTATTGGCTATTTATTGTTTCTTATCTAGTACCATGGGGACATTGGTTAGCATTGCCCTTCATAATAAATCTATTGAATGCAAATAAAAACGTCTAACAATACTTTTCCATTGATTTTGGGTACTTATTTTGACTTCAAATTTTTAGTGATGTTTTCACTATATATACTCATATACTCATGTCACTCAAATGTTTTCTGTACTTTTTCTTTCCTTAGTCACACATCCAATGAGTGACATGCTTTTTATTTTACAGAGGTTTTTTATTAATACAAAGCATGGAGTGCTAATAACATATACAAAATTATCTAATATATGCAGTATTGTTTTTCTTGCACATATTATTATGTATATTTTTTAATCTTAAAAAGTGTTTTGATAACTTCTCTTATTCTCTTAACGTTGAATCATTCACTACATATCTGATTCAACCACGTATCAATATTCACTACACAATAGATTCAACCACGTATCAGTTTCTTATGTTTGTTTTGATTCATGTTGTGCTTGATTCTTAAACTCACATATATATATATATATATATATATATATATATTATTTTTTTCATTTTTTGTCTGTATTGAATCAAATTTTTTTTTTCCTTCAGATGATCAATTCTTTCATATGAAGAAAGACTAAAAAATGATTGATGCAGGTGACAATGAAATTAACATTTTTTTCAACAACATAAACAAGATTTGAATGTCTATCATATTTATCTATACATCGCTTTTTATTACAAATTTCGTGTAAATTTATTATTCCTTTATTGTTATTGTACTATCTTTTTATAATATATTGATCCATGTAGTAGGCTCATACTTTCACAAATACAAAATGAATTTCGGTTTGAAATTTCTTCCTAAGACCTAGTTAAAGGATATGAATAATATTTGTTTTTTTCTCGTATTTGTTCTTCTACTTTTCTGACTTCCTTTTTTTCTTTTCAAATCATTATAGTATATCATTGATGAAATAGTTCTTGGATGATCACAAGGATTTATACACTTCGTTTGGTTGCACCAAAAAATGCATATAATATAATCATTTAAAAACCAATGATTCTTCAATTATTGTTTTTCTATTATTTGTCTTCTTTATTTGGGTGTGATATTAAAAAGAATGAGGTGCACAAATCTTTGTGTTCACGCAATAAGTCAAAATTTAAAAAACTTTTCATTTTTTTAGGCAAAAAAATATATATTAAATAAAACGGAAATACAAAAAGCTTAGGGGGCTTAAATCTATTAAGAATATATGTTGCTCATTCCTATCAAGAATATATGTTGCTCATTCACATGTTAAAGAGAACAACCATTCATAAAAACAGAAACAATGAGTAATATTCTCCTTCCTCTAATGTGTGGTTTTTATTTAAATTGATAGTGTAAAAAAAGGTATAGATAATGAAAACAACAAAATATATTCTTAATATGAAATGACACTTCCAACCAATTGTTTTGTTTTTCATTTTAGGATTGGTTGAATTTTTTTTTCTCAGTTCACTATTAACTTCCATGTGTAAGATGATTTCTAGGTATATTGCTTTTTAATTTTTTTTAATAGTGTATTTTTAGTTGAAATTAGTAGCTTAATGGATTTGATTTTGAACACACCATATTTTTGGCATTTCCTAATTATTTGGTGTAAGTTGGTCCAAAAGAAGTTGTATTTATCGGGGTAATGTTAAGTTGTGTCCGGTTTATAATCCGAAATGATAATCCCTTCAATAATGATAATCCCTTCATGTATATTTGACTTCTTCATAAATGGTCTTTTGAATTTTTGAATTCGCCTCAAAAGGCAGCAAGTAAAATGTTGAAAGAATTTCTTTCTCATATGATTAACTAATTCTCATCTGATTAAATTTTAATTTCACAAATATAAGTTTACTGTTTTTTTCTTTTTTCATGTGTTAGCGAAGGTAGTGTGTAGTGATGGGTAAAGGTTATAGAGGGACAACCAAAAGAAATAAATAAAACTAAAATTATAGAAAAAAGAGTAGTGTTTTCTAACTATTAAACCAAAGTTCTTAGCGGTTTTGCTCGATATTTCTCCTAACCATTTTCTATAATTTAAATATTAATAATTATTATTTTATTATTTTTTGTTTTGGCTCGATGAGAGCGAGAGGTTTGGAGTGAGATGCTAATGTTACAAAAATTTAAGTCCAACAATGTTTTAGATATACACACATCGAGACAACGGATATATTGACTCAAATATATTTGTTGTACTCTCTATGACTAGAGGCATATGTGAGTGCTCATGATTACACTGTGTTGGACTATTTTATTTTGTAAATTTTAGGAAACAATTTTTTTTTTTATCTATCTTATTTTTAGCAGCGTGTGTTTTTAGAACATGCGGCGACTTAATCTGAGCATAAAGATGAGGATTAATCAATAATGATAATGTGATGAGATTTTAGAAATGAGTAAGTTATGATCAACAAAAAGTTGTGAATGTAGAAAATTATCAAGTTATAGCAAAATTTCAGTGTGGCAAAATATTGCGTCAGCAAATTCATCAATCTATAATTTATTTTCTTTCTTTTTCGGTTGTAATGTTTTTTTAAGAACAATCAAGTCATATTGGAAAAAAAAGTCAACAAAGAGACAGAAAATAAGAGAAAACAAATCAAGACAAACAATCTTTTAAATAGAAAAGTTTAATGTACCTCAGCTAACCAAAATAGAAATAATTTAATGTGTTTTATTATTCATAACCATGTATTAAATATATTGAAATAAAAAAACTTATATCATTGGCTAAAATTAATTTAAAAAACTATTAGAGCACGTCAAATGGTAATTTTTTTATAAAACCTACTTTAGGTTTCATATGCTACTAAAAATGCCCCTTCTGTGTCACATATTACTGTTGAGACTCATATCCATTTTGCTTCTATAAAAAGAAAAAATTATACTTTGTCGTGGTCATTTTGCTTCATGTAAAGCGCTTATGTGATATTGTTTTTATTTAAGATACTTTAACAATTTTGTTGATAATTAATAACAACATATTTAGAGAGAAAATTTTGTTTCGCTCATTTATTTCACCCTTGTGATGGTTTCTTTTTTTTTTTATTAGACAAATATTAGTTGTTAGTAAATTTATAAATGGTAGGGAAAATATTAATTTTTGGGATTCGAACCTGAAAAGTCCGGCTTAAATTCTCTTTATTGTTCATTAGCTTACCTTCCTACAACACATTTTCTTCCAAATGATATTGACACCACATTTTCTTCTAAATTATTTAGGCACATGTATATGACTCATCTCACTTATATCTTATTTAACATCTACTCTACCATCCATCTATTGTGGAACTTTAACTTTAGCATCTCTTCAACAAGTGTGCGATTCTTCTGTCTATAATTACGTGACATAGCCAAATAAGGTCGAATCAATGTACAACATGGTCAAAAAGGTGGATTGATGGTAATTTAATGAAGAAGTGTTTTTGTTCCTTTATTTCATGAGAAAAGATAAGCGAAATTAGAAAAATATAGAAGATGAAAAAGAAATCTGAGATTGAGAGAAATGATCCTGTTAAAAGAAAAAAGAATTATGTTTTTGTCAATGTGGTTAAAAAGACTGGAGTGAGTTGTAGGTGATTTTATGAAATTGTTGAAGGAGTTGAAGACTTTATGCAATTAATTTACCAAAAAATTAGACTCGATTAAAAAATACAACAACATTTAAAGATGTCTACTGAACACGTATTCTGTCAACTTAACATAATCTATCAATATTTTTTTATGGTTAAATTCCACCAAATACCAAACGTGGAGAAATTTGAGATATTAGAGATTGGTTAAAAAAATATTGCAAGAAAGCGAACGACAACCAAAAACTTTTATTTAATATAAAAATTAAACATTTGATATCCTAAAACTAATGAAATAGTTCATCGTAATATTCAGAGTTATGAGAGGGTCTGCAATTAGTTGGATCATGACATTAGACTAAGGGCAACCACACAATTATGATTGACATCACATCATCATCTAAAACCTTAAGACATTAGGTTAGGTGTATTGGTCATCTTACTTATATGATTTTAAACATCTACTTTAACATCTAATGTAGAACTTTAAATCACAATTGACACATTAACATATATCTCTCAAGTGTGAGACTTTATATATATGTGATCAGGGGCGAAGCCACATACAAGTGAGGGGTTGCACTGGGCTTTTAGAATTTGCACAAGATTGCACTGTTTTAATACTACCTGAACCTCCTCATATTTTAACATTGCACCTGAGCCAAACATTTTGCACCAATAACCAAGTTTTCCTCACCCTATGAATGATACGAGTCTCACTTTTAGGTTAGACAGTTTTTGGCTCAACTAGAGATATTTGACTTCCTTTTTGATATAACTCTATTTGTTTTGTTTTATAAAAGGCAACTTTCTATTTGGTTTTCCCTATTACATTTGTTTTCTTTTATTTTCTTTTTAATAATTGTAATAATTGAAGTCCTTCTAAAGTAAAAACGAAGTGCTTGAAGATCGAACCCAAATCCTAAAAGCAATTTAAGAAGATTTTACCACTAAACCAATGTCGCAGTGTTTAATTCTTCCAAATATAATATATATTACTAAATATTTTATATTCTTTCATATTTTAATCCTCCACCATCTTAAATTTTAACAGAAAAAGTTTACTTTCTTTGTCCCAAATTATAAATAAAAAAAGATAAATATTTATCCTATTTAATCATGTTGGTTCCAAAAGTCATATTTTCCATCAAAAAAATAATACATATTCTCAAGAACTCAAATGCAAGGTGTACTCAATTTACTATCCCTCCATAACCAAAAAAAAATATTTACTTTCCCTCCCATTTTCTCTCTAACCAATAACGCAAATTATTTTTACTTTTTCCCGGAAACATATTTCAAGAACACTAAAAGATATGCACCAAATTATTATGCTTTAGAATTATAAATTTATAATTTATACAAATTCTAACTTTCATTTGATAGATTTTGAAATTTATAATTTATACAAAAATATGGAAATATAAAAAAAAATTAAACATTTATGACAAAAATAGATATATGATTGGGAAAATATGACGAAATTTATAAAGTTAATAGTATAAATAAATGATAATTAAAAGAAAAATAACTGCACAAAAATTTGGTATTTCTAATAAAGTTGAAAGATTCGAACCCCATGTTCCAGGGTCCTAGCTACGCCACTGTCTGTGATATATTGGTAGTCAAGTAAGCTTAAAAGGAGGCACAACATAGTTAAAAAGATGGATAGATGGTGTTTTCACGGAAGTCTATGTTCCTATCTTTCGAGAAATGAGAAAAATAAATTTAGAAAGAAAAAAAAAGAATATAAAAAATAAATTTGAACATGAAAGAAATGATAGATGAAAAAAAGTAGTGTGTTTTGTCCATAGAAGTATTGAAAATAGAGCAAGTGATTGGTAATTTTATGGGTTAGTTAAAAGAGTTGGAGATTTAAGAGTAAATATTTCACCAAAAAATAGTTTCGGTTGAAAAAAAACACATCATTTTAAAATGTCTAATAATCATGTACTTTTTCTACTCATCATAACCCATATGTATTTTTCAATTCACATATTCAACCAAAGACCAAAATGTGAATGTAATTTGTATGCTATTGGTTGGATAAAAAAAAATACATGAAAGCAAACGACATCCAAAAACTTATATTTGAAATAAAAAAATTAAGCAAATTACAATTCAAATACTAAAAAATAGTTCATCATGATGTTCAAAGTTTTAAGGGAGCCTACAATGGCTGGACCATCGCATTGGACTAAGAGAACTCTACTAATGAGATTGAGATCACATCTTCCCCTAAAATCTCAAGACATTAAGTATATTTTTCATCTCGCTTTTATGTTACTCAATGTATACTATTGCAGCCAATGTAGAAGTTTAACTCACACATGACTCATAAACATCTTTCCCTTAAATGTGAGACTTTGTATGTTTGTGATTTGGTGAGATAGCGACATAAGTTGAGAGGCACAACATGATAAAAAAACATGGGTTGGTGGCGATTTAGGGATGTTTGTTTTATTCTTTCACAATAAGATATAAAGTAAATTAGAGAAGGAAAAAAGATGACAAATGAATTTGAACTGAGAGAAATGATAAGAGAAAAAACAAGGAGTTTGTTTTATCCGTAAGAGTTGTTAAAAAAATGCCACTCAATTTAAAATAGGTAATTATGCTATCAAAATATTAAACTTGCTAAAAAAATGTCACTTAATTTAAAACATCTAATAAGCATGTATTTTGTTAACACATATATATTTTTCCATTGTAAGATCCCACAAAATACCAAAAGTGAAGGAATTTGAAATGATAGAGGTTGAATAATATTTTTTTTTGCATGAAAGCGAACAACATTCAAATCAAAAAAATTAGATAAAAATCAAACAAATAAACCCAAAAACTAACAAAACAAATCATGATGATGTTTAGACTTCCGTGAGAGCATACATAGGTTTGTATTATCACATTAGACTGAGAAAAATCACACAAGCGAGATTCTCATCACATCTTCTTTCAAAATCTTAAGGAATTATGTATATGAGTAATCTCACTTATATGTTGCTCACATCTACTCTTGCTTACAATGTGAAATTTTAACTCACACTTGACGCATTAACATCTCTCCATTAAGTGTCAGGATCTCCGTGTTTGTGATCCACTACCAAGAACCGCTCCCACTCCCCCACAATATTGAACTGGGATGTGATACCACCGTTGGAATTTCTAGAGGAGCCTACACTGGTTTAGATCGACAATTTGGAGAAAGAGCAACCACCCAAGTGAAAATGATACCACCACATCTTCATCAAAAACTTTAAGGCTTACATATAAGATTTTTTTTAATTGACACTTAATACATTACAATATGACGAAATTCTAGCCCGTGCTTAGCACGGGTGTCCATACTAGTATGCATGAAAATGACTTAGAATCATTTATGTAGCTGTTTAAAGTTAAATGTATTATCAATACTTATTATCTCTTAACTTATAAATTCTACTATGGAAACAAAGATGGATTCAGGATTGAATTATTACTGGGGCTATTTGTTTTTTTCACAAATAACAACAAATGTATTAGTCGTAATAAACCGTCAATTATTTTTTTTTCTTCATATTTTAGTGAAATTTAACTTTTTAATTATAATTTAAATAACTTTGTAAAAATGATAAAATAGTTAATATAGTTTAAATGAAGTTTGGAGTTGAACAATATAGTTTAAATGAAATTAGGAGTTGAACTTGGGCCAATCAAGTATGAACGCAAACACCGCGCCACTAGACCAAAGAAAGGTATAATTATTATAAAAAAAAGGTATTTGATTGATTGGATAAAAATAATCAATTGTAAACAAAATATAAAAGAAGAAGAAGAAAAAATTACTCAACCAAAAGTTTTTTTTTTTTCAACAAGCAAAATTGATATATATTAAGACTGACAAGCAGTCTCCTCAGCATAAGGTGTATCCAGAAAATCACTAAAAATTTACAATATCAACACCTTAATACAGATACAAATTAGCCGATGCCAAAACATAAAAGCGGACTCGACCACCACATATGGGTACCAAAAACAAAGCTATCTTTCTTGGCTTTAAGCCACTGTAAAGAATAGGACTTAACCTTTTAAAATAATTGAAGCACATTGTATTCTTTCTGATTAAATAACATGTTGTTACGCTCATTCCAGACAATCCAAACACACAATAACCAAATCAGTTGAAGAAAAGACCTCCGCAATTTCGGACCACTTATACAAAAAATAAATTGTTGAAAGTGATATGTAATCGCCTGAGAATCCGCACTATCAAAACAGATCCACAACCACACTAGCTGCCAAAGAGTGTAACATCCCGTTTCCCCAACATATAAATAATACATAAAATATATCAGAGTGCATCGTAAAACAGGATGTCACATCTACGTTCTTCAAAAATCATTCCATCATAAATAGAGTTAAAATCATTATTTATTAAAACAACTGCTTTCGATAATTTAAACAACGTCGCATCGGAAAATATTCAACGTTTTAATTCAAAACTTGGCACTAGGCCTCAACATCATCAACATAATAAAATTCCAAATTAAAAGTGGTACAACATCAACTTATAAAAAAATACGTAACAAAGGAAAACAAAACACATAAAAATCCTCATCCCGTTACGTATCAGAGCATGAATCCTAAGACTATACGAGAACTCAACTCACATCAGCAGTTACTCCTAGATATCTGCATGTTACCCATGTAGAGACAACATTCAAACAGAAGGGGTGATATTTCACATTCGTTAATAATAAGCAACAATTCATAAAGAAGAATTAATCAACATAAAACAGCAACAACTAATCATCAACAATTAATTCACATAAAGGAATCAATCAACATAGAACAGCAACAATTGATCATCAACAATTAATTCACATAAAGGAATCAATCAACATATAACAACAACAACTAATCATCAACAATTAATTCACATAAAGGAATCAATCAACTTCGTTCAACAATGCAACGACAACGACTCAACAAATGCAACAACAACGACTCAACAAATGCATGTGGTACCAACGGAGCGTCAAGCTCCCAACGTTAATGTCGTAATTCGACTTGACAGGCATCAAGCCCCCTTCGTCAACAGAGCGTCAAGCTCCCTCCGTTAAAGTCGTAATTCGACTTGACAAGCATCAAGCCCCCTATGTTTGACAAATGTTTATGCAATGATACGATTCAAAATACAACAACAATAACATCGACATGCATCAAGCCCCCCTACGTTTAACAAATGCTTATGCAATGATACGACTCAAAATGCAACAACAATAACATCATTTAATCATAGATTCAACCATAAATCGACAACAACATATCAATATGATTCACCAATTCATTATCAAAAGAAAACTAAGTTTGATTCATCAAGTCCTAAACTAGATACTCTTAACCATTCTAATTAAACTCATAATACTTAGGATTCGAAGTTTCGAAGCAAACCAAAAGTTTCGGGTTGATTTAGAAGCGGTTATGCTAAATTTTCTTAAAAGTCTTCCAAGACCTACTTGGAGTGTTTCTATCATAATTCAAAATCCACAAAACATTTTCAAGTCAAACCAGAGCCATTGGAAACCTAACTTAACTATCTAAAACTTTCATATTTACATCAAAACCTAATTATGAAAAGAAAAGTCCCAATTTTTATTTTTGTTATTCTGTTACAGAAATCGACAAGAGCACGACCCTGTTGACCCCTGTGTAGTATTTTAATCATATATAGAGTTCTAGACGTTTAAATTGAGTCACTCCAAAGGCTAATGAAACCTAGCATCCTTATCTAAAACTTTCATGAAGATATCAAAACCCAGTTCGAAACTTAAACTTGTCAAACCAAGACAGCAAGAAACGCACGGTGACAACAAAATCATAGTTTTGCTGCGATTTCACTTTGGGGAACCCTTTTCGACTCTGTTCTTGATCATATACTCTCCAAACTCGACCCTAATATTCACCCTCATGATTACACTATCATTCAAACACTAATTCTTTGTTAACCTACTAGATTATCTACTATTTAAGGCTACAAAACTCAATTCATGGGATTATATATACTTTCATCAATCTAATTCAATTCAAAAACTTAACTTCTACAACATCAAAAATTCAACAACAACAAGATTAAACCTTTTTCAGAATTATATGCATATGATTAAAGAAGGTTAGTCTCACCCTTACCTTAGATTGGTTGATTTACAGAACTCTACAAGCTTCTCCTCTTTATCTCCCAAAAACCGTTTCTACGTGCTCTCTGTTTTCTCCCAAAATTGTTTTCTTGTTCTAACCCTAATTCTCCTCTATTTATAACCACCAATAGTTTGTTTCTCACTTAATCTTTTTTAACCTAACAAATTCCCCTTATTCCTAACCTCTCTGTCATACCCTAATTTTTGACCTAATGTCCCACTTTTACACGTCTTGTGGCCCAGAATATTCTCTGTGTCTTTTCAGTAAAAAATTCGGTAGAGAGGTATTTTGTTTGGTTTCCAAGCCCAAGTTTTTATTATCTTTTTATTTTTAAATTATTTCCATCTTTTATTTTATTTTTGTTTTGTTTTTATTCTGTTTTATTTCCTTTTTTAAAAAAATGTCCAAAAATAGTTGTCTAGTCCAAAATCTCTACTCAAGCATACCACATTTCAAGGCTTGTGTCAAACCTTCCTTTTTCGTATTTCTTTTCAATCCTGATAAAACCCAAATCAAAATCTCTACTCAACCGTAGCACATTCCAAGGCTTGTGTCAAACCTTCCTTTTTTGTATTTCTTTTTTTCAATCATGATAAAACCTAATTCAAGTCAAATCTTTCTTTCCTTTCGAGCAGGAAACGTAGCACATTCCAAGGCTTGTGTCAAACCTTCCTTTTTTGTATTTCTTTTTTTCAATCATGATAAAACCTAATTCAAGTCAAATCTTTCTTTCCTTTCGAGCAGAAACGTGTTTCCTTTAAGCACATTCAAATTCATTCAAACCCAATTAATCAAAATGAATTCTGTCCAAAATTAGAATTTCATTTTTTTGATTAAAAGGGAGAGAAATCATCAGAATGAAGGGAACCGATTTTCATCAACAACCGGCACACAAAAGCAATTTTCGAAAACCTGATTTCAACCTGGAAAAACCCAACACAAAGAACAACAGTCCCACATAAACCGATTCACACTCACAAACTCATCCAACACCCAATTCCAATCCAATCATAACCTAATATAAGCAGTACAGATTCAACAATCCAACCAAAATCGTATTACAACAGTCCCCAAATCATAAACCCCCTCCAAAACCAATTCAAAACCGCCATAACCGATCCAAAAGACCCAATAAAGGTTCACCCTTTTTTTGTCTTGTTTATTTTGATAGTTTTTTTTTTTTTTTTATTGTAAAAAAAAAGAGGCAGAGAAGAGAGTAAGAACGTTAAACAAAAAAAAAAAAAACAGAAAAGGAAAGAAACGAGGAAAAAGGGAAATAAGCCTATTTATAGGCATCTTAATCCTATGCATGTGGGTGTACGCCCTAACGTGCACCCTCGCCTCCCTGACTGCTTTGATTTCAATCTAAGGGTCCCTGATGCCCTTGCTTTAATCTTCCGCTTATTTTTATTTTATCATGCATTTTTATTTTTATTTTGCATTCTTTTTTTATTGTTTATCATATCACATGCATTTTAAATTTTTTGTCATTTATCTTTTTTCATGGCAATTAGAATGTATTTAGGGCCAATGTACAAATATAAATGAGAAAAAATGAGTGTGTGTCTTTTATTTCTTTACCGCTTTATATATATATATAAAAAATGCAAAAAATTAAGTTAGGTATTTTGTGGTGTTCCAACGACACTAAAAAAACCTCGCGCTTTTACTTTATTGTTACGTTAGTTTATTTCTATTGTTTTAATTAATAATCAAAGAGAACAAAAACATGCAAATAGTCAAAAATTCACAAAAAACACAAACAAATTCTATTTTTGCCACTTTGACTTTTAAATTTTAAAACCATTTTCAAAACTAATAAAAAATACAAAAACGAATAAAACGACAATTTCAACCCCGAACTACGAGGTTTTGATCCATCACGGGTACGTAGGCAAAGGATCATGTCCTTCCAAATCAATAAAAAATGTAGATAATAGGCTTCTCTTTTTCTTTTTCTTTTAATCACTTTAAAACCATTTTTAAAAAAGCAAGCAAGTTTATAACACAAAAAATAAATAAAACTAAGAGGTTCTCGTAGAGTATTACGAACATAAAGGGTGTCAATACCTTCCATTTATGTAACCAACCCTCGAACCCTTAATCTGGTATTTGAACCTTTTTTCCACTTCTCTTTTTGAAAAATTAAATGTTCAGTCGTGAAATAAATTAGTGAGTCAAAAGCTAATCAAATAGCCTTGATCTCCGAAAAATGACGCGACACTCTCCTATTCTTAACCTAACAAACTCATCCATTTACCAACCTACCCTTATGTCTCATTAAATCTAATCTAATTAGATTCCTTCACTATTTATATCATAGCAACCTACTACTAAAAACTAAAAATTATCACATAGCAAATATTCAAATAAAATATTTAAAATATCACTAGACTTGATAAAATAACTAAATAATAAAAATGAGGCGTTACAAAGAGTGTCGAACGTGCTGCACGAGAGGAACAAATGTTGAGCGTCCTCCTCATAACCAGACCCAACCACCCAAAACTGCTTATATGGAGTAATAATATTGTGCCTGGTTAAATTAGCTTTAGTTGGCAACCTGTCACATTACAACCGCCACACAAAAATTGAGACCTTCAACGAAACCTGTTTGTACCAAATTAAATCTGAGTTTGGACACACATGCAGGTGCTCTTGAGCAGTAAGCATATCATAAACACCATGAACTGAGTATCCCCTATAGGATCCAGGAGTCACTTCCAACCATCTGAAGAGGTAGACTGCAAAGAAAAATCATATAATAATAACCTACACTCCTCTAGCATCTTCTCCTCTCACACCCACAACCTCCGCCTCCAATTCCTAGCTCCCCCCCAAATTCAAGCAGAAACATATTCCTAACCGTAATTGATTTCTTAATAGCTAAATCAAATAGACGGCAAAAACGCACACTAAACGGAAACACCACCAACCCAACAACCATGCCAAAACAAGGTATATGCCTCATCCCTCACCTTTCTCACGACCATCTCCTCAAACCACCCACCCTCCTTAATCTTCATTATCTCCCTCCACCACAAAGAACAACTCCGGCCCCCATCCTCTAACTTTCTATTCTCCACACCATAACGAGCCAAAAACACCCTATACCAAAGACCACCTCTGTCAACTACCAACCCCCAACACCATTTACCATACAAAGCAATATTAAATTCCCACAAATTCCTCACCCCTAACCTTCCATACTCCTCACGCAAACAAACAATATTCCAATATAACCAAGATATTTTTCTATGAACCACATCCTCCCTCCCCCCAAGAAAAATATTAAAAATAGATTCAATGGAAGAGATTATACCTGATGGAGCTTTGAAGAAGGACAAAGCATAGGCAAGAAGTGCAGTCAATGTAGAATTTTCTGGACTTAACCTTTTAAAATAATTGAAGCACATTGTATTCTTTCTGATTAAATAACATGTTGTTACGCTCATTCCAGACAATCCAAACACACAATAACCAAATCAGTTGAAGAAAAGACCTCCGCAATTTCGGACCACTTATACAAAAAATAAATTGTTGAAAGTGATATGTAATCGCCTGAGAATCCGCACTATCAAAACAGATCCACAACCACACTAGCTGCCAAAGAGTGTAACATCCCGTTTCCCCAACATATAAATAATACATAAAATATATCAGAGTGCATCGTAAAACAGGATGTCACATCTACGTTCTTCAAAAATCATTCCATCATAAATAGAGTTAAAATCATTATTTATTAAAACAACTGCTTTCGATAATTTAAACAACGTCGCATCGGAAAATATTCAACGTTTTAATTCAAAACTTGGCACTAGGCCTCAACATCATCAACATAATAAAATTCCAAATTAAAAGTGGTACAACATCAACTTATAAAAAAATACGTAACAAAGGAAAACAAAACACATAAAAATCCTCATCCCGTTACGTATCAGAGCATGAATCCTAAGACTATACGAGAACTCAACTCACATCAGCAGTTACTCCTAGATATCTGCATGTTACCCATGTAGAGACAACATTCAAACAGAAGGGGTGATATTTCACATTCGTTAATAATAAGCAACAATTCATAAAGAAGAATTAATCAACATAAAACAGCAACAACTAATCATCAACAATTAATTCACATAAAGGAATCAATCAACATAGAACAGCAACAATTGATCATCAACAATTAATTCACATAAAGGAATCAATCAACATATAACAACAACAACTAATCATCAACAATTAATTCACATAAAGGAATCAATCAACTTCGTTCAACAATGCAACGACAACGACTCAACAAATGCAACAACAACGACTCAACAAATGCATGTGGTACCAACGGAGCGTCAAGCTCCCAACGTTAATGTCGTAATTCGACTTGACAGGCATCAAGCCCCCTTCGTCAACAGAGCGTCAAGCTCCCTCCGTTAAAGTCGTAATTCGACTTGACAAGCATCAAGCCCCCTATGTTTGACAAATGTTTATGCAATGATACGATTCAAAATACAACAACAATAACATCGACATGCATCAAGCCCCCCTACGTTTAACAAATGCTTATGCAATGATACGACTCAAAATGCAACAACAATAACATCATTTAATCATAGATTCAACCATAAATCGACAACAACATATCAATATGATTCACCAATTCATTATCAAAAGAAAACTAAGTTTGATTCATCAAGTCCTAAACTAGATACTCTTAACCATTCTAATTAAACTCATAATACTTAGGATTCGAAGTTTCGAAGCAAACCAAAAGTTTCGGGTTGATTTAGAAGCGGTTATGCTAAATTTTCTTAAAAGTCTTCCAAGACCTACTTGGAGTGTTTCTATCATAATTCAAAATCCACAAAACATTTTCAAGTCAAACCAGAGCCATTGGAAACCTAACTTAACTATCTAAAACTTTCATATTTACATCAAAACCTAATTATGAAAAGAAAAGTCCCAATTTTTATTTTTGTTATTCTGTTACAGAAATCGACAAGAGCACGACCCTGTTGACCCCTGTGTAGTATTTTAATCATATATAGAGTTCTAGACGTTTAAATTGAGTCACTCCAAAGGCTAATGAAACCTAGCATCCTTATCTAAAACTTTCATGAAGATATCAAAACCCAGTTCGAAACTTAAACTTGTCAAACCAAGACAGCAAGAAACGCACGGTGACAACAAAATCATAGTTTTGCTGCGATTTCACTTTGGGGAACCCTTTTCGACTCTGTTCTTGATCATATACTCTCCAAACTCGACCCTAATATTCACCCTCATGATTACACTATCATTCAAACACTAATTCTTTGTTAACCTACTAGATTATCTACTATTTAAGGCTACAAAACTCAATTCATGGGATTATATATACTTTCATCAATCTAATTCAATTCAAAAACTTAACTTCTACAACATCAAAAATTCAACAACAACAAGATTAAACCTTTTTCAGAATTATATGCATATGATTAAAGAAGGTTAGTCTCACCCTTACCTTAGATTGGTTGATTTACAGAACTCTACAAGCTTCTCCTCTTTATCTCCCAAAAACCGTTTCTACGTGCTCTCTGTTTTCTCCCAAAATTGTTTTCTTGTTCTAACCCTAATTCTCCTCTATTTATAACCACCAATAGTTTGTTTCTCACTTAATCTTTTTTAACCTAACAAATTCCCCTTATTCCTAACCTCTCTGTCATACCCTAATTTTTGACCTAATGTCCCACTTTTACACGTCTTGTGGCCCAGAATATTCTCTGTGTCTTTTCAGTAAAAAATTCGGTAGAGAGGTATTTTGTTTGGTTTCCAAGCCCAAGTTTTTATTATCTTTTTATTTTTAAATTATTTCCATCTTTTATTTTATTTTTGTTTTGTTTTTATTCTGTTTTATTTCCTTTTTTAAAAAAATGTCCAAAAATAGTTGTCTAGTCCAAAATCTCTACTCAAGCATACCACATTTCAAGGCTTGTGTCAAACCTTCCTTTTTCGTATTTCTTTTCAATCCTGATAAAACCCAAATCAAAATCTCTACTCAACCGTAGCACATTCCAAGGCTTGTGTCAAACCTTCCTTTTTTGTATTTCTTTTTTTCAATCATGATAAAACCTAATTCAAGTCAAATCTTTCTTTCCTTTCGAGCAGGAAACGTAGCACATTCCAAGGCTTGTGTCAAACCTTCCTTTTTTGTATTTCTTTTTTTCAATCATGATAAAACCTAATTCAAGTCAAATCTTTCTTTCCTTTCGAGCAGAAACGTGTTTCCTTTAAGCACATTCAAATTCATTCAAACCCAATTAATCAAAATGAATTCTGTCCAAAATTAGAATTTCATTTTTTTGATTAAAAGGGAGAGAAATCATCAGAATGAAGGGAACCGATTTTCATCAACAACCGGCACACAAAAGCAATTTTCGAAAA
This sequence comes from Medicago arabica, assembly GCA_946800305.1. Classification (NCBI taxonomy): domain Eukaryota; kingdom Viridiplantae; phylum Streptophyta; class Magnoliopsida; order Fabales; family Fabaceae; genus Medicago; species Medicago arabica. The sequence goes on along the minus strand of OX326970.1, from coordinate 52,117,806 downwards.
CCTGATTTCAACCTGGAAAAACCCAACACAAAGAACAACAGTCCCACATAAACCGATTCACACTCACAAACTCATCCAACACCCAATTCCAATCCAATCATAACCTAATATAAGCAGTACAGATTCAACAATCCAACCAAAATCGTATTACAACAGTCCCCAAATCATAAACCCCCTCCAAAACCAATTCAAAACCGCCATAACCGATCCAAAAGACCCAATAAAGGTTCACCCTTTTTTTGTCTTGTTTATTTTGATAGTTTTTTTTTTTTTTTTATTGTAAAAAAAAAGAGGCAGAGAAGAGAGTAAGAACGTTAAACAAAAAAAAAAAAAACAGAAAAGGAAAGAAACGAGGAAAAAGGGAAATAAGCCTATTTATAGGCATCTTAATCCTATGCATGTGGGTGTACGCCCTAACGTGCACCCTCGCCTCCCTGACTGCTTTGATTTCAATCTAAGGGTCCCTGATGCCCTTGCTTTAATCTTCCGCTTATTTTTATTTTATCATGCATTTTTATTTTTATTTTGCATTCTTTTTTTATTGTTTATCATATCACATGCATTTTAAATTTTTTGTCATTTATCTTTTTTCATGGCAATTAGAATGTATTTAGGGCCAATGTACAAATATAAATGAGAAAAAATGAGTGTGTGTCTTTTATTTCTTTACCGCTTTATATATATATATAAAAAATGCAAAAAATTAAGTTAGGTATTTTGTGGTGTTCCAACGACACTAAAAAAACCTCGCGCTTTTACTTTATTGTTACGTTAGTTTATTTCTATTGTTTTAATTAATAATCAAAGAGAACAAAAACATGCAAATAGTCAAAAATTCACAAAAAACACAAACAAATTCTATTTTTGCCACTTTGACTTTTAAATTTTAAAACCATTTTCAAAACTAATAAAAAATACAAAAACGAATAAAACGACAATTTCAACCCCGAACTACGAGGTTTTGATCCATCACGGGTACGTAGGCAAAGGATCATGTCCTTCCAAATCAATAAAAAATGTAGATAATAGGCTTCTCTTTTTCTTTTTCTTTTAATCACTTTAAAACCATTTTTAAAAAAGCAAGCAAGTTTATAACACAAAAAATAAATAAAACTAAGAGGTTCTCGTAGAGTATTACGAACATAAAGGGTGTCAATACCTTCCATTTATGTAACCAACCCTCGAACCCTTAATCTGGTATTTGAACCTTTTTTCCACTTCTCTTTTTGAAAAATTAAATGTTCAGTCGTGAAATAAATTAGTGAGTCAAAAGCTAATCAAATAGCCTTGATCTCCGAAAAATGACGCGACACTCTCCTATTCTTAACCTAACAAACTCATCCATTTACCAACCTACCCTTATGTCTCATTAAATCTAATCTAATTAGATTCCTTCACTATTTATATCATAGCAACCTACTACTAAAAACTAAAAATTATCACATAGCAAATATTCAAATAAAATATTTAAAATATCACTAGACTTGATAAAATAACTAAATAATAAAAATGAGGCGTTACAAAGAGTGTCGAACGTGCTGCACGAGAGGAACAAATGTTGAGCGTCCTCCTCATAACCAGACCCAACCACCCAAAACTGCTTATATGGAGTAATAATATTGTGCCTGGTTAAATTAGCTTTAGTTGGCAACCTGTCACATTACAACCGCCACACAAAAATTGAGACCTTCAACGAAACCTGTTTGTACCAAATTAAATCTGAGTTTGGACACACATGCAGGTGCTCTTGAGCAGTAAGCATATCATAAACACCATGAACTGAGTATCCCCTATAGGATCCAGGAGTCACTTCCAACCATCTGAAGAGGTAGACTGCAAAGAAAAATCATATAATAATAACCTACACTCCTCTAGCATCTTCTCCTCTCACACCCACAACCTCCGCCTCCAATTCCTAGCTCCCCCCCAAATTCAAGCAGAAACATATTCCTAACCGTAATTGATTTCTTAATAGCTAAATCAAATAGACGGCAAAAACGCACACTAAACGGAAACACCACCAACCCAACAACCATGCCAAAACAAGGTATATGCCTCATCCCTCACCTTTCTCACGACCATCTCCTCAAACCACCCACCCTCCTTAATCTTCATTATCTCCCTCCACCACAAAGAACAACTCCGGCCCCCATCCTCTAACTTTCTATTCTCCACACCATAACGAGCCAAAAACACCCTATACCAAAGACCACCTCTGTCAACTACCAACCCCCAACACCATTTACCATACAAAGCAATATTAAATTCCCACAAATTCCTCACCCCTAACCTTCCATACTCCTCACGCAAACAAACAATATTCCAATATAACCAAGATATTTTTCTATGAACCACATCCTCCCTCCCCCCAAGAAAAATATTAAAAATAGATTCAATGGAAGAGATTATACCTGATGGAGCTTTGAAGAAGGACAAAGCATAGGCAAGAAGTGCAGTCAGGACATACTTAAGAAGGATCAGACGACCGCCGAATGAGAGAAACCGGCTTTGTCAAGTAAACAGTCCAATTTTAATACGGTTAACAACATGCTCCCAAAACAACAACTTTCACGGATTGCCACCAATATGCAGCCCCAAATACACGAATGGGGCCTTACCAACTTTACACCTCAACACCGAAGTTGCCTCATTCAACCAAGAGTCAGAAATATTAACCCCCACCAACAAACTTTTATGAAAGCTTACCTTCAACCCAGACACCGAGTTAAAGTGAAGAAGAACAACCTGCAAAACACGAACATTGGCCCAACTTTTACCCCTAACAATAAGGTGTCATTAAAAGTTGATATAATTTTTTTATCAAGAAATAATATTTAATACCTCGTCCGTCCCTAAATGTAAGACTCTTTTGATAACATCACAAAGCTTAAGAAAAATAGTTTTTGCATTAAATTTACTCCCTCCGGTCCTTATTATAAGAAATAAAATTAAAAAACATCAAAACCAATGTATTCATTAATTAATGTAATTTTTTGAATATTTTTACAAATATACTCTCTTAAAAAATTGTGAAACATTAAATATACCCACTAATATTAAAAAAAGAAGCATTAAATAAGAGATAGAAAAGTCATTTAAACGATAATTAAACCTTAAAAATTGTGTTATTTTCTTAAACCGTAGAGAGATGATGGAGCCTGAATTGTTAAGAGTAGGGAGAGTGTAGGTTTGTATTTGGATGGTTTTGAAACTAATAGTTTTGAGACTGTGTCTGTTTACATATATAACATTCAAACAACAATTAATTATCGTTTGGATGCGAACGACAATTAACTTTCGTTTGGAAGTGAACGATAGGTAATGCCATTTTAGACATTTTCTTCGTTTTTTGCAGGTGGGGGAGAATGGTGTTGATCCCAATCCAGTTGCCCCAACATATAATATATCAGCATGAACATAGTTATGAAGCATATGAGAAGCAGTTACGACATAGGGCCACTACCACACGAGGTAGAGGTTCAGCACCGAAAGCATCTTGCCATAAACATACACAAACAACACTCAACTTTTTTTTTTGGGGGGTCAAAACTCAATACTACTCTACTTTTGGAAGCACTCTTCGTATCATTGATTAATTAGGCCGCAAATAAATCATGAATTACACATGTTGCAAATAAAATAATATCAGTGGAATTAGAAAACGATCTCGTCATCAAGTGGCCCTCAAACTTTGGATTTATACTTTTGTTAATAAAGACTTGACACCTTCTACATTCTTCCAAACAATTATCTCATTCCTGGGCCACTAAATTATGTATTTGAGTTTTATTTTTCAATTCTTATCTTAAATAAAAATATTAACAACTTTTAATAAGATGTAACATAAAATTAAGGATTGAATATGTTTTTAGTCCATATAAATATGTCAAATTTTCATTTTGGTATTTTAAAGTTTTCTTCAAATTTTAGTCCTGCAAAAAAAAAAAAATTAATTATCTTATTTTGTGCTACCTAAAAATAGTATTAAGTATTAAAAGTAGTGGTTGAAAATTTTATAGAGATTAAAAGTTTAAAAAAATTAAAACGAAAAGTTGATATATTTATAGAAACAAAAAATATATTCAACCTTAAAATTAACTAATGATTATTCAATATCAAATATTTGATCCGTATGACTCAGCTCACATACTACAAGGGATGCCAAATAGTTTGTGGGAGGGTCCAACTAAGGGCTGATTTATATACCTCAAGGACATAAGGCTCATGAAGGCTTCGTCACTTCCTATATAAAGAAAGTAACATACCCTAATTGTATTTTTTTTCCTTCCCTACAAATTTATTATATTGTGTTTATACTGGCTGTGTCATTTGTAGACTAAACAAAAGAAATTAAGGGAAAATGATATCCAGTTTCAGTGTAAAAAATAAGGTAATTAGACTTTATATGCAAATAATGCAATCCTAAAACATCACTTACCAGTTCATTCAATTTATTAAAGTCAATGCTTTGTGCACGAGTAAACTTCTTCTAGTTTTCCGTCAACTCAACCTTATCTCATTCATAGATATCGACCCACCTTGCTCTACTGAACCATTCCTTGTTGAAGGATTAGGTTTATTATGATTAGATTAGATTAGATTGAAAGAACAAAATTTAGTTCAAGGTTGAATAAAAATACTAAACTAGATCCGTATATATTTGGGGTCCCTACATAGAAACTTCATACATATCTATAACTAGCTGTCCACCACCAACTAATGTCCCATTCACTAAACTAACTTAACTAATTTCAAAATCTGTTACACAGTTGCTATATCTCGCCAAACACTGTTTTCAGATTCAAATCGTAAATGAAAAATGAAATTTTATCATTTGCTTATGCAAAATCAAATTAAAATTAAATTATAACAAGATTTGAGATTTTACGGATTTTTTTAATTCTAAACTCTTTTTCTTTCCTTTCAATTTTCGAGTTCAGACTGCAGAACTATCAGATTTTTTTCCCTTTTCGTTCCCTCAACTTTCATGGAAATGAATTTCATTCACTAATCCCAACAACACTTTTTCTCTAATGACTCTTCTTTTGTACATTAACCAAAATTATTAAAAAAAATAACTAAAAACGGGATTAAACGAAAAGGGTTCATTCTTTTCCCATCTAAGAACACCATCATCATAATCTTCGTTTTCTGATTTTTCTCATTCATTCATCCCTAATTGCAATTGATTCTCCAATAATTACATTTACGAATCGATTCTGCTAATTCCAATTCGCTTCACCAAAGCATTCCTAATTCCATCCTCAGCTTTTTGAAAACACATCCCATTCTGTTGCTCCAATCCCGCCATGTAACTCCTCACCTCTGTTCTAATCATCTCCTGCATCACACTCAATAACTCTGCACTAAAACTAAACGGCATCACCGATCCCGATTGTTGCATCGGAACCGCCATCGGAACAGGTACAACCGTAGTCATTACCGGAATCAAAGGGATCGCACTTGGCGGCGGAGGTGGTGGAGTTGGTACAGTGTTAACAGGCTCAGTTACACGGTTTGAATCTTCAGAAGAAGAATCAACACCAACACCGGGAAGTGAAAGTGATAACGAAGTTGGAGGATCATTTGATTTCGAAGACGACGTCGTTTCTACGAGAGGTAGAGGCGCGACGGTTCTCGTTGGCACAGGTCGGTAAACATGAGAGTTGACGATAGGTACGCTGGACTCGCTGACATCGGATCCAGAAGGAGAGCCAGGAGAATTGGCGTTAATATAAAGACCAGTAGAAACAGGAATAGCAGCACCAGCACTAACAGATCTTTTCAACGGTGGAGATTCAGAATCATCAATCATAATAGAAGAACACTTACGTTTCAAAGTAGAGTTCCAATGATTCTTAATAGCGTTATCAGTTCGGCCCGATAAAAGCCTGGCTATTGTAGCCCATTTGTTTCCAAATCGAGCATGGGCTCTGATTATAGTATCATCCTCTTCAGGAGTAAAAGCCCGATGCTCAACTTGTGGTGAAAGCTGATTACACCAACGTAACCTGCATGATTTCCCTGATCGGCCTGGTATCGATTTGCTTATAATCGACCAGTTTCTCGGCCCGTGTTTCTCCACGAGCTTTTGAAGTGCTTCATCTTCTTCTGGACTCCATGGACCTTTGATCCGATCCATTTCTTTTCTGTTAATTACTGTGTTGTTCATATGTAAATAAATATAAATTATGATATGATGTGATATTAATAGAAAGAAAATAAGAAAGAGGGTTTTGTGTTTTGTGGTGTTTATTGGTGGAGGAGTTGCATTGGGTTGGTTTGAGGGGGTGATGAAGTGGTTTATATGTGAAAGGTTGAAAGGAAACCGGTTGGATAGGTTAGGTTTAGGAGTTGACAGGGAGCGTTATGGGCAATCGGTACCGCTTATAGCAGGGAAGCGGTTAGATTGGGATTTGGGATACAGCTGTAAACAGACACGCGTCACTTCTCAGCTGCTCCCAATTACACAAGTCACCTCTTCTTTTTTCCTCTTTTATCTGATTATTTTAAACGCGCGTTTATTACACACACGACGCTCCACTTCATAAGTTAGAGTAAGTGTTTTACACGTGATTGATTGAGAAGGTGGGTTAGTTATGTAAAAAGAAACAGTTCTGGAAGTTAATGTAGACAAATAAACCAGAATTGATTAATTTGTGAACGTTAAAAAGAGAAGAAGAGTATAAAAAACGGAAAAGGAAAATAAAAATAAGATAACGATGATAACGGTTGGTTAAGGGTTGGGTTGGGTTGGGTGAGGTTCCTTTTCTTTTCTTCTGCTTTGGTTTTCAGTTTGACTGAGGACTCCAGGCTGTATAGCATAAGGATTTCGTGTGGGATTTTGAAGTTTCGTCCTTTAGTTAGGAAATGGGACCCATTTTAATGGTGACGTGGCAGAAAACGACAAGATCGGTCGCCGAATCGGAGGGCGAATCATTACTGCTTTTCTGTCAGTCCAGCCTGTATTCTATACCTGCCACCCCCACCACCATATCATCCTATAACGGCCTATTCTAATCTCCACTTACACGTGTCGGTCATTTTTCAAAAATATCCTGTACGGAACCGGTTACACTATCACATTCTCCAATGCTACGGCACTTTCCTCTCAACTTCCCTTCTGCTCGCTCTTCACTAATTAATTTAATTATTTATTTATTACAGTCTAGAATAAAACTAAACTCCTCAATCTGACAATCTTAGCGTTTAGAAATTCATTTTAATTTAGTTTTGAAATTTATTATAATATTATATTATCATACCCACGTATTTGTCAGACATAAAATGTTTTAAAAGGACATTGAATTGTTAATATGAAAGTGGAGGATTAGGGGATGGATTAAAAAAAGGTATTGGAAAAGGGCGAGAGAGGAAGTTGTCGGGGGAGGTTAGGTTATTCAAATGAGAAAGCAAAGATATCATAATTGTTTGTGATGAAACAGATCCGTATCAATTTATATTTCTGTTACTCGTACGTGGTCCGTATACTATCCACGGCGTGGACTTCTTCCTCTTTCTTGTTCTTGATGCTATTTTCGGATTTCAGATATCAAAAACAAATTTAAAACCTACATCCATCCATCCTCCCTTTAGAAAAAATAAATTATTGCATAATGAGCAAACAGGCAATTATCTCTTGAATAAGTTTCGTCAATTATTCTCTTGACGTTGACAAAACTTCAATTACCTCTTGAAATTGCACAACGTTGATCAATTTACCATACATTGGCAATAAACTGACGAATAAAATTCATAATTTAATTCAACGATTGATTCGTCGAACTTGGTTTGTGAATCAAATGAGCCGAACTTGAGCTGAAAATTAAAATCAGGAGGTTCGTCAACTAATTGAGCTGAACTTGAACTATACATAGTTCGACTCGTTTAGTTCATGAGTTGTTGTCTCAATGTATATATATATATATAGACACACACATATATGGAATTGAAAATTATTTTGAGGATATTCTCTGTTCTAATTGTGAATTTTTGCTCTCTTTGTTTTTGTACTAGTTTTGATGTGTTTTTGTATTTTTTTTGGTTGTTGTTTGTATATATGTATATTTCAACACGTGTTTGTGGTAACTTTTATTTTTAATTTAATATTTGTGAGGATACACATATCTTATATGCTATTTGGGTTCATGATAAATTCAAATATAATAATTGGTACTTTATGAATAAAGAGATATTTAATTAAAGTATCTAGTATCTACTCTATGAATGAGAAACAGTCTCAACTTCACTATGATACAGGGGTTCTTGATTCAAAATAATAACAAAAATGGTTCTCTATTTTCAATTAAATAAATAAGTGTATTTTCTTAGACCTTGGTCTTGTTTGTAGAAGGAAAAAAAAAAAATCAACAACTTAACTTAGAGAGTTAAGTAAATGGTACATGTGTTTTGTTTAAAGAAAGGAAACTAAAGATCCGTTTGATGGTCATGATAGAAAGATATGATATGATCATTGATCATATCCTGCTTAAATCTCATGTTTGATTTTATTCTGACTTTCCTTTTATAATTTCTTTCCTCAGTATAAGTTAGGTTAGGAATTATCTGATGGGATTAGGAGATCATTTCTTAATTATTATCTTGATATTTTGCCATTTTTAAAATATTGTCATTTTTAAAATAATGATAGCATGTATTTTCTATTGTGATTAATAACATGCTATTTTTATAGTATTTAATTAATTATGAGAGCAATTTTTTCATTTAATTATAATAATATCATGTTTGTTATCATGTGCGCGTCAAACATAAGATAATGTTTATCATGTTCTTATCATATCCTATCTTTATTCAGTTTTATATCATATTTTACCTATATTTTATCTTGGCCATCAAACCAGCCCTAAATCCAAACGAGCCCTAAATCTCACATCGGTTATTTATCCAACATGCAGCAGCAAATAAGGCTATAAATAAACTCCTCAACAGTTCCTTGTTAATCAACCAAATGCACTGCTAAACACCGTTTAGGTGGGGCCTGTGATGCTTTACATTTTCAAAAAAGTAATAATCACTTTCAAACCCTATGATATTTAAATTTAAATTAGTCAAAATATTTTTTTTACTGGGGATTGTATTTGTTTTAGAAAAATTTGTGTGAATTTGCACGAACTTTGTATCTCCAAACCAATTCCTGGTTTGAAAGAAATAAACCTAACGCGCCGAAACGAGTAGTTCACGAACTTTAAAAGAGTCAAACTCGAGCTCAAAAATATATTCGAAACAAACTCGAGTCGAGTTTCGAGCCGAGTTAATTTTAATCGAGTCGAATCGAGCTCAGGCAGATTCGACTCGGCTCGACTCATTTTCAGCTCTAATTTACCCTTCCGTCAAATTCTTCCGTTAGTCAACATCACGTTTTGCAAATACTCCCCCTAAAGTTTTGCACTTATGTGCAAAGTTTCTCCCGAACTTGAAAATTTATATTTTTTTTCTTATACTTGACTCAAAAGATATTAAAGACAAACAATTAACATAGTGGTTGATATACTTTTTTTTTAAATGGATATCCTTGTAAAAAATGTATAATTATAATATTTTTCAACTTAGCTACATATTTATATTGATATGATTTGTTTTATAAATAGATTAGATGATATTTTTTTAATCAATGATTAGATGACATTGTTTCTAATGGTTTTAGTGTGCAATACTTATATGATTATGAAAATTATATCAAGTGACAATATGCATTATTATCGTTCAGCAATATACTTCATCCGTCCCAAATTAAAAGCAAAAAAAATTCATTTTCTTTGTCCCAAATTATAAGAAAAAAAACAACTTTTATCATATTAAATTATATTGTTTCAAAAAAAATTCTTTTCCAAAGGAAAATAAAATGCAAAGTGCATTCAATCTGCTCTCCCTTTCATTTTTTCAATAACAAATAACCAGAGAAAATTGTTTTTACATCTTCCTATAAAACTTATTTCAAAGATAACACAAGAAACTATGTTGCAATCTACTATGTTTTAATTTTCTTAATAAGTGTGATTTTTTTGTGTGCTTATAATATGGGACGAAGGAAGTAATTCATTACCATGTGGCATCATCCACTAATTTGATTGGAATTGGAGATGCATTAGTTTGTCAGCAAAATTAGAAACTCATTTCACATATTGTTGGGTTCTGGGAGTTTTCTTGTGTCTCATTGTTGTTGTTTATGGATAGCTAAACAATTTATGTATGCTTATCTTCTTGTTTCATTCTTGCACATCTTGTGCTTGGATGTGGTTTTAATAGTATAAGTATAGTTTGCCTTTACAACAAAAAAGAAGTTCTCTAAAAAAAAGAAGAAGTAGTAGGCAAGTAAATGTGAAGGAATTGAAGTTGAGCTTATTAAGTAGATCATGACAATATTGATGCATATGAATGAAATAGAAAAACATAGGTGCAGAAGAAACAACTATTCAGTTTCAAACATAATTTAAAGGGACAACCAAATAGTCCATATAACATAGATGAAGAACCAAGTATTAAGCGGAGATTCTAAAAGATTTTTCATTAAAGTTAACTGTTAATTGTTTGCCTTTAATATCTTTTGAGTCAAGTATAAGAAAAAAATATATAAACTTTCAAGTTCGGGGGGCATTTTGCACAAAGTTCAAAACTTCAGAGGGGTATTTGCAAAATGCGATGTTGACTAACAGAAGACCTTGACGGAGGGGGTAAATTGATTAACGTTGTGTAATTTCAGAGGGTGTAATTGAAGTTTTGTTAACGACATGAGAGTAATTGACGAAACTTATAATTTAAGGGGGTAATTGTCAATTTACTCATTGCATAATATCATGTCCATATTAAAACAAAATGTTTTTTTTTTCTTTTAACCATGGTTTTGGAAAAAAGAGACTATGATAATCCAATATTTGAGAGGTAAATATTGCATAATCAAAAAAATTTGGGTTTTGCTAACAAGTGCATCCGAAACACTTTTTAAAAATTCTAAATTTATCAATTATTCTTTTAAAAAATTAATTATTATAATTTTTAATGCATTGAATACACAACTTTTCATAAAAAACTTACTATTTAAAGTGCTTAAAGAATATTCTGGGGGGATTCGTTAGCATTTCCTATAATTGTTTATGTTCTCTCTATAAAAAATTGTTTATGTTTAATCGTATGATAAACATAAATTGGCAAAAAAAAAATTGTTTCATTCGAAAGTTAAACTTAGATTCTTCTAAACGATTTGTTGTCTGATGAAGCTCACTAACTACTTAAGATCAATTGTTTAATCAAGTATGTTTTTATGTAAAAATAAAATTCTTTTAAGCATAGACAAAGTTAAGCTGATAAATATTGTCTTCTTTTTAATGTCCATTGATTAATTTATTCTAATTTTACTCGATTTTTTTTAAGAACTAATTTTACTGTATTAATGTTGCATACATCTCTTTCAATTCATTATATCCCTTACATCGAATGTTAATAAGGTAAATTTGTAGGTACGTTGGAGTTTAGTTGAGCATCGATGTCCTATAGACAAAAATTGTGAACATTTAAATTTATTTTAAAATAAATTAGGGAAAACTACCCTCATCTCCCTTGAGTTTTCTTTAGATATCACAGACACCCCCTCTAATTTTAAAATAAACACTAAGCTCCCTTAAATTCTCAATAAATAGATAAGTACCTCCCTTCTCTCTTAACATCTCTTTAACGGTGTTATACTTCTGTTAAAATATAAACATAAATCTAAAGCTCTCATCATCTTTGGGCATTCACGTACTATTAAAGATAACCCCTCCCACAAAACCATTGAATTACTTGCTCACTCACTCAAATCTCCAACATCTACTACGGTAACGAACCAAGCACCCTCTCCATCATGGCAAGATGTTCTAAATTTTCGTACATTATGAAACAAAGCTTCACCATACATCTGAAGCATACAAGCCAATTTAAAGACAAACAAAATACTAAAACATATCAAAAGGGAACTTGCAGATGAACATAACCACAAGCCAATTCAATTTTAATTTTATGTTTGACAAATCATTATCTTGGTAACCAAGACTTGGTTGGAAGCCACTGGGGGGTTTGAAAAATGAACCTTAAATTTGATTTTCTTTATTGTGTGAAACTTGATGTTGATTACCAGAGTTTAAAGATAAAATTAGGAATGAAAAAAATTTGCAGAGAAATATATCTACATGAACATATTGCCACCGCAAAACTGCCTGTATTTATTCCCTAAAGAATTTAGATTAATGTTGTTAAAATTAATTGGTTGTACATGCTTAATTGGTAATTCATATTATTGCTATATTGATAGGTTGTTTTTTCTCAACTGAACAGATTGTTTGATAGGTTGTTTTTTCTCAACTTAACAGATTGTTAACAGGGTTAAGTAGAGGGGAGGTTATTGTATTTTTTGAAACAAGAGGGGAGGTATGTGACAATTAACAAAACCTCAGGAGAGGTTAATGTAATTTTTCCAATAAATTAATATGAAAATATGACATGTTGTTGATTCATGGATGATAAGTACATATACAACTAAACTAACTGCATGACTGTCATTATGTTAACATGTTAGTAACTGCATTTATTTATACAATGATTTTTTTAGATAGATGTAATGGCATATTCATTGCAAACTTACACACGTGCGAGTGGAGAGGTTGAGATTCGAAACCCGGTCACAACTTTTGTCTTAATGATTTTGATATTTTTACCAATTAAATTAGAACTTGTGAACAATTATATGCTGATTTTGAGCTGATTTTTCCTTATCTACATTTAGGGATGACAAAATTGGACGGACCCGTCAGATTGACCCGTTTAATCCGCATTTTTTAGCAGGGTGGATTAAGATTTTGAACCAACCACCAGTAGGGTACCCGCTCCGTCTAACCCACTAAAAAACATGGATGTGACAAGGCGGGGTTGGCTTGTTAGGTTGATATATTAAAAAAAAAAACTTTTACACTTCTTTTTATTTATATGTCACCATCAATTTTCATTTTTCTCCACTTATAGTAGGGGGGAAAATCAATTAATTTTATTACATTTTTGCTTCATGGTTTTAGCCTCGTACTTTTAACCGTTGGTCAATTCAAAACTCATGAAGTTTTGATTTTGAATGTCTTATTGATTTATTATGAATTTTCAGATGATGTAATTTATATGTTTGAATGGATATTTTCATATTTTTAGTGGAGTCATATTTTTAGAATGATGGAGAATACATGATCTCTAGTGGAGATGCGTACCAAGGACATTATCAATAGATCATGCAGAGAAGAGGAAATTGAAGTCGATGTGCAGTGCTACAATCCCACTAACAAGGGAGTTATATATAACACTCACGCAATTAGGCGAATTGAGATTTAAGCATTGCAAGTCAGTCGTTTGACTAGTAGACAATAGTTACACTATAAATAGTTTGTTCACGCATTGTAATTAACATATATAATCAATCAAACAAGCTTTAATTGCACCTTTTGTCCCTTTATCTTTATGCTTCTATTCACTGCTTTCTTAGTGTAGCTTAAACCCAAAAACAACCGTAACTATATTTTGTTGGATAAGTTATGGAACCCATAATTGAGGGACATATTTAACCTCTTAGTATCGACCCTTTGAAGCAAAGGAAAATACAATTGAGGAAATGCAATTGTTCTATGCTAATTTCAGATTCCATCAACAACAGTCTCATCTTGGATGGAAAAGGAGACAACAATGAAAGAATAAGGATGTAAGATAATGTGAAAGACGAGTTGAAGTGCCCATTAACCATCCTAGTTGAGCTTTTGGAATAATATTGGTTTCAAGCTAGAAAAACTCTAATAGAGCCTCTCCGCCGGTGAATTAAACATACAATTGTTTAAGTGAATTTCATATAGACACGTCACTTTAAAGCAATACGTTTAATTTTTACTACAACAAAAACAACTATCATTTTTACAAGGGAGGTTGGTTACATGATCAAATTATGTCATAATGTTCTATAATAAAACATATTTCAGTCTAGAAGTCCTAGTTCAACCGGCAAATGTCGAAATTGCAAAATCAGACGTCGTAACCTGGGTTCGAACCCGGGACCTCGCAGTTGTGCATGAGTTTATATATATATATATATATATATATATATATATATATATATATATATCTTCTCTCTACATTCAATAAACATGTCTAAAAATTAATGCACCTCACAATTTATCTTATATACATTTTTTCAAAAGGAATTTATCTTATATACACATACTCTATCTGTATTTCATTATAAGTCGCTTTAGAAAAAATATTTGTACTTTATTATAAGTTATTTTACAATATCAATACATCATTAATGAATTTTTTCATGTACCATTTATTACTTACTCTTCTTTCTATTCTTTTAATCTTGTTTTTTCATGTCACTGATAAGAGATGATTTTGTAAAATTACTCATAATTTCTCTTTATAGCACAAAATCAACTATATTTCCTAATATGTGTGAAAATATCATAACAACTTATAAATTAATGAGATATCATGATGAACTCAATGCAATGAGAAGAAATTGTTTGCAAACTTCACTGATAAATAAATTAAAGGGCTAAAATCATTGATTCGTTTTTGCAAAAGTTAGCAATATTATCGAACTCATGGACCTCCTCTCTTTGTTCCTTAGTTCACCAACCAAACTATCTACACATGAATGGATTTTTTTTTGGTTAAAATAATAATCATAGAGGAACATCTCAATGGAGATGCTTCTGAGGACAACTGTAATTAGAAAACCTCATCAATCTTAAAGACAACAGACATCGTCGTTCTTATGAAAAGGCTCAGCTCACATAGTAAAGATAGTATTCTAGAAGAAAAATAAAAAGTTGATTAAATGAGAAGAACATAAATCCTGCAAGTTAAACTCAAGACCATGAGAATACCACCACAACATGGATCTCTACCACTGGCCAAATATACAAACGATATTATCCAAAACAATTAAGGAGTGAATTAAAGTGTTTTTTTTTGGAGTTCTTTGCGTTTAGCGATTTATGGTATCTTTTCTTATGTGTTTGTTGAGAACAAATCAAATTTTTCTTATTAGTATTAGAATTGCTTCCAACAATTTTAATAAAACAAGTTATCAAATGACAATTTAAAAGAAATAACACTCAAATGAGCATTCAAAAGAAAGAAGAAGAAGGAAAATGAAAGAAAAGTGCAAAATGCAGTAAAAAAAAAGGGAAAATAAAGCAGTAATAAAACAATTAATTTGTAGGGAATATAATGGTGGTTGGAATCTGTCTATCTATTCACTCTTGAATCCATTTGCTTCCATGGCATGGTGTTATAGAGCTATCAGAAATCAAAGATTCTGAATTAACTTTCTATATTTAGAGCCGTACACTTGGCATAATTACAAGACATTAGAAAATAACTTTTATTCACTCAAATTGTAACTTCATATTATTTCTCCTTATCTTTGGTCGAAAACCATATGCATGCAACACATTAAATCACTTGATTGAAAATGTGATGTCAAAGTCTGTATGCTCTTGGTCGAAATCCCTTTGTATCTTGTAGCATGTTTAAATATTTTATTTTTAGTATTAACACCATCTTACAAGTATACATTCAATTTTACATGCATCATATATAAATAAATAAAAATTATTGTTGATCTCAAAATTTTAAAGGTTCAACTTCGTCGAGCTGTCTGCACTTTGCACACCGTAAGACGGTCTTAACGATGGATATGTTACTCTAATAATAAGGGTTTTATAGTCAAAAGTGGAGCCTAGCTAGTGTTCCCCTACTTGGGTGTAGTTTGGTGGAGTGTCACCATCCTCAATTATGGGAGTTTAGTTGGTCATTATATAGTTTTATCTTAAACCGTAACAGATAGAACCAACAAACACTCACAAAAAGAAATCATAAAGGTTTTAAGATAGTATTCAAATTGTAAATACTGTGGTTACTATGGTTTTTCTCTTGGAAACAAACGATCTATATAATTAACTCTCGTTTGTAAGAGGAGGACTATATACCTTTTATAATTAAGCCTATCTTTTATACGTGTCCTTATTTACATGGAGACAATTGCAGAACAAAACTACAACAAATGATAATTTGGCTAGACGAGGAATATTAAACTCTATCTCAACTATTATGTATGCATAGGTGGGTGCGAAGTTGAAGAGAGAGTATATATCTTTTCTTTGAATGTTATGTTTTTGACAATGTGTGGAAAACAAAATAATTAGATCTTAAAATCAGAAAACCAAATAATATGGATAACATACTTTTCTCAATAAAACACATCTACATGAAATAATGGCACGATTGTAAGATTAATTTTCTTTGCAATTTTAAAAATGCAAATTGGTGCCATGGAGACCTCATTTGGATATATCCCTTCCATTATCTTTTTCTACACTTCTGAAATCTACCTTGAATTTGATGAATTCTCAAAATTCAACTCATTTACACCTTTATCTATAAAAAAATGCAATTTTTTATGCTGCTAACAATCTCATTGGGTATATATTGATTATGAAATAAACAAATTATGTTTCTAGATTTTTTTAATAACTAATTATCTTTCATTTCATGCACACTCTGAGACTTGAGAGGACTTATAATTCTCCTTCTAATTCTCCTAATAGCAACCAAACAGGGAGATGCTGCCAACAACAACCAAATTAAAGAAGCCGTCCCACTACTAATAATGGTTTCAATTTTCAACGTACGTAAGCTAGTTGGACGGTAGGTTTGGTCTCGTGGGACATACAAAGAAGAGAAGTGATTTATGCCGTACTCTCTCCGTCCCGTAATAGATGACATGTTTGAAAATGTGTAATTTTGACCTAATTTACTTTGACCATATTTTTCTACTAATATACAAAGATAAATAATATCATATAAGATGTCATTATATTCGTCTCGATGAGTATTATCAAAATATCAAATTTTCATAATTTTTTCTAATATATTATTCAAGATTTTTAAACTCAAAATTATGCATTGGTATATGCGTAATTGGGTCAACTGTGTCATATATTAAGGGATGAGGGAGTATCATTTTTGGATAACTCGTTGATCATATTTTCATTGTATTTTTATTCTCTTTTTATCGTTTTGTCAAAAAAAGAAAATATTTTAAAAACTGTTACAAAATAGTTGTACAAATATCATTATTCTATCAAGATTATTGTGAACCCAATAAAATTATTAGTTCAGTCTTTTTTTTTTTTAAATTAATGTATTCCCACACACAACAACAAATTACAATGGTTAAAGATAATTAAGATTTTTGCAAAGGGTTAAAATCTTTTGACATACCTAGCGGTGGGAATACGGTATACTGAAGCTTTTTAAAAAACTCATTAATCTAAATAGGTCAGGGGCTTAAAGAAAAGCCTACTAAACCTATCAGACTGGATCATATGTGTGTATTTATATATACAACATTATATAATACACGCATATTAACTTCTACAAAATAGATGTGGCAGCTCTACAAAATTTTATTTGACATACATGTTTTATAAAATTTTATTGACTTACTCGCCTTTTTATAATTAGGTCAACTGTTATATTTCAAATTGTTAGTACAAATTAGGTTTTTGGACAAGCTAATATATCAAAACAACTTTTAAAAAGGTTAGGCTAGACTTAGGCTCTGTTTGGTAAAAATAGCGGATAACTTATAAGCTAGCTGATAGCTTATAGCTAATAGCTGATGACTGATAGCTGGTAACTTATAGATGATGACTGTTGACTGATAGCTGATAAGCTAGATAAAATGTTTGGTAAAATTAATGATTCAACTAACTGATAAATGTAATTGACATAAAAGAACATTTTTTTTATTCATAATAATTTTTTTGAGAGGTCATAAATATTTAAGATATTAAGTCATTTAAATTTATTAATCTACTCAATATATATTTTTGGTTAAAATTTTGTATTTTTATTTCATTCAGTTTGTATACTTTATGAATGAATAAAGTATAAAATTTTATTTTATAGGTAAAGTAAAAAAATAATCTATCAATAGGATTAAAAATGATAAAACAAAAAAGTGTTAAAAGAATAGCAGCAAAAAATAAAATACGTAATCTATTTTTTTTTACGGGAAAATACGTAATCTATATATATACCTATAAAAATCATAGGTCACATTTTTTTTAGGAAAATATTGTCATTAGACATCAGCGTTGTTGCACTGAACGTGTTAAACAAAGCATAAGCCGTCTAGCAGCAGTTTAAGTATAATAAACGATAAAGGGTAAATATGACTTTTAGTTGAAATAATAAAGGTAAAAATGGAAAAATAATAATAATAAATTATAAGTTATAAGCTCAAACGCTATTTGGAATAACATTTGAAAAATAGCTTATAAACTCGTGAGATAAGCTATAAGCTCGTGGTGAAAGATTATTACCAAACATAATTTTTTTTGTCAGACGAGATTATAAGTTATCCGCTATAAGCTCATTCGATGGTCTTACCGAACAGACTCTTAAAGTAAAGCATTTGACATGCTAATAGGCCAAACTTAAGCTTTAGTTTTTCAACTAGGCATCACCAATTTAAACAAAAGCTGACTCGACACGGCCTATCATCATCCCTATTCATACCTATCAATTAGAAATTGTAATCTTGATTGAATGATTAAAGAAGCCAAACATCTTTAATTTGTGACACACATAGATAAAGTTTAGTTTAGGCTATTGATAGTCTTCTTGTTTTGTTCTTTTGAGAATGTAGGTAGTCTTATTCAAATGCCTATTAGTTAGGCAGGCTTGTTCGTTTGTGGTTCATGGGATGGGACCCCAACTCTGTATTGCCATCATAATGTATGAGTCCTTTTTGTATTAGTGGTTTGATTTATTATTCTTGACGATGACTATTAACCGTTAAGTTGCCTCTCGTTTCTATATTTTCATTATTTTTCCACTTTCTTCCTTCGCATAACATAGCCTAACCATAGTCACTTATAAAGCAAATCCATGTCCAATTTATCTACTTTAAGAAGAGTTTTTAACAGTTTGGTTAGAGCATCCCCAACCGGTTTGGTTTAGCTAATAAAGGCTCATCTTATTATGCACTCCCATTAAAAGATGAAGAAAGAGAGTGATTATTAGGGGTGAAGATCCTCTCCATTTCTTAAATAAATGGAGAATGTCAATTACTATAGTTTTGAAGTAAATATATGATATAAATGGAGATTATTTTCACCCGATTATTAGAGACCACATATCATCAATTGTATAGGAAGTTAGGGAATTGGATCACACGCCGTAACTATGTCAACGCAATAATGGTATGGACCGTCCGATTAGAAATTAACGGTTGAAATTAAAACTGTGTAAAACTATTTATGCAAATCTGAACCGTTAGATCATATTTCTATGACCATGATTGTGTATTGCGTGGAGCTGTTACTGCAGGCAATCCGGGTCCGGAAGTTAGGCATTCTTTCCTCTCTCACATTCACACACAACCATTAAAAAAAACACAATTTTAACTCTCTTTTTTTTTTAAAGGAAAAATGCAGTTTTAACTTTTAACTCTTTATTTGGAGTAAAACTGAATTTTAACCCCTTTATTTTAAAATTTAACCCTCTACATTATATTTTTCAAGATGTTAACCCCGATTACATTTTGACTCATATTTGCTTACATGGATTACATCATACTATCTCATTATCAACCTAATTAATTATTTAACACTAAATATTCTTTTATTGTTAACTTTTTAAAATTAAAATATTTTGAATAAAAAATTACATGAAATTTCTAAGAAAAATAACCAAAAAAAACCAAAAAATTAGAAGAAAAAACAGTAAATTGGAAACATAATTAACAGAAAGCGAACTAAGTACCTCAAGAATGTTTAGATGAGATGACACATGATTCTTCTACCTTAAACAAAATCATGAGTTCGAATCCAACCTTAAACATGCAACAACATTATAACTTTTGAGAAGAGTTTGTCGTCCATTTGGGTTCTAAAAGATTCGAAGGACTAGTCTCTGCAACTGCACGCGCGGAGGATACCCAATTAACACCAAAAAAGAAAGTGAACTAAGTCATTCCTACCCTATAACATAATGATGTTCGCCATCCTTTTCTCACTTATACCCATCCTCGTCGTACCAATCTAATTTTCTGGTGTTTTATTATATTTTATTATTCTAAATAATTTAGTTTCTAAAAATTAATAATAACAAAATATTCAATGTTTGAAATTAGCATTAAAATATAAGTGTGCATAGACGTATCTATTTAAGCATTCTATTAGACCCATTTAAGGAAATATAGATAAGTGATGCGTAAATATGAGACCCATGGCAATTGGAACTAGGTTTGATGCACACTTGCAAAAAATACATGCAGTGGGTAGGGTAAAACTCCGCTTTTATTGGTATGGGCTTGGATCTGGGTTATTACCCACAAATATAGATGGGTATGGGTGCGGGTAAGGGCACTATACTACCCAGCCCCGCAACCCGCATATACATATTTATATAATACAATAAATATTTTATTTATTTTTGGTGTACACTTATTTAATTTATTTTGTTATTTAAGCATAAACCTAAACCTAAAAACTAATACAGTAGTCGTTTCATCCTTGCCTTCATAAGCCCGCCAGCTACAAATTTATGATTTAAATCAATTTGACTAAATGTATTTTTTTTATTTTAAATCACTTTTTTAAATGTATTTTGAATGTTTTATTTTAATCTTCGAGGAATATTTTAGATGTTTTTTTTATTTGGCTAAATACTACGATTTCTACTATTTAACGAGTTGCTTTGAAATATTTTGGATCCTAGTTTTATTTCAATTGTGATGTTTTATATTGTATTTTTATAAATAAAATGCGGGTAATGGGTATGGGTATGGGCATTTAGGTGCCCATAGGGTATGGGGAAGGGCACTAAAAGTGTTACCCACGAGGGTATTGGCTCGGGTACGGGTATTTTTTACAAACGCGGGTATGAAGAAGGGTACTATAGTACCCTACCCATTGCCATCCTGACCTATTTAGGTATCCAAAAATGGATTTTGCCATTGTGGATGCTCTTAAAAGGACCATCATTGTGGATTCTCTTACATACTAAATATTGATAATATCATTCATCTTGATGAGTCTCGAATAGAACTACATGACTTATTTTCTACTAAAAGAATTAAAGTTGTTGTCCTTGATTGGGTTTATACCTGATACAAATTGTACATACCTAGGGAGCACACGCTATAATGCTTCGGTGTCAGCCCCATGTTAGTGTAACTTCTCACCTTACAAACACTGCGTGATAAATATCATAAGATGCATAAGATAATTATTGGATCACGATGAAGCTCATATTGAGATTCCCTCAACGAGGTTTACCCTAATTCACCTGTGACAAAGAGCGTGAATACTAAGACAAAGGTGTGCCTACTCTTTAATGATAAACCTCTCACCAATTCAATCAAATATTGACTTGAGCTTCAGAGTGTTCGCAGATATGTTATCCTCTACGTAGAGTTCAACTATCCTCCTCCATCAGGCACTGCTTTTTTGTCATATGTTCTGAAAACCTCCATTTTTTATAAAATTATTTCCCCCTTACACATGACAAAGGTTAATTTCATCATTTTAGGGGCCTAAAGAGATATAAGGGGCCTAAAAAGTAACCTTCACCCACTCATTTCTTAAAGCCCATCACAAGCGAAAAGCCCAAAAATAGTTCGACCCATTCCTTCCCTAACGTTGCAACGTTTCGTTAGACCATTTTTTCAACTAATCGTTAAAAACGAATTTTGAAATTGAAAATATCCTGCTCCAACTTCTATATATACTATTCAAACTCTTTTTCATTTCAGAGATAGCCGTTAGAGAAGAAAAAACAAAAAAGCAGAAAGAAAAAGCGAAGCAGAGTAAAATGGCGACGAACATTGGAATAATGGACGCTGCATACTTCGTGGGTAGATCTGAAATCCTCTCTTGGATCAATTCAACTCTTCAACTCAATCTCTCCAAAGTCGAAGAGGTTTGAATTTCTCCGATTCAATTTTCTTTAATTTCATCTATTTTCGGTTAAATAAATTTTGATTTACGGTTAATAATTTGATAGATCTGTCTTATTTTTAATTGTGAAAATTTGTTTAGGCTTGTTCTGGTGCGGTTCATTGTCAGCTTCTTGATGCCGCTCATCCTGGAATTGTTCCAATGCATAAGGTGAATTTTGATGCGAAGAATGAGTATGAGATGATTCAGAATTATAAGGTTCTTCAAGATGTTTTCAACAAACTCAAAATCACTAAGGTAAATTTCGATTTTCGGTTTCTGATTTTCGTATTTTCTTTGAGATCTTGCGATTTTTAGATTTGTGTTCTTCTTAATTTTTTGATTTTGATTTTGATTTTTGCAGTATATTGAGGTTAGCAAGCTGGTGAAAGGAAGACCGTTGGATAATCTGGAGTTCATGCAATGGATGAAACGATACTGTGATTCCGTTAATTCTGGACAGAACAAGTAATTTAATCGTTACTCTAAATTTTGCGAATGCGTTTATTGTTTCAGTTGAAAATTTCTGATGCTAATCTTAATTGCGTGGAATTGTTTGTTATCTTTGAAATTGATATTTAGGTTTTATAATTTTGTAATTCTACTGACGAGCATATGTGATTAGAATTAGAATTGAAATTCAAATTTAATTTCATATTCAAATGTTTTAATGAAATTTTCTGGATGAAATCTTGAAAATTAGGGTTTACGATTGGAGTTCTGTAATTCTGCTGATGATATATGATTATTCATTCAAATGTTTTGAGTACTGAATCATGATTAGTTTAAAATTGAGGTTACTGAATGTTTAACAAGGTCTTGATGATTGCGTTTTACAAGTCTATTGATGATGATATATGATTAGAATTCAAGTTCAATTTTAAATGTCTTAACTGTATCGAAGTCTTGCGGTATCGGTAATGTTCATATTGGATTTGAGGATTTAAGCTTGATAAGTTATAAACTGAGGTTGCTGAATGTTTCATTGAATGTGACAAAGTCTTGTTTTGATATTGGTATTTATTACATTGGATTTGAAGATTTATGTTTGATTAGTTCAAAACTGAGGTTGCTAAATGTTTTAAATGTATCAAAGTCTTGTTTTGATTCTGGTAATAATTATATTGGATTTGAGGATTTAAGTTTGATTAGTTCAAAACTGAGTTTGCTGACTGTTTTAAATCTATCAGAGTATTGTTTTGATATTGGTAATAATTATATTGGATTTGAGGATTTAAGTTTGATCAGTTCAAAATTAAGGTTGCTGAATATTTTGTAATTGGCTTGGCTGGCTTATATGTGTTTCTCGTTTCAGTTATAATCCTTTGGAGAGGAGAGAGATGTGCAAGGGAGGAGGAGGAAGAGAAGTGAGTAAAAAATCTGCACACTCTCAACCCTCAAACAAGGGTGGTTCTACTTCACACAGGCCTCCTCAATCTTCCCACACTGCTCGAAGGAATGATGCGTCTACTGCAAACCATGCAAATCCGGCAGCTGCAAAAGTTGCAAGGCCTGCTGCTGTGGCAGCCCCTGCATATGATCAACAGGTACTTTGTTTTTATCATCTCATAGATGTTATCAGGTGAATTATGAATTATATTTTAAGAGCACAGTTCTAACACTTAAGTTGATACAGATAACGGAACTGAAGTTATCCATTGATAGTCTTGAGAAGGAACGGGATTTCTACTTTGCAAAACTGAGGGATATTGAGATACTTTGTCAGACTCCTGAAGTAGAACATTCACCGGTATTTTGCTTGTAAACTTTTCACTTTTGAGTAATGAAATTGGTAATTGGTTGATGTGTTACTGATGAAATGTGAATTTTGTTTATGATTCAGGTTTTTGCAGCAATACAGAAGATATTGTATGCTACTGATGACAATGGTTCTGAGTTGGAAGAAGCTCAAGCTATGCTTACTGCTGGTCTACAGGAAGCAGAGCCATTGAGCCCCATTATTGAGGTTTCTGAGGAGAAGAGCAGTTCTGAAAATCTCAAGAGAAAGAACTTTGCCAACCCCGAGGTTGATGCTGCTGGCATCGATAATTTGTCTCCCAGACGAAGGCTTTCTGATGTTTCGAATGTTCACCATAACGGGTCACCTCTCATGATCTGAAGGAAAAATTAGAGGAAGAAAACTATTTTGGCTGTAATAAAATCTGATTCATGTGTTAAGTGACAATGTTTTTTATAATGATTAGGGGCTATAGAGAGACTCGTATGTTATGAATATGGTTATATGGTATATGTTAATCCAGAAGTATAGCTATTGGTAATGTCCATCCAGAAATATAGCTATGATTATAGTTTTGCAGATTTATAATCCAGTGTTATTTCTTGGCTTGTGCTTCACTTTTAGCACTATTTTATTTTTCATTATTTTTGTTGGTCAATTTGTAGTTTTTGGCAAATATCAAATCCGAATTTGTTATAAAGTAATTGGTTCCGGAATCACGACTTGTTTGATCAAGACTAAAAATCTGATTTTAGACTAAGCTTTTGGATATCATCAAATAGCCACACGATAATAATGCTACTAATTTTAGACTAAAAATCTGAATTGTTGTTAGACCATTCGTTGAACCCAATAATGGGATGGCAGGGCATGTATTAAGGTGATGTGTGAGTTGTGTTCCTATGGATGCCCTCTTCCTCGCCTTCACGATTGTGATTTCTTTAATTTGGTAATAATTCCATATATATCCATAAAAATCTTCAACTTTTATGAGTAGAAACATTAATACAAGTCTTAATTCGATTACAAATCACCAACCAACAAAGGGAAGCTTTCTATAGACTAATTATTGGGTAAACATGAATGAACAAGCCAAGGTAATAAAACTCCTACCATTTGCTACTTTTTGTTGTGTTTTTTTTTTTTTTTATGACAAATGAATTTGTATGAATTTTTCTGTCAGAACCAGGCTATGAATGTAAGAAGTTCCATTGAAAAAAAGGTGGAAACTGTCGATCATCGATCTTCGGCAGGGCAAGGGCAAGAAGAGAGGAATGTGCAGGTTATTCATCAACCCCATTCCAAAACCAGTGGTGGTGTTCTTACTGGTGCTGCTGCTGCCGTGGCATCCACTCTACAATCCGCCAAGGATGCAATTTCTAAAAAATAATGTGAATTAGGATTGTCATTTTTTTCTGCTAAGGACATAGGTGATGGTGTGTTAGTTCATTCTTGTACAATTAGTTGTCCTTTGACATAGGCATGAACATAGTGTTAATGATGTATTTTTGTATCAATTGATTCCATAAATCTTATTTTTACTTTTGTCCTCTAAATGCCTAATGCATCAAATTCTTTCTTTAATTTTCAGTAACTATACATTAGCAATAATAATTGAATAAATACATAAAATCAACAACAATGGTTTGTCATTGTTGTTTTATTAAATGCTTAGGTTTGACGCTGCCCTAACTTTTGTACAGTGCCATATGAATCTCATGTAGATAAATTAACATTACTTTAGGTGCCAAACTAGCATCTTTTTTTTGAACAAGCACCCAACTAGCATCTTAATCTCAATTATTATCCGGTTATACTTTTCAGTGCTATGGTGACTTCAAATATGATGCCTATCCACAATAGTTTTAACTTGCAGTCGCGGTCGCGATTACCCTTCAATCTTTTAAATTGTGGTCATGGTCGTGATTACACTACAATCTAGAATGAGGCAAAATGTGGCTGATGTAGTCGAAATTGAAGTTGATGCCGTTGCTGAGACTTCAAACCCACAATATTGCAGCTACAATTGTGAACCTCATTTTAAACCATGATTTCAGTCACAAAGGGCCTCAATCTTAAGCTAAATAAAGATACCACACCACCCTTTATTATCAGAATCATATTCTAGCTTTTTATATTGGAGTATTGATGCCTGACGCAATTTTTTCTGGTCTCATATTCATATTCATATAATATACAAACAACTCATTAGATTTTGAGGTAAGTTATAACCTTCCCCTTCTTTCATAAACCATAAGAAATTGAACTCAGAAGAATTCAAGTTTCATACTATTAGGTTGCTTTTTTGTGCTAAATTTTGCTTGAAACAAAGACAAAAATGGGGTTGACAGTGTCACGGATAATGAGATTATTTTATGCAAAGAAAGAAATGAGGATTCTGATGGTAGGTCTTGATGCAGCTGGAAAAACAACAATACTCTACAAACTGAAGCTTGGAGAAATTGTCACTACCATACCAACCATAGGTTCCAAATAGTCCATTGAAAAATAATATCTATTTATTTTCTTCTGTTCCCTATGATCATTCTAAGGGAAAAACGATTGAAAATTGACATAATTTAATGTCTCAAATGAACCAGGCTTCAATGTAGAGACTGTTGAGTACAAAAATGTTAGCTTCACTGTCTGGGATGTTGGAGGACAAGACAAGGTACTATTCATGATTTTCTAGCTTCCATGTTCAAATTGAAAACTAGAAATGCATGTTTGTTTGATAATAATGAGGTAATTCAGTTTGCACATTGGTAATACACACTTTCACATGATTGAACTATGAATGATGATCAAGCCTAGATGTATCTATTTATACAAGTGAAGAAGTAACTAATATTAACCAACCTTCTTATATGTTCTAACAACTATTACTTGTATGATTCACATGTTACTGAGACTACTGTAATATGAGTATATGCCAAATTCCATGTAGATTCGACCATTGTGGAGACACTACTTTCAGAATACACAAGGTCTTATATTTGTGGTAGATAGCAATGATAGAGAAAGAATTTTAGAATCCAGAGATGAACTTCATAGAATGCTTAGTGAGGTTAGTAGCTTTACATAGTCTAGTATATTTTAAGTATTACAAAACTTTCCTTTCAACATAAAAGTGAAATATTTTTGCAATCATATTAATAAACATTTACATTGTAGGATGAACTTCGTGATGCCACTTTACTTGTATTTGCCAATAAGCAAGACCTTCCAAATGCTTTGAGCGTTTCAGAAATTACTGATAAACTTGGATTACATTCACTTCGCCAGCGTCGTTGGTAAGTCACGTTTTACACACGACGAATCATTAGCTGAAGCGTGTAATCATAGATTGAAACTTCAAATTTGAATTACATCATAATCCAAAGTTGAGTTCAGGTTTTTTTTATTGGTTCAGGTACATCCAGTCAACTTGTGCCACATCTGGACAAGGACTCTATGAAGGCCTTGATTGGTTATCAAGTAACATATCTAACAAGATAAGATGAATCAAGATCTGAGTTACTTTGATCTTTATCATATGGATATTGAGACTTTGCTGCACATTCTATAATATGTACTCTATGACTTATTGTTTGCTTATATACTGGCATGAACTTGAGTACCTTCTGTTAATTTGAACTATGAACCAACTATAATATCAATCACCGTGTACACTCTTTAATAGTTCAAGGGGATTGTAAGTATTATAGATACAACTTAATGCAGCTTTAAATAATGAGTAGTGTTATTTAAACATCCATTTGTTTGACAAATCATAAAGAATTGAGCAAGGCGACCTATATTTTCCTAGTGCTTCTATCAATTTTAAAAAAACCACTGTATGTAACTCTACCAAATTTGAAAATGAAATATTCACATCATGCATGATTCATATCAAATCAATTAAGCTGAGTTGTGTCCCCCTTAGCTTGAATAAAAAGTTCTTTAAGTATCGCATAAAAGATGAGCCAAATGATCCTTGGAGTATTCCACAACTTGCCACAATTAGCTTGATCATGTTATTAGAAGTATATTAGTTAGATAGAGAATAAACAAATTAACTACTAATTGCTAACAAAATCCAACTTTTTTAACTAACTTTTATATTTTTGTTAGTCTGTTAATGAACAAAGTTCCAAGTATGTTATACAAAAACCAAGCGCGCGCACACACACATATGGGCATATTTACACACTTTAATAAGAGGATCGGTAAACATTAACCAAAGATATAAAAATACATGTGCTTTTATAACTTTAGTTATAAAACAAAACAAAAAATTAAAACAAGATAACTTCAGTAAATAAGCTAAGCCAGAGAAATTTCTGGGAACTCTAACAAAGATCTTGGAACATCAATTTTAACTCCCTAGAAAGAAACACAATGGTATAACACTTTACCAGCATAAAACATCAAAATAAATGTAATCTTTTGTATGTGTACCTAAATTAATAAATGAACCTGGAGATATGAAATCAATACCTTCCAAAAATATATTCTATGTAAACAAGTCACACACATCTTAATGTGAGGTGTTGGATCTGTTACGAAGCTCTGTAATTTTGAAAGAAGATACGCTGTCTTGGATTTGCAATATATTGTTAAGGGTGTTAGAATTCTCCTAAGGTCCTCAAGGACGGAGAGGAACATCATACGGACTTTAAAAATATACAAAATTTAAATAATAAAATGCAGGAAAGAAGGTCATTTGACAACAAAAAAGGGGCAAATGAAATGAATTCCATAATGTGCCTGATCCTTTTACCTGTGGGTATGATCCCAGTGTAAAGGGCTATACACAAATTCCTGAATATTAACAAATTTGAACAAGAATTTAACTCGCCTCCTCTCCATCACTCTCAAAATCTTCATCTCCAAAAGAAAAAACTGAAGCATCTGCTGCAATTGCCTTGAATTCACTTGTCCCTATAGATTCCATGTTGGTGGTGTTAGAACCTGCATGAATATTATGATGTTTATCTGTAGTCAATGCTTCAGAAACATTGTTTTCCATACGTTCCTCATGCTGCTGGAGTGACAACTGATCTGTTGCACGCGACAACATCCCTACATGGTCGGTAGTGGCCTCAGATGCTTGATGAGGTTCCATATATTTGTAATCAGTTGCAGCTTCCCTCCTTTGTGTTCCCTTAGTCTCCTCTTCATCGCTATCTGAGAATACATCATCATCTCCTTTTTTAGGTATCTTACTCTCACTTGAATTAGATGTAGGATTTGCACCGGATGAGACATTGCTTATGTCAGATCCTTTGCTTGCAGGGTTGACTTTTCCAGGTAGGGTGCCATTATAGTCTACCATAACAACTTCGACCTGGAACCCTGGAGCTGGAATCTTTCTCTGAAGGACACAGTCATAATGTTTAATTTGTGAAAAAGTTCAACGAATCAACGGATTATTAAGTGTTACTTAATGCCCACAAAATAACATTGAAAAATAAGTATAGTGTACCTTGTCAAAATCATCAAGATCTGAGCCATCCAAAAAAATTCTGTTCTCTATCATTGTTGTATTCATCCAACTGCCAAGCAGAAACTGACGCATTAAAAACACTGTTAATCATTCCTAAACAAACTCTGTTCCATACATTAAACAGCTTAGAAGAGAAAAAAAATCTGGAATGTATGGCAGAGTTGGGAATCAAAATTTCATCATTATAAAAAAATTTGGTCTCCGTATCAAAATGATAAAGAAGGCAAGTAGGTATGCTCACCAATAAAGAATTTATATAAATAAAGCTATAATAATAAAGTACAATCATAATGATTCTGACAATTCCAAGTTTCTTTTCAGAACTAATTTGAAGATGAAAAAGCTAAAGTATAAAGTGGCCTGAAGAAGTAGCCATTTTAAACGAACCAGTAGAAATCACCCTGTCGATCATGAAAATGGATTTTGAAGTCCCCGGCCAATTCTGTCAGACCTGGCTCCCCTGGTAATGCAAAGACCAAAATTCCTTTCTTTGATGCATTGATCCAAAAATCTTCTGGCTGAAAATGAGATATAAAAGTAAGTTAGTAATCCAATTCAAAGCCATGCATTAGCATGCGTGTACCATCAAATGAAGGCATAAAAGTGGAATGGGTATACCATTAGATCCTTTGTCTTGGGATGCTTTCTAGTTGTGAAAAGAATTCCTGAGAATAAGTGAAGACATCAGCCTTCTCTACATTAATAAAATGTTGATTATAAAAACAACTTGACTAGTTACATTTGACACATACCGTTATGATCAGAAACTGTAATGGACGGTCTAACCCAATAAGGGCATTTGTGAAGCCGAAACCCTCTCAGCATACACCTGTGGAAGTCCAAATTAAGAAAAGCCTTCTTTGGATTTGGTATATTGTAACAAAGTTTCATCTTACCTTCGTCCGGGCTGGACTTCTCCGTTGAAGTGTGTCAAGGTCCGTTCAAAATATTTGACATATCTCTACAAAATTACAGAAATAAATGATTTTAGAAGAATATGTTTTAGATTAAATCTCCATAATACGATAAACTAAAAAAAATTACTAACAATTTGACTTGGGAGAGTTAGAGCCTTTCCATCTACGCATCTTTTCTGGTTAAAGGAATCAATGGCTTCCTCAGCAGTGGGGAAAAACTGCAAAATAGTTCCCAGCAAGTAACTAATTTCAAAATTGCACAATTCACTGAGTAAAAAATGCAGATCAACTAAGATCCTCAAGTCTCTGAAGTCAACTCTCAAAACTTACCTTAAGATACAAAAGAAGGCTACAAATCATCAGTCCTGTCCTTCCCATACCAGCTTTACAATGAACAACGACCACATTTTGGATATCCTCCTTCAACCATGAATATGCACTTCGACAAAATGATGCTATAAGTTGAATAGGGGGGCAATTATGATCACTAAATGGGAAACTTGCAACCTGTAAACAATCCCAAGAAATCAATAGGGCAGACGTAAATATTAGAATAATTTTGTATAAAATAAACTAGTGGCACATTTTTCATTTCTATTTTTGAATCTACAAAACCAAACAGAAATAAAAGAAAATTATTGTCTGTATTTTTATATCAAATTTTTATCTGTTTTATGCCATGGTTTTTTGAAACATATCTGCAACTCAAATAAAGAGTCTATACCTTCAGAAGTCTCAGTCTTGTAAGCATAATTCTTCACTACTTTTTTTTATCAATTGTGAGTGTACACTGGATATTAATTTCATGATCAAAGCCTCAAAATATTGTGTATGATTCAATTTTTGATTTATTTATTAATTTATCTACTTATAAATTAATTCATTGTTAAGAGCTTTCAAACCTAAGAGTCTACGAAACTAGAGGAATCTATGTAGAGTTATAAGCGCGCACACAATACAAAAATAATGTTTAAATCATCTATCATAGTTTCTAAAGATTATATATGATAGTAAATATTTTTTTTGAAGAACCTAAATTGGCACCGAGACCTTGAGAGGAGCACACTCCAAGGTCCCAAGTCAACACCACTGTATAATAGTAAATATTAAGAAAGGAAACAACAATAACAAAATTTTGAACTAATATGGGTTTAAAGACAATAACAGAAAACAATACATCATCACAACTCAAAACTGATGGACAAATTCACAAATCAGCATGCAAAAGCCAAGAAGAGCATGAAATGTTCAAAATCAATAGAAACATTGACAAAACACGAGATTCAAAACTACTAGAGAGTGGAAGGTGGTTAGACTATGTTCCAGTTGGAGGCAAATGATGGGCGACATCAAGATTATTACATGTCTATACTAATGTACCAATTAGTGCCATAGTGAAAATATAATAAAACTATACCTTCCCCTGGAAAAGTGATCCATCATACAACCTCTCTGAACAAAGATTGTATACTTTGTACTTACCCTGCACACATTAAGGATTCAAGAGACTAAAATTGTCAAAAGATAATAGATAAGCTATCAGCTTTCAGAACATGAAGATTCAGACAGAGTTTAATTTCATGATCTTCAAATACTCAAATTATCTTTTTCACTCAAAGCAGAAGAGTTCAAGATCAACCTAATACCAAGTTTTCATCTAAAGTGTAGGGTAAATGAAGTACAACAAAAGTGGTCAATTATAAATAACTGTTTGGTTGCTGTATGAGTTTGTAGGTGGATGTTGTTCAAAATACTGTTAGCGCAAGTCCAATTTCCGTATCATTTATATTTTACTAATCAGTTTCTTATGATTTGACTTTAGGTAAAGATATTTCTAAGCTATACGAAGGGATATAATGGACTGCTAGTTCACATTTTCAAATTAAAAGTTTTCTTCTATATTCCAAGGTTGTAAACTTGAAGAAAGGTACTCTTTGATTTCATTCTAGATTTCTTGACTATTCAACTCTACCCATTTCTTGAGTACTACCAAATGAGCAGATAATGAGATTCCAAATTTGAAATAGATGCCATGTTACCTTGTGATGAGTTTCAAAAAACTTTATTACTTCTTCCATGTGATTTCGATAGAACCCCTGCAACACAGTTCTCTCTTAAAACAAATTGACTCGTGACTGAATCTGGTTATGAGGGGCAAGACTGACTGTCTATAAATATACCTCAATGTACCCAAAAATTCCAGAGCTAAAATCACCACCAGGAAATCCCATAGCTATTATATTTTCAGTGATGTATGTCATATCCAAATCAAATCCACCTTCCTGTTACAACGGGTTAAATGTGAAAGTAAGATTAAACTGAAATCAATATGGAAGATGAGTTAATTCTACGCAAAACATAGAAATGTACCATTCAAAATACAATAGACTCAATAGAATTGTTAGTTTGTAACTGAGAGGGTATTAAATACATAACGAATGTGATTCAGTACCTAAGAAATCAACACCAATTTGATTCTTTAATAGATGAAGTCAAAGGAATGCCTATCTCTGTGATGAATGATGATGCCTTTAACATGATGGGGAACACAACCTTTTTGTCTAACTAAGAATGTTAAAGGACATATCAATTCTTCTGTAGGAGGTAATAAACCTAGGATTCTAAGCAGATGTTTTTTATACTATTTCGAGGCAGATATTTGTGAAATACAATAATTCGAGCATATGATCCTATACACAATTTTGCAGTTCTAGTTTGTAACAGGTTTCAAAACCTCCATATGAGATGATTTTCTTGAGCACATTTCATAGCCATACATGCACTGGAAAAATGAGTGTGCCTGAAGTTTTGGTACATAGTGTGAACTATTTGAAATTTTGAATGATGAACAGCAACAATGCAATATGTAATGCTAATGATGTTGAGATTCAAATCTAGCATATTTAATTTTACAAGAGCATGTTGTTGAGGACCATTTATGGTTATTACCAGACATTTAAAAAAAAAAAAAGTTCGTAGCCTAAATCCCCACAATGTCACCCAAGTGCTACCCATACAACATCAGTAACACAGGCAAAATTGAAACAGGTGTAAATTGTTAACTGACCTGGTATCTGCGTTTATTTTGAGAAACAATATGCCGTGCTTTGGTTTGCACTGCCTTTACTGCTTCCTTTGAAGAGTCCACCAACCCTTTAGTGAATGATTCAATCATATTAGGTTGCTCAGCTCCTGAACTGCTCGTAACAAGCTCGTTTGAGGGACTTCGTAGTCCAATCCCACTAGTTAGACGAGCAAATGCCGACATGCCATTGTTCTCAGTCTGTGAGTTCTGATCTGCAGCACCAAACTTCAGATTTCTCGCCCAGGAAGATATACTAGAAACTGGTGACAAGGATGGTGAATCACGTGCATTGTCATTTTCAGCAGGTACTTTGGCGGAGTAAGGTTCAGTCTTCGAAAATGGAGGAGTGGGTTCCATCAATGAGTCACTCAAATGCAGTTCTGTAAAATAGAAAACCAATCTAAGGTACTTGCAGTTTAAGTAGTTGACAACAAATTAACTCAATAATGGTTTTATGCCTCTATAGTTTTATTAAGTCTGCAAAATACTAAGTGAAAAACATTGATAAGCAAACAACAAAGAATGTTTATGAACCGTAAAAAAAAAAAGAACGTTTATGATAAAATTGCTACGAATGTGTCTGGATTAACTTATTTGAACTTATCTACTGGCATTAACACGTATGAAACCGTTTGAGAGAACTTACGGTCAGAAATAGCTTAAGACATGTTCATAAGCAGAGAACATCTTATTATTAGAGATTTAAAAAGTTAGTTACATTACATATTAGTTAGATTAGTTACGATATGTAATGTAACTAACTTTTAAATCTCTAATACTTATTTCCATAAGCTTTTCTGGATAGCTTATAAAAACAACTTATAGCTTATTCAAAAATAATTCGATTTTATTTCATCTTTTTGTTACAAAAATAGTCGATACATAAAAAAATAAGCACTCATGCTTTAAGTGCTTAATTTAAGATGTTTATACAAACAGAGCCTAAATAAAAAGGCGCGATGAAATGATGCTAAAAAAGCACTAGTTTGTAAACATGAAAACTCCTACAGCATAAGCTAATTGATTTAGGAACAGAATCATTATCTCATGAATTAACTCGATTGTGAAATGAATCGAATCAAAATTCAAAACAGTGCAAAAACATGAGCATTGGAAATTAAAGAGAGATCTGAAAACGAGTTTTCATTGATACAACAGATTGAGGTGATTTGTAAACAATGCAGAAGCATGATCGCAGCGTTGATACAATAAACGAAAAACGAAAGAGAAGTGGATTGCTTACCGGCGACGGCGAGTAGTTAGTCGGTGACGGTGTAACTAATTTTCCGATCTGTGTTCAGGCATCAATAACGGTTTTTTGAACGGAAATGAAAGGAAAGCGTGTGAGATTTGCAGAGTTTGGGATTTGGATCAATGTAGCTTCATTTGATTAGATTAGAGTGTAGAGTCACCGGCACGGAAATGTTATATATATATAGCATGGAACAGAGTGCTTGCCGTTTTAGAAAATGAAAGAAACAAGATTAATATGCTTTTCATAATCCATCACTTTATCCATTGACCTAAAAATTAGGACATGCGATGAAAGTTAGCTCAAATTCAGTAAGATAATTTGTAAAAACATAAAATATTAGATAATTATTTGTAGGGGATTAGATAAAAAAAAATTAAGGAACAAAACTAATATTTTAAAAATATTCATCAGAATAAATCCAACATTATAACATTTGTATTTTAAAATGGATAGAGTATATGATTAATCAATGTTTTAATCCCGCTATAAAATGTATCCATATTTAGTATCAAACTCACCTCAAATAAACACTATTTTCACCCGTGAAAGAAACCTAAAAAAAATCATCTTATTTGAAGAGATAAAATTCTTTTACGTTTTTTCAATTTATTTGTAAATCATATGAGTTGTTTTCAAACATAATATCATCCACGTGCATTTTGAGTCATGTGGGGTTTAAATGGCAAACTTTTTAAGAGTGTTAGTGTTGATGCATGTTCAAGCTCATATTCAAACATATTGATTAAGTGGGAAGAGATTCAAGTGTTATAGCCTTGAGTTGTTTCGCTCTTCCTATTAGTTCTTTTGCTTTTACGTTGAACTTATTGATGTTAAGATGTCCATTGAAATTGTTAATTCTAGATTTAAAAGAGGTTCTAACTCAAATGCGATTCTCAATTGTTTGTTTCGACTTTCAAAGCTACAACAATCGCGTCTATAAACAGACTCACTGCTATGATAGGGCGGTACGTTTTGCTCTCGGGAGCTCTACTCTAACGAATAAGCAAATAAACTACCTTTTAAAATGTCAGTCGCGTAGGACGATCAAACCACATGCCTTTACAAAATTCATAGTATTTGATTGAAAGTTTACATATATAACAAAAATTGATAAAATTTTACATAAACCTTGGTATAATTAAGGGGTTACATCATTATTTTTTCAACCTATTTTCGATATACTTATATTACACTCATTTATATTTTTACTCTTAAATTTGTTTATTATGTTTCGGTTGCTAAAAATATGTCTTTGTTAACTCTTTTTTGTTAGTACCTAAATTTAAAAAGTATATGGTTATCAAATGAATCATATAACTAAGATTTATTATCATCAACTAAATCTCATGCACAATGTTTTTGTCTCACCATATAAAATTTTACAACCTTTATTATTTGGATCTATGCAATTTTATAGTCTTTCTCCGGCAAAAAGGAAAAATTTACCATCTTTGATGAATATGTTTCTTCGTGTTAATGTATGTATATTTATCATGATATTGAACTAATCTTTATTAAAAAATACGTGGCTACATAATTCGAACCGTTGATCACAAGCTTAAGTCTCTTACCGATTAAAATAATAAATTGTTGGTAGTTTCAATCAACCTTTAAATAAATAAAAAAGAACTTTACAATGTATTTAAACTCTATTAGTAGAATAATTAAATTAAAAAAAATTATTAGGATAATTAACTAATTTTTTTTTGTAGATAGACGAAATGACAAAGCTATTGTAACATCCAGTTTAATAATTTCGACATTTTTGTCGGTTGAATTAAGACTTGAGGATGTTAACCAATTCAACGGGGGAACGAAAAAATAAGATGATTCCCAAAGATTTAGCTGCTGAAATTGCACACACTCTTAACCCTTTGCAAGATCCCACAAGTAATTTCTAATTTCTAACAAATACAAATACCCTCTGCATCTCCTCCAGCACGTTACATCCGATCCAATCCAATTTGCGCGTGATGGAGCCGGCAGCACCAGCAGTCGTCGCCGGCGCCGGCACCGGCATCGAAGAGATTTCTCCGGCGGAAACCGCAGTACTACAATTGAAACAAGCGATATGGCAACAATATCAACACGTGCTAGACAAAACAACCCCTTATGTGCTACCGCGATGGATAGGGTTTTCGGTCGTCGCTTTCATCTACATCATCCGCGTCTACTTCTTAGAAGGCTTCTACGTCGTTACGTACGCTCTTGGCATTTACATCCTCAATCTTCTCATCGGTTTCCTCTCCCCTAAGGTTGATCCCGCCATCGCCGACACAGCTGACGGTCCTACTCTTCCCATTAGAGCTTCCGATGAGTTCCGTCCTTTCGTTCGCCGCCTCCCTGAATTCAAGTTCTGGTACGTAATTCAATTGATTGATTTTGGTATAGGATTAATTCATATACACTGTCAGTGTAAAGAGTTTTGAGTTTTTGCTCCGTCAATCAATCATAGCCGTTGGTTTATACATACTTTGTTCTCGTGCGATTAAGGTTATAGTTGTGTTATGATCCTTGATGATATTGTACATAACTATTGTTAAGTATGGTTGATATTTGATGTTGTCTTAATTGTCATTGTCATTGTGTTGTGATGATGGTGACATCGCAAACCTTGACACTGCAAGCTAGATTGTGGATGCGACCATTCCATTTAAAACGTTCTATGTGATGATTATGAGTTCCGAAAAGCAATTTTGACGAGCAGATGTTTTGCTGTAGTTTCTTATGATCTTTCTATCGTGTAGTGTATTTCATTGCATGAAGCTATTGTTGAACGAGGAATGCTCGCAACACTCACTTTTCAACACTCTCTCTACCACTCACTTTTTCATCTGATGAAATCAATGTATGTCACACCACTTTGTCTGGGTTCAATATTCAAAGTGTAGACCCACAATGATTTAAACCAATAAGAGAGTGAGTATTAGAGAGAGTTCCAAAGAGAAGGTTGTTAGCATTACTCTTGTTGAATTACATAGTTGAGTTAATTTTGTTAGATAGTTGTTAGTTGGTTATGCTAGCAATCTGCTAAGTCGCTAACTACCATTGTATGTCAACGCATATAAGCTTATTGTTGTCGTATTCTTTTGACATTATTGAGTTGGATCAGTTTCTGAGTCCTCAACCACATTCTATGGTCCTCTTCATTTTCTTCATTGGGCCTGTTTGGGTTGGTTTATTTGAGTTTATCTATTAGCATTAACACACATGAGACTGTTTCAGAGCTTATGGAAACAACTTATGATAGGGCTATAATTTGTTTTCAGCTTATTTCCATAAGCTATCCAGTATAATTTATGAAAACAACATATAGCTTATATCTAAACAGTTTGATTTTATCTTTTGTTAATGAAACAACTTATACATAAGCACATAAGTGATGAAAAATTATTGGGTTTGATTAAGTTCTTTATCCAAAGAGGACCATAGTTTGGGTCTTCCACATTGATATGTTGTTTTAGGCATAAAAAAGTGCCTACCCCAAACAATGTTGTCTTCTTCAGTTTTGGTGCTCTTAAGTTGTTAAAGTTTCTTTTTCACTTAGTAAGGTCTGCAGAAGGTTGCTTTTACTAAAGCTGCTCAATTTTCCTCTGTGGCCAGGTACTCGATCACAGTGGCATTTTGCATTGCATTTGTGATGACTTTCTTTAGTGCATTTGATATTCCAGTCTTCTGGCCTATACTCCTCTTCTACTGGGTGGTCCTGTTCTCACTTACTATGAGGAGACAGATATCACATATGATCAAATACAAATATGTACCGTTCACATTCGGAAAACAGGTAATTTAGATTCAAAATTGTTGTTGTGTGGTTATTGATTCAGTGATTGTGTTGATTGTTGTTATAAGGATTACATCTTTTTTGCTATTACTAAGCTTTTTTGTCTATTTTACTTTTAGCACTATCAGAGAAAGAGAGCATCAGAAGAAGAAAGCACAAGTCTTCCTGTGGACTGAAATTTTCAGTTTTGCTGCACATTTAACTGAACCCCAAACATGAAGCTTTGCATTATATTTTAGCAACTTGAGCAATCTATTGACGTGGTGACTGATTAAGATTGCTTCGAGGTCTAGCGTATATGTGAACCTCTGGATGTTCAATTCCCTATTGGGCAACTATTTGGATGCCTTCCATGGCTTTGGGAAGATGTTGGGAACTGTTTCTTTACATCCCCCTTTGTAAAATACTTTTTTTTATTTCTTTCTTTCTATATATAGGAGGGCAAATTCCAAACTCTTGTTGTTGAATTCATAGTCCAATAACAAAAAAATTACAAAACCTGTGCAGAAGTCCCTTTCATTATTTTCAGACGGGGTTAACACTGATATGTCTCTTCCATTGCATTTTTTTCCTTCCTTTTAATGATATGATTTCAGGAATCCATCTCTTAGGTTATGTTTACTTGGAATTTCTCTCATCTGTTCTTTCATAGTGCCTAACACTTTTTCTGATAATTTTTTTTATCGATTGAAGTTTATATCCAATCATCCGAGACTGATATATTGAAGCTTCTCTTCTTCACTAGATCAAACCAGTTGTACTATGCCAATTTTAATTTTGGATTTTAATTAACGATCACTTGATACAACCAGTTGGTGACGGTGCTTGTTCCCCCTTCACCATTTGGTCTGTTTGGTATACCATCTGCTCAGCAAATTTTTGCTGCGATCTTCACACACGGTAGAAATTACATATGGTATACTACAACTTGGAAAGTTATCTCCTTTTTCTTAACCTGTTCAAGTATCCTTTCTTTTGAATCTTTTGTAACTTTGGAGATGCCTTGTACTTTGAAGTAGCCTTTTGTTTGGTCTATACTTTTGTTGAAGTAGTAAAAAAGAACTTTACAATCTAATTAGGATTGAATTTGTATACATTTTTTATGTAAAAGTTTTTTATATTGTCAATCAATCATAACAATCAAATTATTATTTCTAAAGCCAAACATTAGTGGTTGCGATTTGTCTACTATACAACTGTGTATGAAAATTAATCTCATCTCATTATACGTGGTTTAATGTCACCTTGTAGATCTTCTGAAAATTAATATTATCTCATTCTACTTGGTTTAACA
Source organism: Medicago arabica (assembly GCA_946800305.1). Lineage (NCBI taxonomy): Eukaryota > Viridiplantae > Streptophyta > Magnoliopsida > Fabales > Fabaceae > Medicago > Medicago arabica. The sequence continues at coordinate 52,078,208 of OX326970.1, read as the reverse complement.
TTGCCTTATAGACCTTCTAATTTGACCCTGTGACTATGTCGCACCAAGGGTTTTGCACCAACCATTATCGAAAAAACGTAAAATTTCAATGCATTTTTATACTAAAAGTTAATTAGAATCTACTTCAAAATACATTGTGCATCTTCTCATAATCTATAATAAACGAAGCATTACAGTAGTAGAATATGAAATGAATTCAAAAATGAAAATGAAAAGAAAGCTGGTTATGAAACAAAGCCGAATTTGTTTGATAAACACTTGTATTACAACTTGTATTACAGTAGTAGCCACTAGCCAGTATCTTCAAAAGTGCCAAAATACATTACCAAATAACAAGACTTCAAAAGTCTTTAACCTTCCAAACTCTCTAGGCTTCAGTCTTGAAGCTTACATAAACACATCAATGTCTCACACTTAAGAAAGAATCAGTGATAGAAAATGTATTGGCTGAATGTGAAATGAAATACCCTGCAGGTGCAATAATAGCACCAACCAGTTACTGTGCTGGTCTATAATATCCATATACACTGTAGTAGGTTTGTGCAAAAGTAAGTAGCAACAAGACTACGGCAGCAACAAAAGAGATAATAGCCCAAGGGTTATTGAAGTAATTGTGTCTCAAGCTTGCACACCAAGTATTCCATCTATGATTGTAGTATCTATTAACAGATTCTGATAATGGAGAAAGGTAACTGTTATTGATGTCAAACACAACCTCTTGGCATAACCTGTTGAAAAGGTCTGAAACTTCAGTATCACTTCCAAGCCAGTGTTCGATTATCCCGTGGTAATGAAGGTACCCGACATCTTCTGGAGAGTTGATTAAGTTATCCATGAAGATAACATAGGATGTGATGTCATTGCTGCAATCAAGATGACACTGCTCAAATGCAATGAGGTTTAGAAACAGAGATTTTGTTCCATCATGGATCAAGAGCCTCGGAATCCGCAGGATTCCATCCTTAAATTTAATATCCCAGAAGCGATCGGTCTTCCTTTTCTTGAACTTGATTCCAGCCTCTTTTAGCTCACTGACACAATGTATCAGTTGCTGGCGCCGTTTGTCTGCAACTCTATTTGCGTTCGACCTGCGTTTGATCCATATTCTAGGTGCCGGTTGAGGCCCTGAGCGCAATAAGCTTCGCCTGAATACATCGAGACAGTGAAGACCTCCTTGATCGGATAAAGGATCAAAGGTGGCATTGGTAGTGCTTTTTCTAAATGTTGATTCCAGTTTATTTCTATCACTTTTTGTTAATGGTTCATCTGTTGGCATTAAAGGGTCAAAGAATCTGAGTGCTAGGTTTGCAACAAGTCCTTTCAAATCTGGTTTACCAAGCTGAATTCCCAGAAGCAAGTCTAGTATGAAAAGTGGTAGCTGGTTTTCTAGCATGATCATGTCTCTTTGAATCGAATGCATTGATCCACGCATCGCGAAAACCGGATCGTTCCTTGAATAACCAAGTTCCTTAAACCCTTCTGTTGCTCCTCTAAACAGCTCGATCACAAAACAACCATCAAGGACCAACATTTCCACAAACTCATTGCTGCTTAACCCGATTGTTCCTTCATAACAAGATCTTGCTCTTTCTTCCATCTCTTTCATTGCATTGAGATAAAGCTTAATGTTGTGTTTCGTCCTCTTAAGGACGTGGTTAATGGACCGCCATTTATGACGTTCCATTTGTCGAAGGCGTTTTTTGCCATGATGGTATGGTCCTAAGGACACAATCTGTGGCGCAAAAGCTTTGTCATCACCACTACTATCTCTAAGGTAATGAGGGATTTTGTAGATTGATAGCTTAGTCCATGAACTCGCTACATCGTCTTGATTCGCCTCCTCGAGTTTTTCCTTGATGGAAATCACCCATTCAGATGCTGGTGAGCTTGCTTCCTCTTCCAAATTTTCACCATTTTGGTTGGTAAGAAGAACCTGCAATGATTCTGAAGGCTGTTGCTCAAGCTTTTGCTCCTGTTGTTGCTGAGGTAACTCGATCGATCGTGTACCTGAATTCGGAGACAATGATGGTGGAATCCCTGATTCTAAGGTTTCTCTAAGTTTAAGGGTGATAAGATACCAGCTCAAGAGCTCTTTGTTGAAAACAGCTACCATGTTTTTCTTCTTTCTTTCAGATTGATATTTTCTGTTTCTTGTTACTTAATGTTCTGAAAGGTGTTATGTTCCAATCAGAAATAAATGAATTGAATAGTTGGTGAATTGTATTAAAGTCCTTCAAGGACATTTTCTTGTTACTTCTGAATAATCCAATTAGAAATAAATGAATTGATTAGTTAGTGAATTGAATTAAAGGCCTTAAAGGACATTGACTTGATGAGATTGTGCAGCTCATATGGGACCCCTTTGAGCTAAATAGTAGGAGTTTCATGGGAACTTCTCAATTTTTAAGCGTGCTATTATATTCTAAACTTTTTTTTATTATTATTATTTGAATTTGAATGATAAGTAGCACGTCATTTATTTTGGAATAAAATGGCTTAAATAATGTATAGTATCAAATGATGGATAAATGTGGCCTGAACATGTTCACAAATGTCAAAACCTGTTGTATCCAATGAGCAGTGATACACCACCATTTGATAATCAATTTTCTTTCTTTTTTCCCCCTAATTTGAACACGCATGATTAGACATGTTCATCTTCAACTTTACTTCTTTGTCACACAAGCAAAGCTTTAATTACCTTTTCTTGGTTAATCAATCTATCAAGGACACCAAATCGTGGGTAAGAATTAGTCATTTATTGACTGATTATTATTATAAAATTATTGTATTATATTATGTATGACAATTGTAGCTACACCAAGGGATCAGATCATGTAGAGACAGTAAATCCTTCTTGTTATTTTGATTCTGATTTATTTCTTTTCTTATATTAGGATTAGGATCTGCTCTATTTAATCTAATGTACGTAGGATATCCAAGAAGTTCTACCAGAGGTTTTTGAATTGAATAGGACATGAACAATAATATAATTCTGCACAAAGCACGTTTATAAATTATCGTGACTACCTCCTCTTGGTCCCATTTGTTTTTGTATTAATAAATAACTTTCTTTTTTAAAAATAAAATGCACTAAATTGCATTTTTTGTCCCTTAACTATTTAGGTAGTATCGCTTTGGTCCTTTGATTAAAATTCGATTTATTTCGATCCATTAACTTTCTCCGTTACACATTTTGGTCATTTCCGTCAATTTTAATTCAAAAACATTAAATTTTCTTCTAGAATTTTTATGGGATTTTTGTTGTCGAAGATTGATAGAGATGATATGAAGATGAAAATGAGGAGAAGAAAATGAAGAATATTTAACATTTTTGAATTAAAACTAACGGAAATGACCAAAATGTGTAACAGAGAGAAGTTAAGAGATTAAAATAAATCGAATTTTAATTAAGGGACTAAAACGATTCTACTCAAATAATTAAGGAACCAAAAATGCAATTCAATCAAAATAAAATAAATAGACTAAGCTGCATGGAGGAAGTAAAGGTGGAGCCAGGTAGGCACAAAAGTGTGGGAGAAACGTGAAAGAAATCAAAATTTCATCTACTTTGTTAATCTGACTTGGAGTTGGAGCATGTCTTAATTTATACACTTAACCCGGTAATGGGACCGGTGCTCATCAAGTGCTAGAAAATCTACGAGCAATGGGACCGTCGTGGGGATAGGAGCTCCGCGTGGACCTTGGCGGCTATGTGTCAATTCTATATTTCGTTCTTCATGACGGTGAAACTCATAGGTTTAAAATTTACATTAACTTCGTTTAAGTTCTCATTAAATATGCAAACATATTTCTTTCCTATCAACGTTGTTAATTTTTCCCCGTACAATCAACATTGTAAATTTTAGGTTAACTATTTTTTGAGAGAGCATTTTTCATTAATATTTAATGGAAATTCTTGAATTACTAGATTTCTGATCCGTGCTCCACGCAGGTTTATTGTAAAATACGAATGAAAATGCAATATGTAATTGGTAACGGTGAAACAAATAACACGTGATAGTAGACAAAATAAAACACTTCATAAAATGTATGAAATCTGAAAATATTATAAAAGAAAATTTTGTAATCCTAATCAATAATTCGGTAAAAGAAATATGAAAATTTTAGTACATTGGCATGTAGTTTCATCACACATTGAGAAATACTTCCTCATATACGACGTTAGACGTCACATTTGTATCTTCACCATCTTCATCAGTGATCAATATCTTTAGTCCTTCTCTGGATGTAACTCTTGAAACAGCAACATACAACTGTCCGTGAGATGAACAAAGCATTATCGGGAGGACTGTGCATAACAAACATTATAGGATAAGTGGCCATCAATTTATGATCGTTAGTTTTTCATTTTAATTAGCTAAGTTTTCTTATTTTTTGTTACTTGTTGTTAGATGAAGAAAACATTATCCGGAGGACTGTGCGTAACAAACATTATAGGATAAGTGACCATCAATTTTGGATCGTTAGTTATTCATTTTAATTAGTTGAGTTTTCTTATTTTTTTCATTTAGTTTGTGAACTGATTAGTTCTATCCTTTTTTTTTTCTTTTTCTTTTTCTGGTCAAGTGTTATAGCTTAATAAAAACAAAAAATAGATGAGGGAAGGTGTTTATAGTGCCAACAAAATAGGAAAATGAGTGAAAAACAAACTAAGATTATTAAGAAGAAAAAAAAATATCTAGTAGTTTGTGAACCGATTTGTTATATCCTATTTTTTATCAAGTGTTATAGCTTAATAAAAACAAAAAATAGATGAGGGAAAGCGTGTATAGTCCAACAAAATAGGAAAATTAGTGGAAAACAAACTAAGATTATTAAGAAAAAATAACTAGCATGAACCGTCATAATATTTCTAGGAGTCTTAAAGACCCCCAGAAGGGCCTGTAGACCCTCCAAGACACCTTAGCGCCCTCCATAAGAATTCTAAGGCCCAGGGCGCGTCCTTTCCAGGGCGCCGCCTTAAGTGGCTTCTAGAAACGTCTAGAACCCGCCAAATATGCTAAAATACCCCCATGGCTTGGAGACCAAGCCACCGAAGCCCAAGCCCACAACAGACTATAAATACAACCCTTGAGAGCATTCTCAAGGCATCCAATAATCAGTATAAACCCTAATAGACAGAGAAAACCCTAGTATTCACTACTCGTACTTTTTGCAAGTACAGTTGGCGCCGTCTGTGGGAAAAGGTAAAACTAACCTAGACCACACTCATAAACCTAAAAAACCTCCCGGCGATCTCGAAAAGCGTTGGCCAGCAAAGACCAAATCATTAGGTCTCGTAAGCACGCCGAACATCTTTGGCAAGACTTCATCAGAAACCAAACCAGGTTTTATCTATCCAAAATTGTGTTATTCTTAATTCTAATTTATTATTCATCCATTCGTCTGATTTTATATTTCCACTGGTGTCAATCTTATTATTCAATCAGCGTTGTTTGCTCTTGTTTGAATCTATATGGCATCTGGAGACAAATCTAAAGATAGCCTTCGTAATGTCGATACGGAATAACAATTTAAATACGACGATGGCCTTTTTTGCTGAATGATTTTAACAAGCTCTCCTTCATCGGTGTGGGACACACGAGACGTTAACTAATATACATGTTTTCTAATTGATTTCCAATCGGTGCTAAAATCTGTGAATAATTGTTTTTTGTTTCTAGCACTATTGCGTATGTTCGTTGAGTGATTTCATGAATTTTCAATAACCAATCTTATGTGATTCATATTTAGGATCACTTGAATTCCAATTATGCCATCTTGAAAAATCAAAAGTATAAACAACAAATTCAGGCGCATAAAAAGAATCACTTCGATTCCAATAATAATCTTATGTTATAATAGTACCCTTGATAGCCAATATTTGATTGTTTCTATTGTTCTACGTGAAATATTTATCTATGATTGTACTGATGTGATGATTAATGAAGGAATATCTTCTGATGAAATATTTATCTTCGGCCAAATTTGGAGCTACACAGAACGCCGCTAATTAATTTTGATGCATGGAAGCAACGGTCCCGCCATTAAATTTTTTGAAGATGACACACGAAGTTATTCTAAACCTTTCTCAACCTTTGAGATTTGTTTTGCAGATTTTTAACGAGGCAACTTAATGTGTACAAATATTTTGTTATTTCTGTTTGTTATTTTTTTAGGTGCTACTACTATAATATCCACAGGAATCTACAAATCGACTAGAAGGCGTAAGACCCAACTGGGCAGTGAAAACTCAACCCCAAGAGGGCTCTGAGATAGAAGCCGTAAGATGCCACGTAGCGCAGCCCTGTAAGTCGCCACGTAGCGCAGCCCCGTAAGTCGCCAAGTAGCGCAGCCCCGTAAGTCGCCGAGTAGCGCAGCCCTGTAAGACGCCTTGTAGCGCAATCCTGTAAGACGCCTTGTAGCGCAATCCTGTAAGACGCCATGTAGCGCAATTCAGACGACCCATGGAGGTTAACTGTATTTCGCCAAGTTGCGAAGTTTTAAAAGGAAAAAAGCCCATAATGCTAAATACAAATGTCACGACTACTGAAGGGTCAAGAAATCTACACCGTCCGGTCTACTTTACAGATGCGGAATCCTCGCCAATATTTAAAGGAAGGTCCGTCTCGCCCCTCAAAAGGACGAGGCGAGAGATATCACGCCGTATCGTATCTTAAGAAACATATACTGAAGAAACTAGGTGGACAGTCCCATATGAAGCAAACTTTTTTCAATACGGAAGGGATCCACGACTTAGGGGTAATACATATACCTTCAAAGCTATCAAACATATCAGGAATATCACGAGGGAATATCAAGATAATATAAATCATTTCGCCTTGTCCCAAGACTCGTGCTTGTTGGGCTATGGACCGTCATAATAATTTCCTTATTAGCTAGGAGGGTCCTTGTAACGCCCGTCTCAATTATTTAATTAATTTGTCGAGTTAGAATATATTTATGTGATTTATGTGTTATGTTGTGATTGTATTAGGTGGTCTATTTTATTATTTAATAGAATAAGGGTTGAAAATAAAACAAATATTAAGTTGTGGGGCTGTTTTCGAATTAAGTAGAATTATGAGGGATTAAGTGAAATAAGATAAAATAAAATAGAAGTGGTTTAAAAAGGAAAATTAGGTTTAGAATTGTACAGTACGTACAATTCAGTTTTTGGGAGAAAAAGGAAGGAAGCAGGAGAGAAGAACAAGAGAGGATGCTGCTCAATTTTCCAAGGTAAGGGTGAGTCTAGCATTGCAATTCATTAAGCTTATGATTCATGATTATAGTTAACATGATTAGGAATTGTTCATGAGAATTTGAGAACTAAGAATTAGGTTAAAAAGTGATGAATTGATGATTAGATGATGAGAAATTGTACTGATGACGTAGGGAACTGTTTACAGACCTTAGAATAACCCCTATACATCATTATAGTCGAAATTTGGGAGGTTTAGGATGAAATTTGGGGTTTTGGGTGAAAACCCTCGTAACCCCGTATCTGTTCTGTCGCAGCTCGCCACAACGAGCAGTCAACTCGCCACGGCGAGTGCTCTTCACCAGCTCGCTAGGCGAGCAACCCACTCGCCATAGCGAGTTACCCCTAGTAGGCTCGCGAGGCGAGCAATCCACTCGCCATAGCGAGCAACCTGGAGAAGGCTCGCGAAGCGAGCAACCTTACTCGCCATAGCGAGCTACCCGTGATGGCTCGCGAGGCGAGCAACCCTACTCGCCATGGCGAGTAGTACCCCTGAAGCTCGCAAGGCGAGCAACCCAACTCGCCATAGCGAGTTACCCCTGATGGTTCGCGAGGCGAGGATTCCACTCGCCATATCAAGTAGTTCTGTACCAGACTACCTTTAGAATAATGCGACTCTTGTCGCACAATTGATTATGCGATTAACCCTGGAATAGATTAAATACTGAGATATTAAGAAGAAATGTAGAGCTGTTAACTGATATTTGATTTGTTATTGTGACCTATGCATTTGTATATGTTTTCCTGAATTACAAGAGATGATGTATGTGAATGTTTACGATTTTGCTATGTTTGAGATGTTGATTGCTGCCATGCTGCCATGTTTTATTAATTAAAAGCTGCATGTGTCGTTATAAGGTTTATGATGTTGTAATCCAAATTATTGGAATTTATTTTGAGATGTCTAAGAGTTAAGAAGTCAAGTCCATGCATATTCATCCAGAGACGAGGGCTCATGCCCTAGGAGCTTTTGCTCAACAGCGACGAGAGCTTATGCTCTAGGAGTATTGTTATGCTCAATAGCGACGAGAGCTTATGCTCTAGGAGTATTTTTATGCTCAATAGCGACGAGGGCTTATGCCCTAGGAGTATATTTATACTCAATATGGTACCACATGCATGAGTAAGATGTCTAAGTTGCATTGTCGAGTCGAGGTCGCATTACCGAGTCGTACTAAGATTGTTGACTAAGATGTTGAACATGATGTTGATTATGATTATGATGTGGATTTATGACGTTGATTATGATTAAGATGTTACTTGACTGTTGTTGTGATATTATGATAAAGAAGTTATGTTGTTAAATATAATTGCTGAATTATATGTTTAATGTTTTGTTTTGTGAATCTCACCCCTTCTGTTGGAATTGTCGCCTCGTGGGCAAGTGCAGGTGACCAAGCGTAGGATTGACGATGTGAGAGGTCCTTGTGGAGTCTTAGGAGCTCTGATACGTAACGGGATGGGGATTATCATTTGTTTCTATTCCTTTATGTATCGTTTTTGAATTAATTATGATTCCGCTGCTACATTTTGAATAAAGATGAGGAATAAATTAATATTCTTTTTGTTTAAAGATTTTATGAAATGTGACATCCTGAATATTGTGTTATACTCTGATTATATAAATGAATTTTTAAGCTGGGATTTCGGGGTGTTACAGTCCTTCCTAAGGACTCCTACGCTTGCCAAGATATAAATCACTTCACCTTGTCCCAAGACTCGTGCTTGTTGGGCTATGGACCGTCATAATAATTTCCTTATTAGCTAGGAGGGTCCTTCCTAAGGACTTCTACGCTTGCCAAGATATAAATCACTTCGCCTTGTCCCAAGACTCGTGCTTGTTGGGCTATGGACCGTCATAATATTCCTAGGAGTCTTAAAGACCCCCAGAAGGGCCTGTAGACCCTCCAAGACACCTTAGCACCCTCCAGAAGAGTTCTAAGGCCCAGGGCGCGTCCTTTCCAGGGCGCCGCCTTAAGTGGCTTCTAGAAACGTCTAGAACCCGCCAAATATGCTAAAATACCCCCATGGCTTGGAGACCAAGCCACCGAAGCCCAAGCCCACAGCAGGCTATAAATACAACCCTTGAGAGCATTCTCAAGGCATCCAATAATCAGTCTAAACCCTAATAGACAGAGAAAACCCTAGTATTCACTACTCGTACTTTTTGCAAGTACATAGCAGTTTATGAACTGATTTGTTTAGTTTTTTTTTTTTTTGGTCAAGTGTTATAGCCTTTTTAAGAAGTAAAAAAATCAGTTTTAACTTTTAAGAGTCCAATTGTTATAATTTACAACAAATATTAGAATCTAAACAAATTTCAAGATAAAAAAGAAGGACTCTTGCTAGTGGTGTGATTATTCAAACACCTACTTTCTGATGTCAAATTTCAAGGAATACCAAAACAGAAATTAAAAACACACAAAATAAAATGGTAACTTGAATTGCCCACAACACCAGCATCCAATTCTTAATTGGTATGCACCATTTAGCATAAGAACACTAAACTTTGCAACCTTACAATCAGAAATGTACTTTACAATGTTTAATAGGTGCCGGAAACACTAAACCAAAACAATGAAGTATCAATCCTCAATTGGTGCCGAAAACACTAAACCAAAAAAACTAAATGAAAACGAAAGCAAATAAATGACCACTACATTAAAGAAAACTCCATCATGCTTGAACAACTTGTTTATGCATCAACTAATTCGCAATCACAGTAACGTAAATAGTGTGGTTGCGTCCAACCATTGGGCCACCAATCCTCAACATCACACCTTCATGAATGTTGCGAGCTTGAACAAAACGCTTCCATCCACAACCTATCTTGATGTGTTCATAAGAAATAGAGTCATAAGTCATCACACATTCTCAAATGTTCCCACAATCATCAACCATGTTAACTGTTGTGGAAGCTCTGTGAAATATCTGCTCACATTTAATAGAACACTCATTAGAATATGGAAAAAATTTCAGAATTGAATCAAAATTAACAAAAAAACATATGTATATTCATACCCAAAACCCTTTGTTCACATCATTTTCAGTCAACTTTTTCACAAAATCAATTTGAAGATTGGTGAAACTGTGGCGATAAGATAAAGCATAGGTAACAGGGGGAGATCATTATCAAAAACTAGACTAACATCAGACATATCAATCACAAAATGCATGGGAGGATCAAAATAGGGACACCTAATAGCCTTCCCAAACCGGTCATTTACAACCATTTCGAATCGACCTTAAGCAACAAACACCAAAGTCACCCATGCACCTAATCCTAGCCCATAATCACTGATTGCCTTCCATCCTTTGGTAAGAAAAAAAGAACCAACAATCCTATCAACCAAAACTTCAAACTTATTTTTCTTTCCGTCGACCAGTTTGACCAAACAATTGATTTTGTCTCCGAAATCAGCTGCAAACATGTTTGGTAACTTGACAACACCTTAAAATAAAACAAAAATCAAGTAACAATCAATATATATTTATATATGGAATACGGCTCCATACAATAGCAATAACAATCCTCAATTTAAAACATGGTAAACAGGCGCACCAACATGAAACTAAATACCTCGTAATAATTCAAACACAGAAGCAATGAACTTTAATTGAAAATTGGATGAATAGTAATGTAATAGCAGCAAACCAAAAATATTAAAAAATTAAAAATAGGGTAACGTAATAGCAGCAAGCAAAAGTAATAAGAATAATAATGACTTTAAAACGACAAATATTGTCTTTCACACTGCTTTGTATTATGTATTACGTAAACTGCTTAGTGCTGGCGACTGCAATATTGTATTTCACACTAAAACTTTAAGTTCTTTGATGCCAAATAATATATTGCAGAATGATAGTTTTCGTAAAAATCAAAAAAAGAGCAAGAAGTTAGGAAGGAAAACGACAAATTACATCTTCTGTGTCGTATTCAACTATGTATGTTTTGTATTTCAATTGAAGTTTGGTGACAGTCTCGTCTATCTCAGTAACATGACGAGTCATCAAAGGACCTACCAAATCAATGGAAAACAACATGTTACAAAAAGTATGACAATTGTATAATTCAAGAAACACTGATAATAACAATCCAAAAAATGGAAGGAAAAAATTTCAGAATTGAATCAAAGTTACCAGTTAAGCAGTGATATGAGAGGAAAGTTGTAAGGTCACGTCCTTCCATTTGCAAATCTCTAAATATCAAAATATATGATTCTTGTGTTGTGTGTGAAATTTACCACGGTTTAGGGTTTTTTTGTTTGTTTGAGATAAACACGTTTAGGGCTTGGTATATATAACGAAGTTTACATGAAAATTAGGGTAGCCGAGTTTGCACCTCTAAATATAAAAAAAAACATCAAATAAGTGTAGAAAAGATTTCCTTAAAAAAAAAGCAAGAGGATAGGAATAAAATTGGTGCGATGTATTTTTTTAGATGGAATTTGTTAGGCTAAATAATTGAGAAAATATTTGCTTAAAAAAAAAAGCAAGAGGATATGAATAAAATTAATGTCATACATTTTTTTAGATGGAATTTGTTAGGGTAAATAAATGCAAACCTAAAAAAGCAAATGAGCGGAAAAAATTAGGTTAAGTTACTGCAGAGCTAACAAAATTAATAAATAAGGATTACCATTACCATGACAAAAAAAAGGCAAAAGAAAAACCTCCATTGTAGAAATTATTATTGATGGTCAATCCACTAATGTCATCAATCAAATTCAAATACCATATGGGCTTGGATTATAATTCTTTGATCAATTTTAATTTGGTTTGTGTGTTATTAATACATAAAAAAAATTTACATACAAGTAGAAGACAAACAAACAATAAGTTGCGTCGCTAAACCTTTTTAGATGATAAATGTGATTAATTAAGAGAGGAATGGAAATGTTGGCAAATGTGATGTCTTCATCAATTATGATAAATGGTCAAAAATTGATTACCCCAACTTAATCAAAGCTATGAACCCTGAACTACAATCCATATTATACATGTAAATTAGTTAAACACGACATACATAAATTGAGCTCGATTTTACTTTGATAAAAGAACCCTAATTGATTAGTTTAATGTGTAGCATAAAATCAATATTGATAAGAAATTAAAGAGCTAAAAAAAGAAAGCGGTTGAAATTCAGAGAAAAATAAACAACAGTGCACCACCATGAGAGTCTAACCACGAAATACTAGTTCATAGATGTTCATCTATAACGAAATTAATGTGTGTCTTAATCACACACAAAACAACGTAAAATTGGTTAGAATAGAAATAAACCACTAAATGTTTGATCCAGACTCATACTTATATTTGAATTTGCTTGATGATATGACTAGACGCTATATATGGTCTCTTGTTTCCCATGTCATCTCGACAAAAAATTATGACCACAACAATCAATGCCCTTATCCATTTTGAAAATCAACTAAACCGAATCGTTAGGGCATTCAAATCCCTTTTGAAAGATAGATTTGTTTTGCCAAGATCAAAGATGCCGACACACTACCATGAAGATAGATTTTTAGCTCTCCATTTGTTCACCACATTCTATGTAATTTGGTTAGATTTTACTACCCTAAATCAAATACAGATTACATGAACATAATCCTTAAATGTTTGAATGACACTTTCTTCTCTATTTCCACAAATGTAGCAAGTGGGCGAGACTCCCCCCCACAACAAAACGTTGGCTTCTCCATAAGTTGGTTAAAAGACTATCATGAATCGTTGACCGCATGAATGTTTGCATCATACAGAGCATGTAAAGATTCTTTTAGTCATCCTCAGGCTTCAACATGTTGTATGTTCCCTTCCTGAAAATCATAAACGCTTTAATCTATAAGACTATAAGACGACAAGTTTTGGTGCCCAAATTTAAATAGCAAAATATTAATATTATAAGCAAGTATCTAGAAGTCAAATTTTGATATCATTTTTTAAAGAGACTTCTATCATAACATATAAATTGTGCTTGCAATGTTTAGTAGCATTATGATAAAGTATTGATTCATATTAAGTCAATAGAGATTTTTTTTTATATTAAAAAGTCTTTTAAAATCTCTTTAAACAATACACTCCCTTCACTCAAAAAAAACAATACACTCCCTTAAAACTTTTGAAAGAAAATATTGTAGAGACTAAACAAAGATCGAAGAAATATTTTTTGTGTGTGAATAAAATAATTATTTTAACATCTACCAAAAATGTAAAACAATTTACTTTCAACAAATAATTATAAAAGCCATGGGTCAAAAATAAAAGCCAAAACATCAAAACTCACATAACTCAGTTGGAGTCGCACTCAAACTCAGCTTCGTTGTAGAAAGAAAAAGCCAGCCTGAAATCGCAACCGGAGTTTCTCCTCGACCGCCGTAAACAGTGAGAAATCCATCACCTTTATCTTTGTAATTTTACTTTTCGTCGACCGCGAATCGATGTGATTGGTAACTTAGGGCAAAACCCAAACATATATTAAGATCTATGATTTTTTTTATTTTTTTTTAGGGTTTAGTATCAATTACTCTACCCAATATTCCTCATTCTTTAGATTTGGATTTGGTAAAACTTACAATTCAGATTGTAGTGTGGTTTAGTGGAAATTAGATTTATGATAACTATCGCTTTAATTTGCTAGTTTTTCGTTTTTATCACCATGTTCTTTTCAGATTTTCCAATTTTTTTCTTATCTTAGATGTGCGTAATTCATGTGATTTTCGATGTGTTTTTATTAAGAGAATTGAGAAGAACAGAACCCCATGTATTGTATGCAGCTTTTGAATGTTGCAATTGTTTGTTTTGTGCTATTGGTTTGACATAGGGCCTGTTTGGATTGGTTCATTTGAGTTTATCTAATAGTTTACGAATTTTTGAGACTATTTGGTAGAACTTATGAAAACAGCTTATGTTATTATATTCATAAGTTGTTTTCAGCTTATTTCTATAAGCTTCAATGGTAGCTTATGAAAGCAGCTTATAGCGTATATAAAACAATTTATATTTATTTTATCTTTCAATACAGAAATAGGTCGTACATAAGCGCTTATCATGATAAATGCTTATGCTATAAATTGCAAATTAAGTTGTTTATCTAGAAAAGGCCATATTCTCTATGATGTGGATGGCATGGTGAATTTGTTTTATTTTGGTAATGTATGTTTGTATGATTATAATGTTACCTGTTACAATATAACTTCAAACTATAGTCTCGAAATCTTCCTGTTTCTTTTCATTTATCAAAGAAGTACTTTATTCATTCTCCTTATTTTTGCCTTTGCCTCAGATCAAAATGTCTCGAAGATATGATAGTCGTACAACAATCTTCTCTCCTGAAGGACGTCTTTACCAAGTGGAGTATGCAATGGAGGCTATTGGAAATGCTGGTACTGCCATAGGAATCTTGTCGAAGGATGGGGTTGTTTTGGTTGGCGAAAAGAAGGTGACATCTAAGCTTCTGCAAACCTCAACTTCAACTGAGAAAATGTACAAGATTGACGATCATGTTGCATGTGCTGTTGCTGGGATTATGTCCGATGCCAACATCCTAATCAACACTGCTAGGATCCAAGCACAACGTTACTCATTTGCTTACCAAGAGCCAATGCCTGTTGAACAGTTGGTTCAATCTCTTTGTGATACCAAGCAAGGTTACACACAATTTGGTGGTCTCCGTCCGTTTGGAGTCTCTTTTCTGTTTGCAGGATGGGACAAAAACTTTGGCTTTCAACTTTACATGAGTGATCCTAGTGGAAACTATGGCGGTTGGAAAGCCGGTGCTATTGGTGCCAACAACCAGGCAGCACAATCAATTCTAAAACAGGACTACAAGGATGATATCACAAGGGAAGAAGCAGTTAACCTTGCACTGAAAGTTCTGAGCAAAACTATGGACAGTACCAGTCTTACCTCGGATAAGCTTGAACTTGCAGAGGTTTTTCTTGCACCATCTGGAAAGGTCAAGTATCAAGTTTGCTCCCCAGAGAACTTGACTAAGCTCTTGGTGAAGTCTGGGGTGACCCAACCAGCAACAGAGACTGCTTAGCTTGCTGTTCCATCATGTCGTGCACATTTCAAAACACAAAGGAAGAAACTGTTCCAAATTTATTTCTATGTTAAAACTAGTAAACTTCTCTTATCTTGGTGATGCTAAACTTCTAATAGCTTTTTATTTTATATATGCTTCTTGGATTTTAAGGACATAGATCTGTGTAATCTATTTTGGTTTCTACGGATTCTTCTTTTCTTGTTCCTGTTATTTGCATTGAACCTGGAAGGTTGTAGAATCAGCTAGTATGTCATTTTCAGGCAGTTTTCAATTTGAGTAAACTACTCAGGTCTTTGTTCTTTAAATTCTTTAACCTTTTAGTTGATAAAATTGAAAAGTTTTATTGTTTTGTTTTGGATTTACCAATGTACTTTGGTAAAGTTAGTTTATTTTTCTAACTTATTTTTTATTTTTATTTTCTTAGCTTTCAAATTCTATAACGAAAAATAATATGTATTGCATGGCGATTTCTACCAAGTACAAGCCTGTTGAATTGTGCATGTTTTACGATATTTTTTTCACCTTTGATGATAAAAGTCTCATTAGATCTTCTGAAGACCTGCTACATGGGATTATCTTCGGTGATGTAGGTTTATACCCCTCCCACTTCCATCTTCACCTACATCACCAGAATACGGCATCCTCTGCCACTCCTTCCCTCCACCTCCATCACTTGCCTCATATCTTCGTTTTCTTGCTTTGCAGCTCAACTATCCAATACTATGTTTTTAGTTCTGTATCTAATTTCTTGTGGTTCGAATTCGTATAAGATTTACGAATTAAGATTCTTAATCAGTTTTTTAAGTTACAAAATCGGAGCATATTATTCTTGATTGTTTTGCTAGTATTTTTTTAATGAAAAGTTTAGGTGGTGAGCTGAATAACGAGGCTCACTAGTGTCGGTGCTGGTCTCATATTGCTCGTACTTCTTGCTATAGTATTTTCTTTTTCTCAAATTGATTGCAGGTCTTGATGAATAAATAGGATTGAATGGGTAAGGTTTTAGGAGCATACGCCTAGCAAAATGGTTTCTGTATGGATTTATGGTGGTGAGGAGAAAGAGATGAATGACGTTTTTGACCAAGGAGAGGGAGGGAGAGTATATTTGGCGTCGTTGGTGTATGAATGCATATGGTGGAACTTAATGATCAAATATTGAAGAAGAAAAAAAATTGCATGGTACAAGACCTATACAACTTGTGCACCATAATATCCGCCTTCTTCTATTATGTAAAAAGATAGATAGAATGCTAAGCAACTTGGATAATCAAACTATGTTTTCTTAATACTCCGTATAGAAAGAATGTAATAATGTATAGATTTGATAAAAAAAAAAGATTGAGGGGATGGATACATAATGATAGATCACTTCGAAGCAATGCATAGTTGCTTATTGTCAATTCCTAAATAAGAGTAGATAGATAAAGATCTTAGATTGCCATCCCATATTGTTTTATGATCTTCGAAATTAAAAAAAAAGAAAAACTACAATTTTGACACTCGAGTACCTTGTGCTTCAATTACTGCGTGCGAGAACCCCAAAGTAAAATACAAAAGAATCCATATAAGCAAATTGCCACAAACTTGAGCACTTCTTTGATCCGGTCAAAGAGTCAAGTTCTTATATTTTAGCTGTAGAGTAATCAATTTACGTTGCTGTGAGAACATAATGGAATAAAAGTAATGAAACCTGCGATGGCTAGTCACCGAATGTACGTCTAGGCTGAAGCCAGAATTTCCGGCTTCCTAAAAGTCACATTGAAGTGGCATTGGGACGCGAGAATTGTGTTGCAAACGCCAAACCAAATGGTTACTAGAGCATCTACAATGCTACAACAAAATTTTGGTTTTTAGTCGTCATTTAATGGGTCTAAGTATGCCATATAGGATTTAATAACTCCAATATTTTTTTTCTCCAATGAACAGAACTCAATGCATGTTGAAGCTACAACATGTTTTCTCTCATATTTTCTATGGGTAGTATGCCATAATTCAACCCTCATCTTTTCTCTCTCCTTTTTTACTTTATTTGACACAGTTGAAGCTACATGTTCAACGTGACATCCATGTCATTCCACTCCACTTGGTTAGAACAAAGAAACACGTTTTTTCTGGCCTTGGCCTTGAGGACAGTGTCAGGAACAACGTTGGTGATGGCCTAAAGGGTTAGAAAATCTATTCATGCCAACTTTGACACGCAATGCTTTTTATTTTTTGAGTAGGACTCGAGATTCATAATTCTCGAACACATTGCGCATCAACCACTTATGCTAGATTCCGGTGGTTGCAATGCTGCTAAATAGCATCTTAATTCATTTTATTTTATGACAAATGCATAAAATAAAACCTCCTGATCTTCATCAGTTGACTCCTGTATATTGGCAACTATATCGCGTGACAATTAAATATCCCACTAACCTTTAATAGCAAAGATACCGAGTTCACTTGCGGTGCTCATTAGCATCATCACTATGCAGAATAGGGTTAATCCCATTTTGGCACTTCAATCAATCTGAGTTATCCATTCTCTCTGGACTTCTCATGCCTGTGTAATTTCTCTGGGATATTTTTGGCATACCAACTCTTCTTCAATTCAAGTGTACAGATTCCAGCTTTGTTTTAGTATTGTGTCACGTGCTGAAGTTTGTATTTGAGAACTTAGTTCTTGGGAATGGTATGTTATGGATTCTAATAATACAAGTCTGTGATTAGCAAATTCTGCATGCGAAAGAATGAAATGGAATTGTATAATACTATAGAGAAGAATATGTATAAACATCGAATAAAATTGAATACAGGCTTCCCACAAGACAGCCAATGTTGCAAAACTAAGTTGATATTTCCCTTTAATCTTTCATATGAACGGATTTAGGGCACCTCCAAAAAAAATAAGAAAAAAAAATGTAAAAGAAAAAATGGGTGAAAATCAGACGCGAATGCACATATGCTGGCCAACCATAAAAAGCTTCGTGACAGATTTATGTGTCCAAGAAGACATCAGCTTCTCCTTTTGATCAATTCAAATTCTTGTCGCAGAAGGCCAGCATTCTCTTATAAACACAAGGCAGTAAATTCTCAAATGCACCAATTCAGATCTCGGTTTGTTCAGAATGTGTAGAGACCTGTACACCGATCACTTTGGTGTCATGCTTTCTCTTACTTCTACTGCGTCTGGATCTGGGTGTTTTAGTCTTTGTAGTGTGCGTGTTCGAATGCACTTCTGCGCCTGCAGCGAACACTTTTTCGTTTTCATTAGATGGGAGTTCAGGAGGAGAGTCTGGCCATGGAGTGCGTTTTGATGGGACTGTGATGTCCAAAGGAGGGTCAATCACCCATCTGCATGAAATAGCATCATATAGTCAGGGATATAGACGGCAAATATCAAATATGCAAATAAACGCAAGGCTAAGTTTTGATTTTTACATAATCTATGCACTATTTGGACGAACCGTCGAAAATTCAAGTACAAAAACCATACCTATAAGAACCTAGAAATAAATTCCATGATCACATTTTAACAACATTCACCCAAACACACATGACGGCAAATTATGAGATTGCACTAATCGTAGAAGTAGGGCCCCGGCACCCCTTCCCTCATTCTCAGACATAAACTTCGCTATGTTCTTAATTGTTTTGGAGAAAAATGACTAAATCCAAGTTGTACCCAGAAGGTCGCAACATACCCCTGGGAAATCATTAACAAGTGATTTGACTAAAGGCTATGATCAAATAGACCTTTACCAACATTTTGATCTAACAAATCCTATTTTTCTGGAGTTCGGTGCTACTGGAGTTCCTATCACCCACCCAATCATTATATCCAATTATATCAATTAACCCGACATACAATTAGAGACTAATAGCTGTAGAAAACCATGCAGTTACTATACAATCAGACTGTAGGCCTGTATAAGAAAGTCATAAAGGGGAAGGAAAGCTTTGTGCCCACATAAATTGAATCTTTCATTTTCTCCCTTTGTGCGGAATTTTTTTCAAGCCAGCTATTATCACTAGACAGTAAACAAATGCAAGAGTATATGATGCCTATAACATTTCTACTCCAATATGATAGCAGTTTGCATTCTTAGCAATGATCTTATGGGTCAGTGTGACTTGAGGCCTTGTAGCGAGTGCTTAACTAGAACTACATAAGCTGGAAACAATAATCATCCTATATCATCACTTGATGCCCAAGTATCAGTGCATGCAGCTATTCCTATTAAGATAGTCATGATTATAGGTTCACATTAACCACATAAATTGTAATTGTTGGAGGTTTTTTTCGGTCTGTACAGTACATAACAAAAATAAATATCAGAAATATTCAAATTTGTCAAACAATCCAAATTTTAGGGAGTAGTTTTTGGCTTTGAGCTTTTGGGTAGGTTAGTGTTGCAGAGTTTGTTTTTTACACTATTGTATTGGTTATAAATTACAACTAACACATAGAAATAAGACATCATTTGGCAGATAAAAATTAGGGGCATCATTGAAAAAGTTCAAAATATAGAGGTGGGGACTCACCGAGCAGGGAATTTGCTGTCCGTGCGAGCTTCAACCCGCAACCACCAAAGCAAAACATGGCGTCCACAATTCCCCAGTGGTTCTACCACAGAGGTACTCTTGAGCAAGGACAGTGGACTCTCTATCTTCTCACCATCCCCATCCCCATCCAATACATCAAGATCCTTAATCCACTCTGGCTTATCATCAACATCCTTCCAAAGTAATCTGGAATTCAACACAAACCCAGACCATTCAAATTTTGTCGGCAACACAGGTGCCCGGTCATCAATGTAAACTGCACTCCTTCCGGTATATCGTAATGAATTGAAGGTGTGCCACCCAACCAACTTATCAGTACCATTACAAGCAGGACCTTGCACCGGCATTGGCATGGTATCCTCATCTCCTTCTTTCTGAATCAATGAAGAAATTTCAGCTGCATCAACAGAATGAAGGAGTATTCCAACCGAAACAGCACCGATCCATTTCACACTCTGAATTTCATCAAACAGCTCCATATTATGCATATTACTATCATCAGCAAACATCACAATTCCATCCAGCTTCTCTTTTCTCACAATCCTGTTCCATCACAAGGAAAAATCAACAAAAGGTTTAATGTAAGAATAATGACCGTAAAAAAAAAACGGGAAAAGCAAATTGACTAAATTCTTTTTTCTTTTAAAAAACAAAAAGTTGGCATCAACACATCATGTATTGTCACTGTATTTAGTGATTATGTCAAAGGCACTACAAGGTTTCAAAAAAGGTTCGGGACAAGACGACAATCTGAACCGTGACATCAAAATTGAAAATGTATCCGCGACAATGATTTAGTATATGTTTGATTCCACTCTTGGAGCAAGCAAAATTAATTCTGGATAAAAATGAGTTGAATGTAAAGTGATTTATGTTTGAATGTATTTGTGTAAAAAGTGGATTTAACCATAAGTTTAAGGCTAGAATCAATTGTGGAAGCCAAAAGCTGCAAATTCTAACTTCAAGTAGAATCCATTCTACAAGCTAAATCAACAAACCATGAAAAAAATTCAATTTTACAACCTCTAGAATCAACTTTGACCCTCCAAAATTGAAACAAAAACATACACCGATTCTGACTTGAAGCTATAATTTGTAGCTTTTGCTATTAGAATTGATTTTTAACCTTATACTTATGATTCAACTCACTTTCACATGAACGCATATAAACATAAAATCCCTTCACATCTAACAATTCACTTTTAGCCAAAATCAACTTCACAGAATCAATTCATTCAAAATCAACTTTTGTGACCACAGAAACAAACACACACTAGGCCCCATTAGCTATATTCTCAAATCTCAATCATGATTCTCGGCGATATAAGGGATCGCGACACGACAATTACCATAAAAACGCGACACTAACTTGTCGAATGACACTCCATAAAGATTCTACCAGAAAACACAATAATTAAAATCATAATAACAAATCAAGTAAAAGCATAAACTAAAAGGAATGAAATTTAACCTCAAAGCATGAAGACGCATCAAAGATTCAACTTTATGTCTCTCCTCCCACAAACTGGGCATTTTCTGATTAAACCCAACATGAATAATCCTTAATCCAGATTTTCCAATAATCGAAGCAGTCTCATTAGTAACACCACCAGCTTCCACCACAATCCAAATCAGATCATAAGGCACAAGCATCAAAGAATGCATCACACCAGTCAAATGCATCGCTTGAAAAGTCCTCACATAAGTCGGAGTAACAACAATCACTTTTCTAGGGTTCTTCACTCCAAACAACAATCTCTGTTCATTTTGAACCCTAGAGATTATTCCATGCGCTTTCATTACTTCCACAGGATCCGGATGCGGCCATGGCCGAATCCGGATCCCGTGTCTCCCAACCACTACTCTACTCGCCACTACCGAACTCCCGTTTGTTAGAACATTCTGTTGAGTTTCTACCGGAACAGTAATTCCGGCGCCGGCGCCGCCGGAGGTGAATGGAACGGTGTAAATATTAGTGGATGAAGTTGAAAAGAGGAAGAAGAAAACGAGACGAGAAAATCTGAAGCCGAGAACGAGGCTGATTAAGCAGCAAACACCGTGAAGTACTAGCCAGAAAATTGTCGCCGGTGACTTAACGGCGTTATCTGAATCTAACGGTGTTGAGCCTCTGAAGCTGTTTGTTCTACGGTTGATGTAACTTTGTTGTAATGTTGAAAGCTTCATTTTTTTTTTGTTACAAACAGAAATTGTGTGTTTGTGTGTAAGGTTTGTGGATGTTAAGGTTTTGTGAATGTTGAAGTAGTGATGTTTTATTTTATGTTTTGCGTTTTGTAGAAACTACGTTGTTGTGTGAAAGTAAGAAGCAAGTTGGAGAAGAAGAAGATGGTGGTGTTGGCTTTTTGTAGTTTGGTGGTGTTGTAATTTATTGATATTCAGCTAACATTACTTTGAGTTTAAGGGATAAACTGGTTTGTTTTTTTAATTATTTTATTAATTTATTTGAAGAAATTGAAAGAGCTATGACTATGAGTATGACCATGTGTAGAAGGGAGGAAATTTTATAATTCTTTTTATAGCAAATCTTATTCGTCACAAATCGAAGTAAAGTATATTTAAATATACACATGAGTGAATTTTGTTTAAAAGAAAAGTAATTTAATCATATTATTTAACTTTTAGTGTGTTTGAACATTTTATTTGAATTTTGTGGTCAAATAAGCATTTATTTTATATGGATAAGATTATAATTCTCGAGTTTGATGAAAGTTTAGAATCTAAGAATCCAAAAGTACGTTCATTGCATGTTTCATGTTCAAATGACACTTATCAATTCTTGCAAATTGTTGTTTTGGTTTCAACTTTATCTCCAACCGGGAAACATGGAATATGTTGTCGAGAATAATTGTTATTGGATTGGACATTGAGTTAAAAATATTAGATAATGATACTTTCTCTAAAAAAATTTAAGGGGAAGGATCCTTTCTCCGATGTTATATGTAAATAAAGTTTTGTTTTTTATATTCATTAGGATTTATAATACAGATCAAATATATAAATTATTTAATGAGTTTAAAAGAAAGAAAGTTGAGATTAAGTCTTGGTAATTAGTAATTACAGTTTTTCCGGCTAATGGAGAAGGAGAAAGAGCAAGGTAACAAATGAAAATGGAGGATTAGCCTAAGGTCAATGAAGGTCATATAGGTATAAAAATGGTGTTCTTTGATTTGTTTCCATCGTGGAGAATTTTCTTTTCCTGTAATTTCAAAAGGAAGTAAAAGGGCTATTTGGACATTTTAAGCAACCCAACAAAATATAATAAACCAAATGAAATGAATGATTGAATTTTCTTTTTCTAAATAAAATTGATAATTTACTATGTGACAGCGTAGAGATAGAGAATTTAATTGGTTGTTTTTTTCCTTTTTATTAGACAAACCTAGCATTTGAACTTTTTGTTTTGTCTTCTCTTTTTTTCACTTTGTTTTCTAGCAGTGATTTATGTGCCACGCCATTGTTGTACTTTGCTCGTATACTTTTACTTAATTCCACAATTATGGAAATTACCTTTTCTTTCGTCAAAAACAAATAGAGAAATTCCTTTTATTTTTTCCTTTTCCTAATTCACGATATTCATGTAAATTAATGTTTTTCTGAAATTAGGAGAGATATTGCTAATTCAAAGAGTTGAAAACGGTAAGAGTCAAAAATCAAAATCTTGTAAAGATATATAGCGGTTAATACCTAAACAGATGCAATTATGTTGTGTCTCTTTCTAATTTCCATATTTGACTATTGTTTGGTCACAAACCTAACCTACAACAATTACTTTGATTAGTTTTTTTGTTAGGGAATTACTTTGATTAATTTGATGTGCTCATCTTTTTCTGCATGAATGAATGAGCATTGGACACTATTTGAAATTGTTAAAACAGCCAAACTTCTTCCTATTTGACAATTTTCTCCTAAACGCATGTTTATTCAACCCATTCGTTATTTGATGAAATTTATTAATCATTTAATTATTGCTTGAAAAAGTTCTTCCGATTTATCATAGTTCAATACTGTCTAATTCCTTTGTTACTTTTTAACACAATTAGGGGTGTAACGGTTCGGTTTGGATTGATTTTCAGTCAAAAAAATGTTCGAACTAATGAAACTTTCATCGGTTTGAATTGGTTCGGTTTTCACTGTTTTTCAAAAAAGAAACCAAACCAAACTAATCGGTTTGGATTGGTTTGGTTGATTGGTTTATTTAAAAATACAAAATATTCAAATTCTCACAAAATATTTGATAGAATTTTGTATAATTGTATTTCATATTTTGTTTTTTGATGTTCTCTATTTTTCAAACAACTTTTTATAACTAACCTTACTCAATATTTCATGTATATGATCCAAGATTCATTCATCCATCATTTTTCAAAAACAACTTCGTCAAACTCAAATATTTCAATCTTGCATGATCCATACATGCATCATTCATCAACAAACACAAAAATTTCAAAGAGAAACGGGATGGATTAAAAAGTATTTTATGTTTAATTTTGGTCTAACCATAAGTTTGTGTGAGGTAGAATAATATTAGTAAAATAAGGAGTGTGGTTATCATCGGATTGGTTCATCGGTTTCACGGATCTCGAAATGAAAAACCATGATCCTAACCAAACTAGGTCGGTTTCAATTGGTTCGGATCGGTTTCAAACCGAACCAAACAATGTCAGATATTTTTTAGGTTTGGTTCGGTTTAAACTTTCAATTTCGTTGGTTTTGTCCGAACCACTTACACACCTAGACACAATAATTCCTTTGTTACTTCTATTTAATCTACTGTTGTAGGAATATAAAACACTATTTGACTTCTTTTTTTAATAATAATCCACTATTTGACTTTGTAAAAATATCCAATTCATATTTGACTTGATGATATTTTAGTGTAATTTACTTTTGTTAATTCTATTTAATAATTTTTTTAGTCACTATTTTACAATTTCTTTCAAAAAATATGAATTTGACCAATTCAATTTTTGGATTAATTTTTTCAAGGTCATTGACCGGTAAACTATTTAATTTTTTAATAATAAATTAGTAAATATTTTATTGCATCACTTCAATTTTACTTAAAATAAATAAATAAATATTATTAAGTTACATATGAGTAAGTATCTAAACTATCTAGAAATTTACGTTTAATTATCATCAAAAAGATGATAATACATTGTATAGGATAAAATTGATAGTCCATAATTGAGGGTTTGAAAATTGATGTATCTGATGTACTCCCTCCGTTTCAAAATACATGTCCAAGTCAACCACTTCACATATGTCAATGCACAATTTTGACCGTTAATATTTTTAATTATCTAAAGTAAAAAATTATAAAAATTTAATATTTTGAAAATATTTGTCGAGACAAATCAAACAACATCTTACATGCTAATATTTTTATTTATACATTAGTTAAAAAGTATGGTCAAAGTAAGTCAAGTGAATAGTGCACATTGCAAAAATTGGACATGTATTTTGAAACGGAAAGAGTATGATATAGACCAGATACATAAATTATTCAATAAATCTTAAAAATAATTTTTTACATATAACAGTAACCAAATGAATTATCAACGAAGTGAAAACTTTTAACGCTTTATTTTTCATATGTATGAACTAGAAATCGAATATTTGAACACTTGTTTAAAAATTCTAATCATATACTCCCTACATACTTATATATAAGTTTCATTTACCTTTTTTCACATTTCTTAAGAAAAGATGTTAGTGCAATTAATGTGTCTATTTTATGTGTTAATATTACCACATTGTCCTTTGTTTATATGAGTATTAAATTTGACTTTTCATATTTCAAGACAAGTTAGTAATATTAATTAGGATTATGTTTATGAAAAATAATAATAAATGCATCTAATAATTTGAAAAATGGTTTATATTTAGGTAAAAAAATGTAGCCAAATGAATCTTTATATATAAAGAAGGAAGGAGTATTAATTATGCTACATAACATTGATTCTATAACCGAAGAGATTAAATAATTTATACTAATATGTACCATCGGTATATAACATTTTTTTTTATACATGCATTCAATCAAATCTAATGACAATGACACTTTATCAAGCTAGTTTCTAATTCTTCAAAAAAAAAATCAAGCTAGTTTCTAAATATCTCTATAAATATTGATACGATGTTATACAAATTTCAAAAATTAATACCATCTGTACATACAAATTAAATCCATAGCTGGATTGATTAATTTTAGATTTTAAATAAGTTATTAAACATTAAAATATATATGTCTTGTGTTCGGAGGTATGAAGAGATTTTGAATATGTTTCTGCAAAAGATTAAATGTTTCAAAAAATTATGCCCAAACTACACACAAATCAATAGCAGTGAATCGAACCTATTAAAGTGGATACTAACCTTGTTTCTATATGGTTGATAAACACCGTAAAGAGTTTAATAGACAAATTTCATTGGTGTAAAATAGTTTTACATTGACATACCATATAAACAACTTCTATGTTATATTCCACAATCTACATATTGTAAACATCCTTACAAATATGGTGTGTGGTGTGGTAAAATAATATTTTTTTTATTGGATGTTAGTCTAAAACATTTGAAATTTAAATCTAAGACATGTAAAAAAAAATCCAAGACATCTGATTTTCGTTCAACGTGTTGGTGTGACATGCAATATTATAGTGTGACTATAGGTAAGATCAAGGTCGGTGTTTTACCTTATGTCACGAATCCCACATGTGACAATTCCAAGCATCGTATACATCATGATTTGTCAATCATATTTTATATTTTCTTTTTTGCTAAAGCAATTTAATTTATTGTTAAATGTCAATTCTTAATGATAGTGATACTGGTATATATTCCTTAGTCTCATGATGGCAGGTTTTACTCATGCGTCACCACTCACACCAGCTACAAGTTTTGGTACCATATTGAATCACATTGCTGCAAATAACAAGAAATTTTCTCTTTGTTGAATTGCGGAAATAAGAAAACACAGACCAACAATAATTTTCACGACATTGTGACACCAACTCCAACCGTATGATATTAGGTAGCAACATCAAAAGTTGTTGGTGGGTTGCTTCAGTTACAAACTCAATGGATTCAAACCAAATGATCATGGAGTTCCTTTAGAATGTGGCTAACTTATTTTAGTCTTCTTAGCTTCTGAATTGCTCCAACTTATCATTACCAGTGTTAAACGTTTGAAATAAGCACAAAATTTTACTAAAATTATAGAATTTATGGTATTACTATTTTTCACTATGTAATCATAGGTTTCACGAAAACATGCAAGGTTCTTTTGAAATTTGAAGACTAAAAACAAATTGAGTGGTTGGTGAGTAGTAATAATCTGTCAAAATCATGGGAGGCCAGCGCTGCTCTTTTTGTTATCCATAGAACCACTTAACTTTAGAAAAAAGAAAGAAAAAAAAATTAGTCATGTTAATTAAAAGCTTGTGATGTAGTATAAGTATAAAACACGACATGTTCATGACTAGTCTCATCACTTCTTTTTTTTAGGGAGGTCTCAAAATTTGATTACTACATTCCACCGTTGATGCATACACTACTAAACAAATTTGGATTCCATGCATTTAACGAATCTTCAACTCATACCGTCGGGACTCGGGACATTTGTAGTTGTTGATCAATATTAAACTGTTTAAAAAATACTTACATTAAAATTTGGGTTAATTAAGTTTTTCTCCTTATAAATATCTGCAGTTTTGTTTTTAGTTTCTATAAAAATAAATCACATTTTTTAGTCCCTAGAAAATTTTTCGTTAGTGTTTTTAGTCCCTGTTAAATTAAAATTTGTTTAATTATGCTGAAACTTTTTATGTTCATAACATCATAAAACACTCTTTTATAAAATCTTTTAGTTTTTTAACATGTAATGAATTAAATATAAAAAATTTTAAAAGCCAAATTTTCAAGATTATATTAATGAAAATTTGGACCTAATAATAAAATCTTGAGCTACTTTTTTGCGGAGGAACTTTGTATAATGTTCTAAATAAATATGTAAAAAATATGTTAAAAATTTAAAAGTTTAAGCACAATTAAGCAAATTTTAATTTTACAAGGACTAAAAGTATGTGTTTGGTCCCTGTTAAATTAAGATTCGTTTAATTATACTTAAACTTTTATAATTTTAAATGATTTTCAACAGACATGTTAAGAACATTATAATAATCTCTTTTATAAAAAATTAGAATTTTTTAACATGTAATGAATTAAATATAATTTTTTTAAATGCCAAAAACTCAAGATAAACCTAACAAAAATTTGGACCTAAAAATAAAATTTTGAGTTAACTTATTGCGGAGGAACGTTTTATAATGTTTTAAACAGGTATATAAAAAATCATTAAAAAATTTAAAATTTTAAGCATAATTAAACAAATTTTAATTTAATAGGGACTAAAAACACTAACGAAATTTTTTATAGGGACTAAAAAATGTGATTTGTTTTTATAGGGACTAAAAACAAAACTGCAGATATTTATAGGGACTGAAAACTTAATTAACCCTTAAAAAATTTTACAAATAAAATTACATAACGAACTTGAATATACATTGTCTGATCTTGATTGAATAATTACCAATGTTTCTACCACGTAAATGCATGAAATCTTTGACTGCAAAGGAGCCAAATCCGTAGTTAACAAGTTCATTGTTGGTACAGAAGAGGACTTGAGCCCAAAAAAAAAACTAACTAAGACACTAATCTAACATTCTAAACATGCAAGCCTCAAATATATCATCAAAGAGAAGACTTATATATATATATATATATATATATATATATATATATATATATATATATATATTAAGTACTTCACAAAAATGGATTTACGAAAAGCAATTAAGAAGAGTTTGAGAAGTTGAAATTTTTAAAAAAATGTAATTAAGTACTTCAAAAAACATTAAGAATATAGATTTACACAAACTTCTGTCCTAAAAAACTAAATAAACCATCAAATATTTGAGAAAACGCGAATTAAACTTCTGTTTCATGGTGGGAAAGGTCTCAAACATGATGGGTTCAACCAATTTGATTTAAAAAAATGGCACAATGTAGCAAAGTTCAGATTTTGGGGGTTTGGAAGTGTTTTAAGTTAAAACCTGCAACTGAAGGAGAATGGACAAGACTTTTATATTGAAATATTTTGGATTATATAATATTTAATGTGTTTTTATGTTTCAGGTTATATAATTTGAATTGAGACGAAATTGAAAATATGGAGGGCGCGGGAGAAGTATGAAAGGTGCGAAAAGAAAAGATATGCTTATAAAGTTATAAATATCTTATCTATATGGGTCAGCTAGCATTTCATCTAGAATCATGAAAATTTAACGTTACATCCCCCACATTATACTCCTACTCCTACACGCTCCAAAATACATGAACTACCTATGTACCATTCAGTTTAAAAAATAAAAACAATTATTGTATTTCAAAAAACACATTCCACAAATCACCAAAGATTAGGAAAGAAAAAGTTATTTTGTATAAATTCTTGAATTTCAAAATATCCAATTTGAATATTCAAACCCGGAGTTTAGTTTTCAAAACTTTATGTATGAATATTAATATTTGATCTTTTATTTTTACAACATCATGTTTGAATATTCAAATTGGAATTCTTTGTTTATGAGAGACGACAACGACTCTGTTTGGTAAAAATAAGCTATAAGCTAGCTGATAGCTGAAAAGTTAGCTGATAGTTGGTGACTGATAGCTGATAGCTTATAGCTGAAAAACTCGTTTATTAAAAATAATGTGTTTGGTAAAATTAGTTGTTGAAGTGACTGATAAGTATAAAAAGACATAAAAACACATGTTTTTATTAAGTTTTACCTCAAAGAAATTTCACCGACAATTTTGATCTCGCTTTTATGAATCCCGGAAGGTGGAAACAAAATGTGAACTAAAATATATAAATTTTTAGGACGTACAATAGGCTAGTATTTTTGTGTGGTGTACACTAGGATTTATAACAAAATATAATGCATTTCCTTAAAATATATATATATATATATATATATATATATATATATATATATATATATATAAAGCATTCCTTAAAAAAAAAGAAGCGTGGCAGTTTTTATTTTTTTTAGGAAAAAACGTGGCAGTTATAAACATGAACATAGGTATGGGTAGTGTTTTATTAAAAAAATAATTAATTTAAATTAGTAGGGTTAAAATTGGAAGAAAATATAAAAAGCTATCGGCTATAAGCTCAAAAGCTACTTGAAATAGCTTTTCAAAAAACGCTATAAGCTAGTGGAAAAAGCTTTTTACCAAACACATCTTATTCTATCAAAACAAGCTTATAAGCTAGTCCAACAAGCTATAAGCTAGCTTTTTTGTGTTACCAAACACAGCCAACATCTTATTTCGACCAAAAATTTATTCCTCAAATAAAAGAAGTTGACCCCTCAATACTTTAACTTATTTCCATTAAAAATATATGTTACCTTATTCTAAAGTAATTTTATGGAAGTATTTTAAAATATTGGATTAAACTTTAGTTATATTTGCTTACAAGAACTTTAATTATATTTCTTAAGGTGGTTTTAAGTTTCAAAATACTAACTACTATTTGCTTAATTGTGCAAATACCTATATCGTCTGGTCAATCAGAGTCTAAGGTCAGATGCTCTCGTGATTAACATGTGCATTAGTAAACGCAAGTAAGTGCAGCTAGAAGAGGACCGTTTGATATTCATCACTGCATAAAATATAATTAAAGTATATGGCCTACCCTTAAACACATGTAAATTAAATAGTTACTAATAATATTGGGTTGTATATGGCTAATAACACCACTTTTGCTTTTGGTTGTCAGCAGTGATGGTCAAACCCGTTAGCTTGTTTGGGTATCGGCTGACTGTCTGTCTTTGTATTTGTTTAGATTGAATCTTTATTTCTTGAACGTCATCTTTGGTACGTTGTGTGCTAGAGATGCGTCTTTATTAGTGTGAATATATATTCCATTTTTTATTCTTAAAATAAAAATAAAAATTGGGTCCATATCAAAAGGGGGATAGGACTTTGACAATGCAAAAAACCAATATTCGACTAAGAGAGTTTTTTATATATTGGAGAAGGCTAAGCAGTGCACTCAGGCATCGGTTAAGCATCGGTTAAAATAAAAAGTAGTGTAATTATTACTTGATCAAAAGTCAAAACTTATATTTTCAAGTTAAATTTTCTATTTATAGTTTCCTTAAATATTGCTCTGAAGACAGTGGTTAACAAGACCCTTTTTATATTTAGTATCTGATACGTTTCGAATAAGATTACTTGTCATCGACATGATCACTTATAGAAAGGGAAATAAAAATAAATAAATTTTAATTGTACCAAAATAATAATTAAATCTTTAATAAGTGAAGACAACCATAGTCAAAAGAGAATGCTAGTGTTGTTACTTGTTACACAAACATTCACGGTCAATTAGTCATCTTGCTTTGGACGGTAAAAGTAAGAAAGATGAGAGAAGTTAACGTGACACCACAGTCACCTAGTAGTGGACCAAACCATCCACTATCACATTATTCTTTCTTTGGCATCATTTGACCAAAAGGTACCCTATGACCCTCCATCTTTATCAACGTCCCTTTATTATTCCTTTCATTCTTTTTCTTCTCCTTTGTAAGTAAGTACTATGGCCGTTGAACTAATGATGGGACACAATAACAACAATTTAACAAACAAATTCCAAGAGAATGCAGTTCAAGAAGCTGCTTCTGGTTTACAAAGCATAGACAAACTCATTAAATTACTATCATCATCACAAACATGTTCTTCAAATTCAAACCCTAATTCCATGGACTATAAAACCGTAGCCGATGTTGCTGTTTCGAAGTTTAAGAATGTTATTTCACTTCTGAATCAAAATAGAACAAGAACTGGCCATGCACGTTTCAGAAGAGCACCTTTACCTTCTTCTACTACCACTTCTGAAACTAGAGTCTACCATGCTACTCCGTTGCAGCAGATTCCTCCTCTAATCCCCAACAATGAAGTTATTGATAAGAATATCATTGATTTTTCTTATTCCTCTCAGGTTTCTTCTTCGTTTGGAAAGTCTTGTGTTTCTTCATGTTCGTTGAAGAGAAAGTGTAGTTCTGAGAATTTTGGTAATGGAAAGTGTGGTAGTTCTTCTAGCCACTGTCATTGTTCAAAGAAGAGGTATATGTGCCTCTCAAAATTCGTTTTTCTTTTGTTCTTCTTTTTGAGTTAATTACTTTATGTTAATTTGTAGTTAATTAATGTAGAAAAATGAGGTTGAAAAGAGTGGTGAGGGTAGCTGCAATAAGTTTGAAGATGGCTGATATTC
The DNA here is from genome assembly GCA_946800305.1 of Medicago arabica. Lineage (NCBI taxonomy): Eukaryota > Viridiplantae > Streptophyta > Magnoliopsida > Fabales > Fabaceae > Medicago > Medicago arabica. The sequence goes on along the minus strand of OX326970.1, from coordinate 52,045,988 downwards.
CAACTGATGAATATTCTTGGAGGAAGTATGGTCAAAAACCTATTAAAGGATCGCCTCATCCAAGGTACTTGATTGTTAGTACTAAGCAACCTTATATTAAAATTCTAATTGAGTTCTCATTTTCTCATTGACCCTTCAATTCTAAAAATGGACTCATGTATATGAGTATGGATCCTCTCATTAGAAAAGAAAGATTGCCATGTATATTATTGAATGGAAAGAAAAAAAAAATCAATTTTGATCATTTCCCTTTTTCTTATGCACATAGGGATCCATCTTGATTAGTAATTTACCTTTACCATAAACATGTATTCGAAAATAGTTTGAAACTTAAACCACAATAGACATTTTCTTCGAGAAGTAAGAAGTGTTCACGACTGTCCTTGTACTAACGACAAACACAACTACTGAATTGATGCAAGTTCGTAAAAAATGAGAGAAATGAATACATACCTTGAAACTTAACTAATTTATTTTTATTATTTTGGTCGACACCAATTAGGTCACTGCCTCCGCCGTAAGAATGAGAAAGACCATATACTTCTACTTTTAAGATAAGCGAACATTGTTAGGCGTTATATGTTTAGTGATTTTTTTTTAATTATTGGTCCACAGTGGACCACCTATTAAGATTGAGTACTAAATTTAGAAAGAAAAAAAAAATCATTATTATGCAGTGTTATTGAGTTAAGTTAATTTTGAATTGAGTAGTAATGATGAGTAATAAGTTATATTTGAGAACAATGATTATTACTACTGCAGGGGTTATTACAAGTGCAGCAGTGTTAAAGGTTGTCCGGCACGAAAACATGTAGAAAGAGCTTTGGATGATCCATCTATGTTGGTAGTTACTTATGAAGGCGACCACAATCACTCCCTCTCTATGATGGAAGCTAATAATCTCATCTTAGAATCCTCTTGAATTGAACTGAACTGAATTGAATTGAATAGTCTTCATTTCTCATGCCATTAACTGTTAACAACTTGTACAATTAATTGCATCTTTTTACTCAAGGCCAGCACAACTTTTTCATCTCAAAGGAGATTGATTACTAGAGTGGTGTTCTTTTTTTCTTGTACAACAATATTGGATTCCTTTAGCTTTTCTCGTTATCTTCACATACTCCAACAATGTGAATCCGTAGAGACTAGTATTATTTATTTTCAAAGAAAAAAGTGGAGATGGTGGATTCGGTAAAAAGAATAGAAAGAATTGAGTGGGGTTTTAGTCTTCTTTTTCCTATTTAATTTAATTGCTTTTATACGTAGTGCTTTATCTTGGATGCTCATATAATATATTACATTACGCAGCATCGATATTTTTGATTGAATGAGTGAATAGTGATTATTGTTCGACACATATTAGTGTCGTGTTTCTTTGTATATGTCGGTGTTTTACACCTAGTTATTTCCCAACTTTAATGGGAGAGTTTTGAATTGAATATTGTTGTTTTAAAAAGAGAGTAATGTGAAGAAAAAGCAGAGAAAGATAGCGGACAGAGGCAAAGAAGTGAACATAAGAGGATGGAAATGTCATGTTTAAGATAAGACGGTTGACTAAAAGAGAGAGTTGTTGCCACTTGAAGAAGAAAAATAGTGCAAATTTTATTGGACCGTTTGGCTTTGAGCAATTAAGGTTGCTCCTTGCTAGAATGGAAGTACACTCGAAAAAACATCTAGAAGGCCTCTTACCTTAGTTACTGATGAAGAAATATGATATTTGTACAACTATGTAAAATTTTAAATAACTCTCTTATTTATAAGATGTTTTTGTCCTCCCTTTTTCTATTAGCCATGTATGTTGTCACAAAAAATATCATCAAATGGTCAAAATAAATAGTGGTGAAGGGTCCTACCTCATGCCTTGTCCCCAAATTTTGTTCAATTGCTTGCATTGCTCTTGCCTTTGCCTTAACGTTAGCTTTACTTCGCTATGCGTATGGGTCTCCCTCCTTTTTCCATTTACCCACTATATTTTTAACCCGTGCTTCGCTCAGGTTTATTGTAAATGGATTGACATACGAATAATAAAATGCAATATATAATTGGTAACGGTGAAAAAAATAAGCTGTAAGGTCACGTCTTTCCATTTGCAAAACTCTAAATATCAAAATATATGATTTTATACGGTTTAAGGTTTTTTTTTGTTGAGAGAAACATGCTTAGGGCTTGGTATATATAACCAAGTTTATAAGGAAATTAGGGTAGTCGAGTTTGCATGGAAATTAGGGTATTCTGTTTGTAAACGTATTAAATAAGTGTAGAAAATATTGTAAAAAAAAAAAAAAGCAACATGATAGGAATGAAAATAAAGGCATGAAATTGGTTAAAAAAAAGACATGAAATTAGTGCGATGAATTTTTCTAGTATTGTGTACAAAATATTGTCAAAAAAAGAGGCAAGAGGATAGGAATGAAATTGGTGCGATCCATTTTTTTAGTATTAAATAAGTGTACAAAATATTTCCTTAAATAAGAAAGTGTATAAAAAATTGTCAAAACCAAAATCCATAAAAAAAAATATAAAATAGAAGGCACCAAACGTGATCATTGATATGCTCATAGTTTCTAGAACGTGCATCATCAAATAAGTGTAGAAAATATTTTCTTCAAAAAAAAAAAAAAAAGGCAAGAGGATAGGAATGATGCATTTTTTTTAGATAAAATTTGTTAGGTTAAATAATTGCAAACCTAATAAAACAAATGAGCGGAAAAAATAGTTTAAATTGTTGCAGACCTAACACAAAATTAATAAATAAGGATAAGGATATGCTCATAGTTTCTAGAACAAACGTGCAACAACAAATAAGTGTAGAAAAGATTTCCTTCAAAAAAAAAAGGCAAGAGGATATGAATGAAATTTGTGCGATGCATTTTTTAAAATGGAATTTGTTAGGTTAAATAATTGCAAACCAAATAAAGCAAATGAGCGGGAAAAAATTAAGTTAAATTGCTGCAGACCTAACAAAATTAATAAATAAGGACATGCTCATAGTTTCTAAAACAAACGTGTAGCATCAAATAAGTGTAGAAAATAAACCTAATAAAGCAAATGAGCGGGAAAAAATTAGGTTAAATTGTTGCAAACCTAACAAAATTAATAAATAAGGATTTTTGACCCGTGCTCCGCTCAGGTTTATTGTAAAGGGATTGACATACGAATAATAAAATGCAATATATAATTGGTAACGGTGAAAAAAATAAGTTGTAAGGTCACGTCTTTCCATTTGCAAAGCTCTAAATATCAAAATATATTATTTTTGTGTTGTGCACGAAGTTTTTACACGGTTTAAGGTTTTTTTTAGAGAAACACGTTTAGGGCTTGGTATATATAACCAAGTTTACATGGAAATTAGGGTAGCCGAGTTTGCATGAAAATTAGGAATGAAATTGGTGCGATGCATTTTTTTAGATGAAACTAGACCATCGACCCGTGCTAATGCACGGGTCATATCAAAGGTAATATTGACGATAATATGTAACAAAATAGTTTAGATGATTGTCGTATAATATTTCATAATATTAAGAAGCATAGACGTTGGTACTGTACCATAACATAATATTTCCATGACATAGTCATTGATACCGTAACGTAATATAATAGGTTAAGTATAGCGAGACGGGTTAATATTTATAAGTAAAAGATTAGGTTAAGTTTAGCGAGACGGGTTAACGGTTATTCCTTTCCAAAAAATAGCATATAATTAGGAACATAATTTTATTTTACTTTAGATAAACATTAAATGCAAAAGTGTGGAGGAAAAAATCAGGTTAAGTATAGCGAGACAGGTTAACATTTATAAATAAGAGAAGAGATAAACATTAACTGCAAAAGTGTGTATGGAAAAATTAGGTTAAGTATAGCGAGACGAGTTAACATTTATAAGTCAGAGATAGCGAGACGGGTTAACAGTTATTCCTTTCCAAAAAAATAGCATACAATTATGAACATAATTTTATGTTACTTTAGATAAAAATTAAATGCAAAAATGTGGAGGGAAAAATTAGGTTAAGTATAGCGAGACGGGTTAACATTTATAAATAAGAGATTTTGATTAAATTAAATCTAGGGATAATATAGTAAAATCAGACGATATAATTATGTTAAATCTATGGTTAATATTGCGTTCGGGTTAATATTTAGAAATAAGAGATTTGTTAGGTTAAATAATTGTAAATCTAATAAAACAAATGAGCGGGAAAAAATTAGGTTAAATTGCTGCAGACCTAACAAAATTAATAAATAAGGATTTACAATTGAATAGTGTTATTTGAGCATTTAGAAATAATAATAATAATAATAATAATAATAATAATAATAATAATAATAATAAGAGTAAATAAGCAATTACCTCATGAATTTTTTTCCGTCAATTACCCCTTGAAATTAACAAAACTTCAATTGCCCCCTGAAATTGCATTATATTAATCAATTTACCCCCTCCGTCAAATTCTTCTGTTAGGCAACATGACGTTTTGCAAATACCCCGCTGAAGTTTTGTACTTATGTGCAAAATGCCCCTCTGAACTTGAAAAGAATTATATTTTTTTTCTTATCCTTAAAAGTGACTGCATTACCACTTAATTGTTGAGCATAATAGCTAAGTTTTGACGGTACACAACCATATATGTTCCCTGAAACGATCAAAGATTAATCATGTATTATAGCATAATGATATGAAAGTCAACATAGCAAAGTACAACCACACCTGTCAGATGGAAAACTAATGCATGACATAAATAATGAAACACATAAATGATATATGATTGGCATAACCAAGATGTCAAAATATATGACTTTGTTATTGCTAATTTTAGTCCTTGTGACATTTTCTTTTAGCATTTTAGGGACCAAAAATGCTGACGTAGATTTTTTACAGAGACTAAAAATGTTGGTGGAAAATTTTAGAGGGACTAAAAATGCTGACGGAAAATTTTACAGGGACTAAAAAGTGTGATTTTATTTTACAAGGACTAAAAACGAAACTGCAAATATTTATAGGGACCAAAAACTTAATTAACCCTTAAGAGAATAAAAAAAACATGATAGTCACCATCATTTTGATCTCTAATGGGGTGAAGGACAACTTGAAAAATGAAAAAACAACATATGATGTTCGAACAAAAAAATGTTTTTATGTTTGTTTTGTAAATATTCTTGACTTTTGAACATTATTGTAGGATTTACCAAATACCGCCAATTTGTTCTACCATACTGCCAATATATTGTTGTATACCGTCAAAACTTAGCTAATATTCTTCACAATTCAGTGATAATGCAGTCGCTTTTAAGGATAAGAAAAAAATATATAAATTTTCAAGTTCATGGAGCATTTTGCACATAAGTGCAAAATTTTAGAAGAGGTATTTGCAAAACGTCATATTGACTAACATAATAATTTACGGTCACTTTCTCTCTTTTTTTTTGTTGACAAAAGTCACTTTCTCTAATACTTGTTGCTCTAGGGACGTCGGTTAGAATTTCTCTAATATTTGTATGATTGATATGTCATTATTGACATAATATTTTAACGTCAATGAATATTTTGATTAACAAAATGTATAATCATAAATTATTTTAAAATTTTGATACATTAAAAAATTGTTATAGTTATTTCTTCACATTCAAAAACTAAAATGATTGATAAAATAATGGTTAAATAAGTAAACGGCCTCCCTAAATATATCCACATTTGATTTTAGTCCTCCTAAAATATTCCTTAGGCTTTTGGCCCCTCCAAAAATTTATATCAATGAGATTAATCCATACTTTTTAGTCAACTCATATCTAACCATCATATTTTTTAATGAAATTTTATACCTATGTATGGAAAATTTCATTAAAAAATTTGATGGCTAGACATGAGTTAACTAAAAAATATAGACTAATTTCATGTATGGAAAATTTTGGAGGGATCAAAAGCCTGAAAAATATTTTAGGAGGACTAAAATCAAATGTTGATATATTTAGAAACCATTTACTTTATTTTTTTTTTTAAATGAGGAGGACCATTTACTTATTTAATACTATAAATAAACAGCATTGCTATGCAGTACGAGATAATTATTCACGTGATTTGACGAAACGGAAAAACCACTAACCATTCAAGGGTAAAGCAGTCATATAGAAATGAATCGAGGATAAAAATGTAATAACAAATTCACAGCAAGTGTCCCAGGACATTCTTTATTGATCCCAAATTTTAAAAATATTCTTTAAAAAGGTCAAATATTACAAAATTCAATGCATTGATTATACATATTTTCACAAAAACTTACATCATTCGTTTCACAATACATGTCGCCTTTGAAAAATAATTTTATTTCACTTTACTTGTCACTTCAAGTTTCAACGCAACTTAATTATTGATTTATCAACAATACTCTTATTTTTTTTTTGATAGATACACGAAATGACAAAGCCATTATAAACTCACACACACAAGTGAAGGTACCAAGGTTTGAACCTTGGTCTTGACATCTGGCCTAACATATTTTTCATTTTGCCAGTTGAGTTAGGACTTCTGGATACTCTTATCTATTTATTGTAGAGAGTGAAATAATATAATGAAGGAAAATATTAACTTGTGCCCTCAAGACACAAGATAAGAAACTCAACATAGTAACTTTTTGTTGGAATGTGTATATTCAATTTAATTTTTGACTTTATAATAAATAGATTGCACAAAATTTAAAGAAATATTTATATTTTTGAGTTTCTTATCTTGTGCCCTAAGGATACAAGTTAACATGACCCTATAATAAAATAATAAATGGGTAAATGTATAAGAAAAAACACAATTTTTTTTATCAAAAATAACAAAATTTATTTAATTATTTGTTATGTGTAATTTCTTAAAAACGAAAAATACTGTAAATAAGATGAAATATTAGTAAAGGTATTTAAAAAGTGATAAAAAACTACTAGTTAACAAGTTTCCAATAAAAAACTTTGAATACCCTTCCTAGTGGGAATAGAAATAGAGTCACGTGAAAGGCGTGTGGGACATAGTCGGCGTGATTCTCACGCAAATACAGCTAAGCAATGCAGAAATAAAGGGACGACTAAACCGTAGTTTTCGCAACAATATATATATTCCATCAATCAAATCGAATCAAAACTATACACAACCAAATTAAAGGAAGTTTCTAGAAAATTATAAAGTACAAGATTAGGGTAAGTTAGTTTCACACAGAAACAAGGGTTTATCGATTCCAAAACAGAGAACACACAAACATGTCTGGTATTGCTCGTGGTCGTCTTGCTGAGGAACGTAAATCATGGAGAAAGAATCATCCTCATGTAATTTCCTACATTTTCTCTTTATTTATTTTTTTATCGATTAATTTTTTTATTAATTTCTTGATTTCAATTCAGGGTTTCGTTGCTAAGCCTGAAACTAATCCTGATGGCACAATCAATTTGATGGCATGGCATTGCTCCATTCCTGGCAAGGCTGGGGTAATTTCATATCTCTAATCATTGTTTGCATTTTTTTAATCATGGCAATAATATTTGTAACACCGACACTTTTAATCGAAGGTAGAGGTGTGTTCGATGTCTAACATGTTTGTCTGTGCAGCTGACACATGTGATTGCATTGAATCATGTCATCTTTTTCAAATTATTATTCGTGTTGTGTCCGGCGTGTGTTTGTGTTTCATAGATAGTGATGCTTTTTGATATTTTGTTTTGAGAAATACCCTAGTTGCTATGACTTATGTGTGCCTGAATTTATGTTAGGACGACTGTAAATATAAGACAATCAAGGGAAAACTAGAATTGGATTGGTGCCTTGTTGGTGAGAGTAATTTAGTTAACAATCTATTATCAGAAGTGTCTTGTTGGAGTTTTGCGTTTGTTAGGATTTACATGTGATGATAAATTGTTTTTTTAGCACTGTTGATGGAATTAGTGATAACGTGCCATGAAATAGCCCTGAATTTGAAGGACTTGTAGTTTAAGGATGCTATGATTGTAAGAAACTCGCATGTCTAGTGGAATAATACTCAAAGCTTATTCCCTATGTAATATGTATGATCTGAACATTGTTGTAAAATAGCAGCTATAGCGCTATGGTATAGCGGAATTTGAAAAAGTCGCTAAAATGTTGTCAAACAGCGGTTATAGCACTGTTGCATAGCGGAATTTGATCAAACTGCTATTTTCTGCCACCGCGATTGAGAACACCGACTTTAAACAATACGTGTTAACAATTAACATGGTATGTTGGAAAAAGTAATGACCTTTCTCCTAAGGTGTTGCATATTTTTTTATTTCATTAAAAGTATTGGATTATGGGCTATGCCTATTAGTTTTGCTTATCGACTCTCTCCCTGGGACTTATTTTGTATAGGCTCGTCCATTTGCAGTGCCATTCTATGTCTCTTTGTTATTATCTCTTATCTTGTTGCCTGTGATTGAACGGGTTTTCTAAATAATAATTTATCCGTCCACTGAACATTTGACTGAAGGATAGTAAAATAAGAAGTGGCTCAACTGCATTTCAATTTTATTTATCCACCAAAGAGTTTTAGATTGGTTGATACACATTATGATGTAATTTGATCAATGTAGCCGACCCCACTTAGTGGAATAAGGCTTGACTAGTGTTGTTGTACTGAAGATTTTAGGTTTGTGGTTTGATGGATTGACCAAATACTAGTAATATTCTATGGGGGTGATTCATTAATGACATCTCCCAATGAAATCAACTTCAGTAACCTGGTAAGATTTGAAAGAAACTAAAATTTAAGAACAAAATAAATCCTATCACAGTCTTGGTGCATTGCAAAATTTTCAACCGATTTCCTATATCTTTTCTCTTAAGGATTCGGAGTAGAATTGGTATCCTTCAATAGCCATCAACTCCTAACTACCTAGTTAACAACTCATGATTGAAAATATTAAAATGAATAATTTAACAACTCATGCAAACACTTTCTTGACACTGATCCATCCTGCTGCATCCATACTTTATGTCTGATTCTAGTGTTGAACAACATAATTATATCATTCTGTATGTTAAGAGTTAACTGATTAGTTCAATATGTAACCATCAATATTTACAATTGATGTTAACTGACAATGTTTTGAAAATCACTCAAACATGTTATCATTGAAAGCTTATGCTAACAAATAGTGTTCTCTTGCTTCATTGAAAGCTTATGCTAACAAATAATGTTGAGTGGTTGGTCAGTAGTTTGGACACTATTAATTACTTCATGCTTATGCTTGCTATTACTAGTATGCATGTCAGATTCTGCTACCTGTGTTTATGCCTTGTATTAGGTTTACAAATGAATGATCTCCTTGCTCAATATTGGGCACCGTTGTTTATTTCATTGTAATTATTTTGCATGCATTTGCCGCAGACTGATTGGGAAGGTGGCTATTACCCACTGACTATGGTCTTCAGTGAAGACTACCCTAGCAAACCACCAAAGTGTAAATTCCCTCAAGGTTTCTTCCACCCTAATGTGTATCCATCTGGAACTGTTTGCCTGTCTATACTTAATGAGGATAATGTAAGTATGATTCTTTTGATGAATATGTCATTTCACATGCTTCTGAATCTGTGGGTTTACATAATCATTATTGCATGTTTAGGGGTGGAGACCAGCTATAACAGTGAAGCAAATCCTTGTGGGTATCCAAGACCTGCTTGATCAGCCAAACCCTGCTGACCCTGCCCAAACAGAAGGATATCATCTATTCATCCAGGTAGATAACCTGAAAAACCCTTCATTTTTCAAATGGATATATGGCCCACTGTTTCAAAAGAATTGTTAATGTTTGCTCTTCAAGTGGCATTTTATCTTATTAACACAGTGCAATAAGAGTAGGTGCTGAGAAATTGTTGTATATGCAACATGTAATGTAGAACTATAGCCAATTAGATTAGGGTGCTTAAATTATTGTTTTGCTAACCCGCCATAATTAACACTTTTCCCCATGGCTTAGGCCATTTGGGCCTACCATGAAACCAATCCTCCTTAGTGCTTGTATTTGTTTGTGATTACTGAAATGTGTCCTTACGTAATAATATTTTCTGCAGGATGCTGTGGAGTATAAAAGAAGAGTCAAGCAGCAAGCAAAGCAATACCCGTCTATTATCTAGTGCTATATGTGCTCACTTTAGAAAATATCCTAGTATGGCAGCTGTTGTTTACCATTTCTTGCTCGGTGCTAAAATTGTTGCGTGATTGTTGACTGCTATGACATGCAGACTCTTTTTTGGTTTTGGCTATTTTTATTTACTCTCAGGTCTGGATAACATGTTAATATATGACAATTTGAAAGTCAACGAATAATACTTGTTGGCGATACTTCACTGGTACATTTCATATAGAAATGGATAATTTACTATTTTATGATATTATGACTAATGCGCCGAAATTTTTTCTTATTCTGAATTTTTTCGTGAAGATCAACAATAGATGTACTTGGTCAATTGGTTTGTTGGACCCTTTATACATCCAATTAGTCTGAATTTTTTCTTATTCTTAGGTGATGAAGCATTTTCCTGTAAAAATGTGCTTCAGTGCCTCAGTGGTAGTACTGCAACTGCTGCTAAATTGGCCTTCTTGACTCCTCCCCCAAGAAACGAATTGGGGAGAGTGTTCAAAATTTTAGTTATCCGCTAAAGTGCAAGGATGGCTTTTCATTTTATGTTAGTTTTTCAGTACTTCTCGTGTACATATACATGCTAATATCTGAATGTGGCATGTATTCATGTAAGAGAGTGGAATTATGCAAGAGTTTTCTCCCGATTCATAACATTTGGAAGCTCATAGCTCTTGAATCTCTTGATCTTTTCGATTCTATGCATTAAGAATATTATTATCCATTAAAATTCATGAGGTGTATTATGCTAAATGTAATTCCTGCTGATAAATGTTGCTTGCTTAATGTGCAACATGTAATGCTTGTTATTGATTCCTAAAGCATGGAATTTCCTTTTCATAACATTGTGTAATAGTATTGGTGTCTATTCCTATTGGCAGAGAACCACCTAAAACTTTGACAAGGTAAGGAAGCATAGTTTTGCTTTGCTTAAAAAATATGTGCTTTGTTTACTCAAATAGGTTAAATTTCAGTAATGCGGCCACAGTAACATGCGATGTCCTCGTTATTTTTGACAACAATGTCCTCGTATATATTCAATAACTTTTGAGTTTCATAATTCTAAATGCGACAAGTTCCTAATTTTTTTTTTGTTACATATTTTGACCGTTGGCCTTTGTTGTATTGTATGCTTTTTTGTTTGAGCAAAGTGTTATAAAAAAAGAAATTCAACCTCATGGGGTATCACATATCCCTCTTTCACAAATGGTCTTCCTTTGAGACAAGCTAATTATCATCATGTTGTTTTTGTAAAGCTTCCCAATGGCCAATTCTATTTCAACTATTGCCTGTCATCATTATTTTCCAGAAAATCAAAGTCTATTTAATAAAGCAATGATTCTTTTTTCAAGTCTATTTGTGATAGGTATTTGTTTATATCAAAATTATAGATATGTTCAATTGCAAGAATTTCTTTGAAAATCTGATGTAGCAATAACCAGTTCTTATACGTGTGATGGCGCTGACGGTGGACAAGATTCGAGGCAAGCTTGTAATTTTTTGCAAAGCTTTGTGCTGTAAATGGAAGCAGAAAGCTGTGGAAAATATTGAACAAGCCATATTAGAACCATTGAATAATAATTGTAGTTTGACAAACACACAATAACAATTTCACATAAGGAATTGCTCAAAAAAAAAAAAAAAAAATTCACATAAGGAAAAAATAAGTTAGAAATGTAACAAGTAAAGTGATAAAAGTGATTCAAATGATGATTATTGTTGGTCAAGTTTTAAACATGATAAGTAACTATATGAAGAAAGTATGCTATCACGTGCATATACAGACTCTAGATAATAGATATGGTTAATGTCAAAAACATGCAACAGAGATAAAGACCAACTTAAAAAATTTAAAGGCCTTAAGATTTCACAATTCTTATTTATCAGTTCAGAAGCAATCTTTTATTTTATCTTTACTTTTGTAAGACAGATGAAAAGGTGGAACATTCAGTCAGATTAGATGTTGACTTTCCAACGAAACTGATAGTAATCAATAGCAATTGCATTGTTGTATATTTTCAACTTTAGTCTTGGTAACCTTGCAATAATAGACATGTTCCAATTGTATATTTAAGGACAGGAACATTTCCTGATAAAAAGTGGTACATAACCAGAATATATCTAGCACAGACAAGAAAAACTCAAGATGACAAACAATGCATAACCTGTATTAAAACTCTACCGATATGAATAATACCTAGGAAGTATATTTTGACATTGAATCTTGATATCGGAATCAATCTCATCCCCTAGATTTATGCATATGGTTTTCATCTTCTGGTAAGCACTCTTAATATCCATCAAACAAGGTGTAAAATATTCATCTGTATCAGACAGATACTTTGTAGCCCTCTTGTTAGTGACAGCCTGAAAAAAATATTAGTGGTTAATGAAACCGAAACGTGTATTCAATTAAAAAATTTCATCATCGTCATAAAAAATTTGAGTTTCTATATCCTGGAACTAACGACAGAAAGTGATTTTCGCCTCAGGAGTTGAGGATATCATGATGAAGGCTGTGAAGCTCAACGGCAGGTTTCAATGCAGGCGCTGCATGACCGGATAATACCAGAGGAAGACGACTCATCAAGGGAGGTGTAGTTCTCAAAAGTAAGTGCAAGTAACTGACCAAATGCTTTATTAGATCAAACAAAAAAGTCAATCTATTTGAAAGTAAGCAAATGACAACTCAAAATAGTAAATTGACTAGTATAGAGGTCTATTTGTCATAACTTTTTTTGTGAACAAAAGAACTTCGATTGATCTCGTAGTCAATCTTATGAAATAACTTCAAAAAAAAATTATAAAAGTAGATGGCGTTAATCAATCTAAGTTACATCGATTGACCAAAAGAGACGTCGATGATACCTCCAGGCAGCTCAAAGAAACATTGCTATTTTTCCTTGTGATAACAGGTTCTAGCAGATCATAGACCAACTTAAAGCAATCTATTGTTGGCGTAGCAATATCCATGACATAAGATAGGTACCTATTTAAGCAGAAAGCGTAGAACATTATGAACACGACTACAGCAATAATTAGATAATGTTTAATAAATAAAATATTTCTGTAGAAAATAGCACATCAACTTCTTATTACCTCAGATTGGTATATATCACAGTCACAGATATGCCATAAGGTGAAGTAAACTCTGTCAAGAGCCATTTCCATGGACCGTGCAATGATAGTTTCCTTCGCTGAAAATCCTGAACTTTCATTGCAACCTCTAAAACCAAGCCATAAACAACTGTCTCATATATAGAGTCATTCTGTAATTACAAGAGAAAATAAGATGATATATTAGAAACTCTGAAAAAAAAACATATAGATAACAACATATCCTGTTGCAAATGCATAGTATAACGCAAAACAATATGTTCATTGACACTAACCTTAAAGACAAAGTTTTATATAGCCAACAAGCTCTCTGTCTAGCTCACAGTGAATAGGCCACCACCACTGTTCATGATTAGTCTGTTTTCAGAATAAACATGAATTCTATCATAATGATCACCGCCACTCGTCATGACCGGCATTAATAACTCCCTGAAAAAAAATGTAATAAAAATATTAACCCATCACCAGATATATCAGCCACTTGGACAAGAATACGGACCAAAATGCTCTCCTTTGGAATCTCGAAATTCAACAATCAAATCATCTCTATGACTATCTGGAAAACTGTAAAGGTAGTCAGAATAATTCAACCAGCATAATGTTGAAAGATTAGAAAACTACCAAGAAGAAAAGAACTTACAACGTATGAGCGTCACGAGATCCGGTATGCAACTTAACGGCACCTTCTTCAGCTGAGCTTTTGAGCTTTAAAAAACATGTATGTAGCAGAATTTGATCAAACCCCCGCAATGTTGTAAAATAGCAGCTATGACAAATTGCTATTGTTCCGCGATAAGCTTTTTGATACAAAATGTTGTCAAATAGCGGCTATTCCAGTGCCATATCACTGTTGTGTAGCAGAATTTGATCAACAACCACTATTTTCTGCGATCCACAAACCTTGATATACATCTATATATGATTACATGTCCCTTCTCTTAGTATATCATAGTAATTATTATTCATGCTTAGGTATTCAACTAACTGCTTAGGTATTCAAACACTATAACGTTCAAACTAATAAATGGTCCTCAAGACACATAAATTGACTTCATAGAGAACTTATAAAAACAGCGTATGACATTTTTCATAATCTTTTTCAACTTATTTTTCATGGAAACAACTTATAGCTTATACATAAGCGGTTATAATGATAAGTGTGCCATAAGCTGTCTAGTCAAACAAACAAAAATGAGAGATACATAATTAGTTAGTTTTACTGATACAAAACTTGCCCTTAATCATTCATTAGAATTTTTTTTTCTGCCCTACTTTAATGTGTAAAATACATTTCTGCCTACTTTTTCAAAACTGCCATACAATAAAATACTCCTTCATGCAAATCAGAAAATAACCTAGCCGCCCTCTTACCCTTCTCCTCTTTTGATCTTCTTGATCCACCTCTTATAACTTATAAGGGTGGTTTAGGATCCTTTTTTGTCCTGAATCATCTCTATAAATTGTTTTTTCTTCTCTTTTGTTTAAAAATGCGTTTTCCTCATATTTTTATTTAGTGTGATATCGTAACGTTTGTTGTGTTTGTTGTCTTGTTGCGATGTTATTTTGATTCTTTGTATTGTTGCAATGTTTGTTCTTTCAACAATAGAGATCCAAAGACATGAATATTCTATACACATTTTTCCGTTATATTAACGGGTCGTTGTTGTTGTATATTATTCACTTAGATGTTATAAGTTTGTTCACAATTCACCCATTATTGTCGACAATTTTTAATTTATTCTCAATGGATGTATTCTACCATTTGAATGAATAAATGCTGTTATTTTAGTTTTTTCTTTTTTAAAAAAACTCATTCATGCATGGACGGCCCCATTTGGTGTATATGGGTTGGAGTCCTCATAGTTGAGGAAGAAAATAGTACCTGGTGGCTGGTACACACAAAAAAACAAATTATCAAGAGGAACAAAAATTTATAAAAATAAAACGAAAACTGTTCCAAAAAAATAAAAATAAAAAATACATTACCCCTCTTCCACCTGTAGGGATAATATAATATAAAATACTCAAGCATGGATGGCGTGGGTAATTTAAAAATTAAGACAATATTAGGGCATGATGTATGGCTCGTGGGTGATTTAAGAACGGATTTAATTAACTTGTGTTCTATTGATATTGATGTATGTTACAGAGTTTAAAAGTATATATTTTACACTAAAAAGGTAATTTCTGTACTTTTAGTAAAATTAATTACACGATTTTTGAAATAAAATTACTACAGTGAAAGAATGTGATAATATGTGACACGCTAAATATAGCAAATATTGTACTTTTGAAACAAAATTACCATGAAAGAATATGATGATGTGAGACACTAAATATAGCAAATAATGCTGTATGCCTTTCATTATTCCAGTTATCACAACATTGTAAAACAAATAAGTACATCATTTATTACCTTCTTCTAAGTTGCAACACATTACATTTCCTCAAAAATTCAGTTCACACCTACCACAACTACATTCATAGGATCAACAAAACAAAGACAAACATTTAACAAAACAAAAAAGTGATTTTTAGTACCAACTTCTTCTAAGCTTAAACCTTAGCAAGTTTAATTGACTTAAGCTCTTGAATCAATTCAACCATATTATTATAAGAAGAACCACCAACTTGAATAGCTTTTTTTGCTTCAACACTCAATTCCTTAACTCTTTTCCTCATAGCAACTTCTTCTTCACCACCTTCCATCATCAACCTAATAGCATTCCCAATATCTTCCCTTTTAACAACCTCACTCCCAAACTCATTCCAATTCCTCCATTCTTTAGCTCCCACAGGAACACCAATTTTCAACACATCAACCACAAGTTTCTCATTGAAAAAATGTTCAGCAAATAAAGGCCATGTCACTGTTGGTAACCCAACATTCACACTTTCAACAACAGTGTTCCAACCACAATGACTCACTAACCCTCCAATTGCTTGATTCTCAAGTATCAAAAGCTGTGGTGCCCAACCCCAAATCAAATACCCTTTTCCACTTTCTTGCATTTTCTTCTCAAACTCTTCAAGAAAAACACCACCTTCTTCATTTTCTTCATTCTTTCTAACAACCCAAATGAAATTATGACCTGAATCTTCAAGTGCATGTGCAATTTCAACTAACTGAGAATAAGGAAATTTATTCATACTACCAAAGCTTACATATAAAACAGAACCCTCTTGTTTTGAATTCAACCATTTCAACCACCCTTCTTCCTTTTCACCCTCTTCTTTCTTAGCATACCCTCTTGCAGCTTTATCTGAATCATCTTGATTAGCCCATAAAGAAACAGGTCCAAGTCCCCAACTTTTAGTTCCCATAACTTTCTTGTAATGATCATAATAACCACTTTCAAGCTTATAAAAACTATTGAAAACAGAACCAAAACTTGTCTTCTCTGATTCTTTAATCACTTTCATCAACTCAGTATACTGATTCGGACACCGAAGCCAGTCCGGTAACTGTAATCTTGTCATCTCCAATTCATCAGGTAAATCCGGTATAACGAATTTATCAGTATCTGTTTCAGCTTTCAAATGAGGTCTATAAACCTCTACAGAATGTGCAGCAGAACGAGCAAGGTAACTAGCACCATGAAACATAATTCTAGGAATACCAAGTTTCTTAGCAACATCAGCTGACCAAGGAAAAAACATGTCAGTGACAATGAAATCAGGTTGAAGTGTTTCAAACAAGTTTTCGATTTCGTGTTGAAGAATGTAAAGTCCCATGTAGATTTTTGGGATCATTTCTTTTGGTGTGTTGACATTGAAAGCTTCTATACCTTCTGGTAGACCAACTTTTTCAGCTGGGAATTCGATGATGTGTGTTCTAATGGATCTACCACGTGAAGCATCAAGGTTAATGGAGTTTTGAAAAATGGTGGAGTTGTATTTTGTGGAGATTATGGTAACATCTACACCATGAAGTGCAAAGAGTCTTGCCATGTCTACTAACGGAATTATGTGACTTGTTGAGAGAAAAGGTAGGAAAATTGATTTCAGCTTTGGTTCAGTTTGATCCTCCATGGTGATGGTGATAGTGGTGATTCTAGTTTTGGGGTTGCAAAGGTTTTTTTGGTCACACACTTGGTACTAGTGTTATTACATTTTGGTTCTTTATATAAGAGGGAGGAGTTATGGTAGGTAATAATGTTACTAGAGATAGAGATGTGTTTTAGTGATAAAAATTAATTAAACACTCTTTAATTTTGTTGTTTAATTAAGCAAATTTGATTATCTGCATGTACCATGTGCAATGGCTTCATAACCGTTAATCTAAATCCTTGATTAAGGTTAAAAAGGTACTATATGAGGACAAGAGACATAGGAGCAGTTCCTCTATTGAATTAAATTGGCATTAAATAATTCAATCGTGGGTCACGAGGACTTGTTTTTTAATTTTTTAAAAGATTATTACATTTTTTTATTACAAACGTGAGTCCATGAAGTTCCAAACCGACATTAGTATCATTTATCAGAAACCATAACAATAATACAAATTTTCTCAAAAAAGAGGATCAACTATACAAAAGTAAACACCTCAATAGCTGTTAGTCAATTAGTTGAAGAAAATTGCTCTTTAGCCACTTACGATTTGATCAGAAGTATCTTGAACCGACTAAAATGCCTCTAGCGATGATTAATTATTGTTTGCTTCTGAACGTAGTTAATTGTCCATCCAAAAACCGCAGTTAGTTGTAAGTTGCACATAATTTAAATGCACAACAATGATTTACCCAACAACAATTATCATTTATGACCAATTCAACGTTTGAAATTCAACAACAATTCAATATTACAGAAATTGACAATGTTAAATCAACTCTTTTTTTAAAGAACATTACATCAAACTTAAAACTTTACGGTATGACATCAAATATCTACCGACAATTTTGATACTTATAGTTCGAATGAACTCAAAGATATAACGTATTATCTTCAACCATCCAAAAAAACATGGATACTACACAGGATGATAAACAGTAGTTCATTTGTAGTTATCATGTACATCAGCAGGGCACGTGGTTTGATTTTCACCAACGGCGCATAGTATTGGTTAAGCGTCTTCTTGAAATCTTTGTATCTCACACGAGCCCCATTTTCTTAAGACATGATTCACTTGAGAGGAATATATACAAGAGAGAATATCTAAATAAAAAGAAATGAAAGAAAGGATAAAACATAAAATATGGTTCAATTTCATATATACTTGTTCAACACTCTATTTTTGTCTTTTGTTTATTTCGCTTGGATTGTTCTCTATTCTTTTTTTTTCCTTACTCTTGCAGTGTTTTCGCTTCTTCTCTACCTTTGACACATAATACCTCAAGATATTGTTAAATATAATCTACATTGTTATATTTTATCAAACAATATAATTTTATTAAAATTATGTAACTTAACAAAATCATGTTTTATTTGCATGGTCAAGATGAAGATTCATATCACAAATAATATTAAAAAAAAAATATTTGTGTGTTTGATCAAGATGTTGTCATATTGCCAAATAAATAATGTTTTTTAAGATGATTGACTTCAACAATGTTGATGCACGAATCATAAAATACAATCCAAAAGAGTTTCTATGACATATATAATAAACACCAAATGTTCTTCATATTGAAATTAGTGAATTTCTTGAAAATGATATATTATTCAAATTTGATGTATTCTATAAATATAATTTGTTATGCACATTTTTTTTTTGCAAATTATCATAATAATATTTTATATTTAAAGTTTCGATTATCGTATAGATATTTTTATGAGACAATATACATCGATATATGGAACAAGTAATGAACAACTTCTTATCCATATTTTGAAGAGAAAAAAAATTAAGGTCGTGTTAACCAATTACTTCATAGAACTAGTGGGAAAATCAACAAGTTTTAATTGTATAAATATTATCACAGAGATATTTGGAGAACATGAGATTCATCGAAGAGATATTTGGAGAAGAAGAAATCACAGTACTACTTCTCAAAAAAAAAAATCATAGTGCTATTGAGTAGTTTAGCACTGAAATTAAGTGTAGTCTACTTGAGTATGGGTAGTTTAGCACTGAAATTGTGTTGAGAACTTTAAGTTGTCTCACAAATAAATTTTATACATTTTGGATAATGTGTGATCCTTCAACCACTACTATTCTTAGAATATGACCATAAATTCTGAAGTTAATTGATTTTTAATAACATGTGATCCTTCAACCACTACTATTTTTAGCATATGACAATAAATTCTGAAGTTAATTGAGGTTAACAAACCTACATTTGGGATTCTGAACATGTATGTTTGCCCGAAACAATATATAACTCTGTAATGCTTAACTATGTTTGTGTTTCAACCTTCTAGATCAATAAATGTTAACACGATATCTACATGTTTTCTTCCTCTAACGGGAAAGGAAGATGTCATCACACAACACCATAAGGGTGTTGGGATAATTAATGTATTAATTGACATTGAATCGAGAGATAAACAATTACAACCAAATTTTTAGGACATACCAATGTTTAATCTAAAAAAGAATTTGAAAAGTATCGTTATAAACTACGAAGTCGTATTTACAACTAGATCGAACAAATTTAAAAAAAAGGATTTGACAAATGATTTATAACATAGGAACATCTAAATGCATAAGTCTGAAGAAAAATCTAAAGCAAATGCCAGAATCTCAGTTTCAAATCATGATTGGCATGAAATCAGTATCAAATAAGCGAACTAGAGACTTTAAATTGTTTCCTTATTCATTCAAAAGGCTAAAACCCTAAATATATAACAAATGAAATAAACAAGTTTAAGATAAAGAGAATTAGGCTCGGGTTGTATAAGTTGGCATCAACGAGCTTATTTAGCTTTCAAAGTTTTGATGGTATACATAAATTAATCATCATTGCCAACTTTGAAAGCAAACTACAACGAAACCCTTATTCAACCAATCCAATAGTTGGACCTGGTTCCCAGTTCAATCGATTTGACCTACTGGTTATGCGTAACCATATGGACTGGTGCTTGGTTCAGTATCAAGTTGAACTGATCGGTTTAGTCTAGTTTTGAAAACATTAATTATAACAACAATGTAGAGCTAACGTATACCTCTAATTTGAGATTTGTGTTCTCTTCCTAATTTCTCCATCGAACCCTGCAATTTTGGAACCAAATCGCCACTTTTTGTGGTTCTATCCCAAGCTCAAGTGCAAGTTTGTTCTTTCTCTTGGTAGTAAGCGTGTGTTCGTTTCAAAAGTTTTGTTCCTAAATATATAATTGTTGGGTACTTAATTTCTATCTTTTGTTCATTTCGCTTGCATTAGTCTCAATTCTTTTTTCTCCTTACCCTTGCGACATCTTCGCTTCTCCTTTACTTTTGACACATAATACCTCAAGATGTGGTTAAATATAATACACAATGTTATATTTTACCAAGCAATCAATTTTTATTAAAATTAACCCACTTAACAAAATCATGCTTTATATGGACGGTCAAAATGAAGATTCATGTCATTGATAATATTAGAAAGAAAATATTTATGTGTTTGATCAAGATGTTGTCATATTGCTAAATAAAGAATGTTTATCAGGTGGTTGACGACAATGTTGATGCAGGAATCATAAAATACAATCCAAAATGGGTTCTATAAGATATATATTATAGAAGGTGTGACTACATAGCAATTCTGCCAAACACCATTTTGGCTAACAAACATAGCTTTAATCACGCCACTACTCCTCTCTTGGCATCTAGTATTAGTTAAGCTTAAGATTTATTATTTTTATTTTACTAGTTTTATTATTTAATCTTACACGTCATTAATAAAAAATTGAGACTCAAGCTATAAAATTGGGAGGAGCGTTGAAAATTTATAGTATCGAAAACTAGTAAAAGAAATACGGGACTATATCCTCTCCCATGAAAGGATGAAAGGAGAGGCCAGTGATATCTACCCTTTCAACACTTTATTTTTACTTTTCTTTTCAAAGTTATAAGTTTTAACCTTTTTTTGTCGTGTAATTTGTATTGTCCTATAGGAGGGCTTTTGGTTTTGTTTCAAGTCGAGGGTTGATACTAGTATTATGGGATCTTGTTTCACAATTTTATGAAGTTACATCTGGATATGGATATAGTTTTAAAATGGTTAAAATAAATATGATTTTGGTCATATTTTTCGTTTTGGTTTCAGTCCCTGTAATTTTTTTTTTTGTTGTTTTTGGTCCATGCAAAATATCAAAAGATTTTGCAGGGACTATTTTTCTCATAAATGGGTTCAGTCATCATGTGTCACGTGTGCAAATCATTACAAAAGTGGGGTCAGGTACCAAAACTAAAACGGGGCATATTTGCAGGGACTAAAAACAAAACAAAAATTTACAGGGACTAAAACTAAAATGAGGCATATTTGCAGGGAGCAAAACCATATTTTAGCCTTTCAAAATTTCGGTTTAGTTAATTGCGGATACAATTTTACTAAAAAAATTCTCATAGAAAATAACGACCAATGGATTGAACAATTTGAGTGGATTATTAACCAATCACACCACTTTATATATTGACCTTGGTTCAGTGGGGGTTGTCTGTTTAGTCTGTGGCTTGTATAAATTATAAACACGCCTAAGTTCTAACACCCCAACGACTTTCTACTTACTTTTTCTTCATCTCTAGCATAATGTTTTTCATACGGCCTAAGCAGTAAGCAATCAGTATAAAATGTCTTACTTTTTCCTTTTTTTTACTACCCTATCCATCAGCCATTGCATTTTCTTTTATTGGTCGTCTGTCTCATACTCTTATTTGTAATAAAGTCTTTTTTTAGTGCACACCCTTTTCTTTATTTATTTTTTCTTGTTCCAAGGTTTCTCACATCCTTTCATTCTTTGACCATTTTGATTTATGTTTCTCATTTCATTTCATATATATGAGAGCCAATTTTTTCACAGCCATGTTTTTAATTCCAATTCATGTCATGGATTCTACAACAACAAATAAGAAAAAGGTAAGTAGTGCTCACATAGCAGATGTCATTGTTTTCTTTATCAGTAGTGCTATATAGTACGACACCTAGGATTTACGAAAATGCACGACTGCCTTGTATATGCGATTAATCTCTCGTAAATGTGTAGTTTTATTTAGTGCAACTGTATTGCATGAAATCAAAGGCATTTTGACTTAGAAATTTGTAAAATAACATATTTAAAGAACCGTAAGTGAATTGTATTTCTTTGCATTGGTCATTTCCCTTCAAACCCAAAGAAAAATAAAAGAAGATGAAGTGAATATCAAAACCATGCAAAAGTATATGGAGGTTGGTAAGCACCATCAATGGAAGGCACTAGAGTAGTGGAAAGATAGTCATAAGTATTGTTGGGCAAATGAGAAATGAAAAACACAGTGATTGAATGGCAATCTCACTCTTATAAGGATTCGTGTGATTTGCACAATTTTTATTGTCGTGCAC
The DNA here is from genome assembly GCA_946800305.1 of Medicago arabica. NCBI lineage: Eukaryota > Viridiplantae > Streptophyta > Magnoliopsida > Fabales > Fabaceae > Medicago > Medicago arabica. The sequence continues at coordinate 52,023,288 of OX326970.1, read as the reverse complement.
ATTAACATTATTCTTTCTTTATTATCTCTAAATTTCCTCTTGAATCTTGCAAGTGTTCTTACATTAAAAAAAACATGTTCTCTTTAATTGCAAAGCTCTCATTTCATGATAAGAATGACGACAAATTATATTGGAGGTTTCACTTTTACTTCTTGTTGTACATTCATTATGGTGAGAGACTCGAGGATAGCATAAAATTACAGTAACCACCTCTTTTTCAAAAGGATTTTCAGGTATTTGGTTCTTCTAATGTTAATGACCTTCTTTATGTTTATCAAGGCTATGCCAATGTCCAAAAACTGAAATGTGAACCCTATTACTAGGGAATTTATGAACACTCCTCGTAGCCTCTACCTATACAAGAGTATTGAGTTTAATCTTCACCCTCATAGATTTGGTTATGATTGTGTAATGATTATTATAAGCTGATTTGCAATGTTCAGTATAGTTACAGTTTGAAGGGGATAAGATTTATTTTCCAAATAAGGCTGTCTTTTTTAAGGAGACAAGTGTACATGAGCAAGATATGAATGACAAGTTTTTAGATGATGAGGAACTCATAGTCAAGATGTATGACACTTTTATGTGAAATATATTATTCCTAAAAAGAATTACTCCTCAAGCTATATATTTCCCATAAAGATTATACAGAATATGACCTCCTCGTCATTCATATCTACCTCGTGCGCATCTATCTCTTAAAACTAATCATCATTATTTGACAAATAATTTCAATTCCCTTCAAAGTCTTAAGGATATTGAATCTTCCGAACATCTTATAATAATTTCTAACATAGAATCAAGATCAATGAGGTAAAAGATTAACTCAATGTTCTCATATAACTAGAGGCTAGGAGGAATGGTGTGTTACATTCCCTAATGTCAGGGTTCCACAATACAGTTTTATGTCATTGCCACAGCCTTGGCAAACACAAAAAATGCCATTAACATTACCCCGAACCCTAAACGAAAATACAAGAATAATCAATAAAATTTTAAGGATATAATATACAATGTTATATTTTACCAAGCAATAAAATTTTATTAAAATTAACCCACTTAACAAAATGATGCTTTATTTGGATAGTCAAGGTGAAGATTCATGTCACCGATAATATTAGCAAGAAAATATTGTTGTGTTTGATCAAAATATTGTCATGTTTGCTAAATAAATAATGTTTTTTCAGATGATTGACTTCAACAAGGTTGATGCAAGGTTGATGTACGAATCATAAAATACAACCCAAAAAGATTTCTAATATATATATATATATATATGGGCCGCTAATTTACATCCACTTAAAACCACTAAAGGGTATATTGGCAAGTTACACCCACTTGTTTTTTTCTATAAAATCCATTTGTCATTATTCAACTTAATTTTAAATGAAATGGTAGTTTTGTAACTAATTGAATGACATGTCTTGTTTCGTAGTTTCTCGGTTGAACATTTGTTGTCAATTTTGATATTAATGAACAGTGTTTTTCCTTTCAAACAATTAATAAGCACAAATAAAAAATTTAACATGTTGGTCAAAACTAACATAATGTTCTTTGGAAAAAAATGGAGGGAAAAAACAAATATGATTAACATGTTGTTCATAGAAAAATAACAATTTTTTATTCAAGTTTGAATTAAAAAGTCATAAGTGAAAATCAGTAATTCATTAAAAACATAAGGAATTAGTGAAAATACAAGTTAGTGTAATTACATGTTTTTTTAGTATAAGGTGGGATAAATTTTTATGGAAACTATTTGGAATGATGAAAGTGAGTGTAAATTAGTGAGATGCTGCTTGATAACACTTATAAAAATGAATGTAAATAATCATTTGTTGTGCACATTTTCTTTTACAAATTACTCCAGCCGTCCTATAATAAGTGAGTCATTTCTAAAAAAAATATTGTTCTAAAATAATTGACACATTTCACTTTTCAATACAATATTAATTATTATTTTTCAATTATAACTTTAATTAACACTACTTTCATCACTCTCAATTCAATATATTCCACTTTATATATTTTTGATAGTGGAGAATGCATCAATACTTAACTTTAATTAACACTACTTTCATCACTCTCAATTCAATATATTGCCCTCATGACACTGGTTAAGAAGTCCAAAAAGGAAGGTTTGTCTTGGAAATGATGCACTCAAGACATTGAAAGTTTAAAAAGTAACATTTTTTACATAAAATTTATAAATTATTTCCATTTTTAAATCCTTAACCATTGCCCTAAGGGCAATGGTTAACAAGAGGTCTGGGGGGTGAAAAGATTGAAGGAGTTTAATTATTCTCTATTAGGTAAATGGGTGTGGAGGTTATTGGAGGAAAGGGAGAGTCTTTGGAATGTAGTTCTTCGTGCCAAGTATGGGGAGGTGGGGGGTAGGGTGCGGTTTGATGATGGTGGTGGATCGATTTGGTGGCGTTCTTTAAACCAAATTCGGTCGGGGGTGGGTATGGTTGATGACAGGTGGTTGTTAGATAACATTAGTAGGAAGGTGGGGGATGGCCGAAGTACGTTGTTTTGGGTGGACCTGTGGTTGGACGGTTGTCCGTTGGAAAGGTCTTTTACGAGGCTTTATCAGCTTGCGGACAACAAGCTAACGACGGTGTCGGAGATGTGTGAGCTTGGTTGGGGGGGTGGAGGTGAGGCGTGGAAGTGGCGGAGGAGGTTATTTGCGTGGGAGGAGGAACTTCTTGTGGAGTGTGTGGAACGTCTGTCCTCGTGTGTTTTGCAGGTTGGAATCCTTGACAGGTGGGTGTGGAATCTTCATGCATCGCAATGCTACACAGTTAAGTCAGCATACTCCTTCTTGACGGCAGTGGACACTAATCTTAATGTCGGTTTCGATAATTTTTTGTGGCTTAAAGAGGTTCCTTTGAAGGTGAACATATTTATTTGGCGACTCTTCTTAAACAGGCTGCCTACCAAGGACAATCTGCTTCGGAGAGGTGTTATTGATTTTTCACAGCTTTCATGTACGACACTGTGTGAGGAAGCAGAAGACATTGATCACTTATTCTTTCAGTGTGACTTTTATGGGCGATTATGGCTACTGGTTTCTAAGTGGTTGGGGTTCGTTTCAGCGCATCACGGCAACACTGTTACTCATGCTTATCAGTTTCGTGGTCTTGGAGGGTCCTCCAAAAACTCCAGGACGGCGTTTACCATTATTTGGTTCTCGGTTTTATTTGTTATTTGGAAAGAACGCAACAAAAGGATTTTCCACGACAAGTCGGACGAGCTTGTGACGTTGGCGGAAAAGATCAAACTCCTAACGTTTTGGTGGTTGAAATCGCACTACGTTTTGTTCGATTTTGATTACTCTGAATGGATATTGAATCCTTTACCCTGCCTGCAAGTGATTGTGTAGTTACTTGCTTGTCTTTGTTATTTTGTCTCCTCTTGATTTGACATTTGTGTAACTTTAACTCTTCAACTCTCTTAAGCATTCCTTGTGCTTGAGAGGTTGCTTGTTGCTTTTTTATAATATTATTAGTTTCTTTAAAAATAAAATGGTTAACAAGACCCTTAACAAAAACATCTAAAACCATTTTTCTCTCTCATTCATTTATACCATTTTCTTAATATATATAAAATGAACAAATGACTCATTTAATCTGAGACGGAAGAAATACCAGAATAATGTTTTATATTTAAAGTTTCAATTACTTTATAGATACTTTTATGAGACAACATATATCCATTCATAGAACGAGTTATGAACAACTTCTTATCTATCTTTTGAAAAAAAAAATGTGGGGTTTAAGAGGTGAAACAACAAACTGAGTAGGTGTGAAAAGCAAACACTTTGTAAGTCTACTAACCAGCCCGCTACAATCCAATGAAAAATTCACTATCTTCTTAAAATAACTAACGAAACAATTCAATTTTTTTGACAAAAACAAAAGAATCAAAATTCTAGGGCTTGTCAGTGAAGTGCAAAATCAAGCTTCAATGGATGACATGGCAGCGTACTACTCCCAAACCCAACCGCCGAATCTTCTAACTTATCAATACTACCCACCGCAACAACCACCGCCGCCGCCGCAGTATCAACCTATTCCGGTGATACCACCGCCACCTGGTGCTCCTCTACCGCCGCCGCATCATCTTCATCATCCTCAGTACATTCCACAACAACAACAACAACAACCACATGTGTATGATTCTTACGTTCCTTCTCCGCTTTCTTCAACCAATGATGTTCGCACTCTCTTCATCGCTGGTCTTCCTGAAGATGTTAAGCCTCGTGAAATCTATAATCTGTTTCGTGAATTTCCTGGTTATGAGTCTTCGCATCTTCGGAGTCCCAATAATTCATCGCAGGTACAATTTTGATTGCGTAAAACATTTTATTGTGGATTATTATTTTCATTGGTCTGTTTCTGAATTTTTGTGTGTTTTGTGACAGGCTTTTGCTTTTGCTGTTTTCTCCAATCAGCAGTCTGCTATCATGGCGTTGCATGCCCTTAATGTGAGGATATTATGTGTTTTTATTTTTATCTTTAGAGTAAACAATTATTTTGGACCTTTCAATGTGTGAGGCAATGTCAAACTTATTAGCCGTTATGGTCAGACAATGTGTTTACAAGTGAGGGTCGTCCTCACCTTATACGCCGATTTGTAAGGTTGAGTGAGGCCCTATCCACAGATTCTAATCATTTGAATGTGTCTTTCGGTATTCAATTTGGTTCTCAAATATTACTTTCATTAGTTAATTTGGCCTTTGATTGTATCTTTTGCTAGGCAATTTGTTCATAAACTTACAAACAAAAGACACACTTAGGGATGATTTTGTAATCTCAATAGATTCCCCAAGACTATAGTCATAATGCTTCACATATTCAGGGACCAAAATGACTATTTGCTCGTTATTTTATGTGGCATCAATGACTATGGTCCATGAATATGTAAGGTGGTGGTTGTCACTATGTTACAAAAAATATAGGGGGCGGTGTTTCGATAATACAGAGAATAAGTGGTTGTGTTTGATCTGTTTAAATTTTTAATCAGGGAAATCACATTGGAGGGAGAATGAGATTCCTCTCACTTTCCTCATTTTTCTGCACTGTGTTAAAAAAGAAAACTATATTTACAAAAATATGCTCAAATGTGTCTTTTGCTAGTCGGTGTGGTCCTATTGTCTTATGTTACTACTTAGTTTGGTAGTCTTTTGTTTGTTAGTTTAGTCTAGAATTACTAGTTCTTAGATGATGACACACTCGGGAATGTTTTTGAAGTTTTGATACATTGAGAGACTATAATGATACTGTCTCACACTCACACATTTAAGGAACAAAATTACTGTTAACTCATGAATATATTGGTAATACGGTTTTGCTATATGAACATTGATCTTTTTGATGGATGTGATTTGTAGGGGATGATCTTTGATCTTGAAAAGGGGTCCACGCTTTATATTGATCTGGCTAAATCCAACTCTAGAGCTAAACGTGCAAGGATAGGTGTGTGTGTTTTAATTTCTTTATTTTGCCATTCAGACTAGAACTACTTTTGATGTGTAAAATTTGATAGGTTTTGTGGGTTTGGATGAATGTTAGAAAGTTTCAATTCTCTCATAATTAAGTGTGAGTTTGAATCAATGTTTGATAAAGGTGAATTAGAATGAAATTGCTTTCGAAGTTGTTTTAGTTTCAATTGAATTTCGAGTCAAGTGGTTTGTCTTTTAATTTTTCAACCCAACTCAAAAGCTCCCTTTTCTCACTTCTCACCAAATCGAGGTGTGGAACAAAAACATTTTTCTCTTATTCTATTCAAACATTTATGTTTTCACTAGAATTTCTGGAGCATAATCAATTTTGAATTTTGTTGATTGTAAAATATCACTCAAATAACTTGACTACCATGCAACAATCAACATGATTAAGTGGCGTTGCCTAAAATGCCTCAAATTTTGCTGTAATCTTCAAAAAATTATTTTCTCATTTTATTTCAAGAGCCTCCAGATAGATTTGGTGTGATTGATTTCCATTTTCATTGACAAGCAGATGATGAGAGAGCTAGCTCAGATAAGAAAGCTCGTGGATCCGCACCATCATGGCCAACTCCTGATTCTGGTAAGCTGATTCTAGATAAATGCATAGATGTTCTCTATGCATACTTTTATGGATTTTTCCCTTTACTATTCTATTATTTCCCTCAGTTCAATGTCTAATATTTTTTTTGGAAACCAGTTAAGTATTGATCACACAAATGACACTTTATATATGAGCTCACATTACACATGTTTTGCACTCTTCGGCACTAGCAGGTGTTAGCAGCATTCACATGCCTGGAATGGGTAATCCTGCTTTCAACACAAACATGATTGGTTATCCACCTGCACAAAGGTCATCTGCACTACTTAATCACAGCGTTGTTATATGGAATTGATTGCTTCTAGATCAGATAAAGCACATTTTTCAATTTCCAAAGTTATTTTGAGATTCAATTGTCGAACTCTTCCTCCACTAGAAGAAAATAACCAATATGTTTGAATCATCAATTAAATTTTTGGGGTAGCTGTTTCCTTTATATTTCATGCTATATTGTCTAATTTTTGTTTTCTTTTTTGGTTATAGTCATGGAATTGCTGACGGGAATGCTATGCATGACGGTCTATTTCTAAATCTGGTAAGTGATATAAAACACTCAAGTGTATTTGACTTCTGCATCACCTTAAATTTATTTTTCCATTATTATAGGGTTCAAATGGTTATATCTTTCTGTGCTAAAAAAACACAGTGATGTTGATTTGAACTTTTCCTCCACTTGTTGTGTGTTGAGGAATTCAAAAGCTTGTTTTTGCGTGTCTCTTTTGTTTGCGTTGGAGATGAGTTTTTTTTAAAATCAGATGGCATTTCTCTTTTTGTTTTTGTAACTTTATGAGGAATGGAAATCCACATTCCTTCATTCTCTATTTATATTCGCTTTAATAGAAGGTAATGATTTGGAGAACATAGCAGTTTCTTCCCTCGTACAACTATTTATAGTCATATTCCATTTTGCTCCATTTTCCACTGTTCGACAAATAATAGTAGTATTCTGTTCTTAATAGTATTTGCACAATGATATCACCAGTCTGACCCTCTTCTTGACGGTAGAGGATTGTAAAACCCACCATATAGGTCTTGTGAAAAGCTGCTTACGGTAGAGTCATGCCGTCTGACCCTTTCCTAAACCCAACCATGGTTGGATCTTTGTAACACTAGGTTGCTCTTTAGAGGTACTAGTTAGTTATACACTTATACTCTAATATTTATCTTTTTATTTCGGATAGAATCTTCCAATCATATTGTATCTCCCCTCCAATCCTTGGTTAGATCTCCATTTTGATTACCTTGCTCCTAACATTTAAATGGCCATCGGTGGACATAATGTGATGATGTCTATGTCCTGGTGTGATGACTAGGTTCTGGTGTGGGGAGGAAGATAGTAAGCTGGTATACAGGGCATTGTTTCTATTCTGGGATTTATTGATTCTCCAAGAGGACTTGGTAGTTGGTGCCACTTGAGCTAAGCTCTTGGACGTAGACTTTAAGCTATTTCATACAACTTTTAATACAACAACAACCACCAAGTCTTTTCTGACCAGACGGGTTCGAGCTACATGGACCAAATGATATCATACAATTTGTTATGTATGGGGTTTAACGATAGACCACTCATGTCTAAATCTCTCTCGATGATTTGACCTTTTTTTTTGTTCTTCCTCTGTTTTTAGCTATTAAACTTTCACCCATTCAATCTTTTTAGCTTATCGGTGCTAAAAACTTTTCAGAAGATAACATTCTACTTATGTCTAAAATCTTTTTAGCTATTAAGTCTTCTCAACCCAAATCACCTAAGATAAGATTCTACTATCTTTTTTTCTATGGGGCTATACAAACTTTTCAGAAGCTAATTTGCTCGGTGTGGCTAAACTGTCCAATCTACATATATATCAAATTTGCTATCTCGTGTGGGAAATGCAATTGCCAAACTAATGACCTGCAGCTGCATATTTTTTTTTTTTTGTAGTTTTTCTTTCTGAGTTTGGTCATTTCTTTAAGCTCATTTTTGCAATTTTGCTTTCTATTTAGTTAATTTATTAAAGCAAATGTTGGTGATTAATTTGTTAGGGGGAGGGAGAATTTGTTTCATGATACTCCGTCAGCATCCAATCCCGTATAACTGGACCACACCTATGTGGCATGTTCTTTAGTTAATTTATTAGGTTTTTTAGTAATATTATGATTGACATGATACCATGCACTTCTCTAAGGACACCTGATTGTAATATTTTCTTCTAGCTATACCAATCTTTTGCCATTAATAAAATAAAATGTAGGTTTAATCATTATTATGCAGTGCCTTATGTCAGTATGTTTTTCTATTGTTTGATAATCATGTCTTTTTTTCCCTTATGTCGTACAAATTTTAGATTGTATATAATTTTAAAAGTTGCATTTCTAATTTCTTTGACAGAAAAAGTGTTCCAATCCTTACATTCCAACAAATACCACCCCATGCGCGACTTTATTTGTAGCTAATTTGGGGCCTTCTTGTAATGAACAAGAGCTAATCCAAGTATTTTCCAGGTCAGTGTACAAGAACTATGTGAAGTACTTTATTGTTTGTAAAATCTGTATAAGCTGAAGTTGTTTTTGCTTCTGTTTGCATCTTCTATCAGGTTCCCTGGATTTCTAAAACTGAAGATGCAGAGCACATATGGAGCTCCCGTTTCATTTGTTGATTTTAAGGTTTTTCTTTCTTTGCCTTTTAATTTTGTGTTGCACATTTAATAATTATGTAGATGGGAATAGTTTATTTCACTGCATGTTACTTCCTGTTTCAACTTTCAACTTTAAATGGATTCCTGGGTATTCTCTATCTGCATGCAATGACAATAACTTCTAACATAAAAACTTTGTTAAAAATTGCATTAAACTGAATTATGTTAAAAACTTGGTTTATGTTAAAAAATGCATATGAAATTATGTGCAATGTTGTCGATGGTGGAATATGCTGGAAGGCCAAAAATCTGCCATATAAACACACCATTCAGGGCATTCCTTCACAAATTTCATACACCAGTTGTCCAAAAATCTACCACTCATTCCGCCATGTCCGCCCTTTAACAACACTGATTATGTGGTGGTCTATTGATTGCCATGATTGATTTGCATGATTAGATTTTGATATTTTACTCAGTTTGATTGCTTACCATGCATGCAGGATATTCCTAGCGCAACTGTTGCCTTAAACAGTCTGCAAGGCACCATTCTTTATTCCTCACAAGCCGGCGAGGGAATGCGTTTAGAGTATCCTTTGGCTACTATCATAGCGTCTTTTTTTGTTGGGTTTTATTTTATTTCATTTATTTGTTTTTCTAGGGTTGCATTTCTTTACTTCACGTTGTATGATATTTGCTTAACAAGAATTTTAGATATGCTAAATCGCGGATGGGTATGCGGAGGAAGCCGAAGTAAATTATGTGCTGGAATTTTTATTTTATTTTTTAAAAAAAAAAAGCAAAAGTAAAACATTGGAGAAGTCGTCCGTGACTTTCTTGAGAGACACACTTGCCATTAGGATGAATTATGAATTCTATTTGCGGTTGCAATAGAGGGAAACTTTGCAAGATTTAATTTTCAGTTTCTGAAGACAAAGTCTTTAAGATTTAAATTCTTGTATTTGTCTTAGTATTTGAAAGTTCTCCGGTATCATATCCCCTTGTAAATTTCATATAAACGGTACTTCTAAATTTTTGGTGGATTTATCAAGATTCGAACAAGTTGTGGATTTATCAGACTTCTTGTTTGACATTTTTCAATAATTATTTTCAATAGCGCGTATGATTGCTTCTACCACACATTTTAGTCAAAGAACCAAAATATCAATTCGAGTCCTTAAAAACAATATCAATTCGATTGAAATTTATACAAAACGATTGTTGGTACTTGCACAGAGGTTGACATGAAACATTGAAATTTATACAAAACGATTGTTGGTACTTGTACAGAGGTTGACATGAAACTGTATGAAAATAACTCGTTCCAATATTCCACGAGCATCACTTTTCTGGTCCTTCCAATATCTCCCAAGCACCTAAAAAAATGTTAAAACTATTTGGTAGATAACTTCATTTGTTTTAGTCTTAATATCTTCCATAGATAACTTCCGATGAGCATTTTTTTTAGCCGAAAGAGCAATTGAGGAGGTCAAAAAAGCACAACCCATTCAAAGGCCAAATACCTCCCCGGGTATTTAAGTTTCATGTTTGTTTTGGATAAGTCATTTACGTTTCTAAGGTTTCAGATAGGTCATTTACGTTTCGAGTTTGTTTCAGATAAGTCCTTTAAATTTCTAAGGTTTCAGATAGGTCTTTTATGTTTCGGATAGGTCCTTTCTGTCAACCTCATTTATGCTCTCTATCTGAAACAAACTCGAAACTTAAAGGACCTATTTGAAGCCTTAGAAACTTAAAGGACCTATCCGAAACAAACATGAAACTTAAAGGACCTATCTGAAACCTTAGAAATTTAAAGAACCTATCTGAAACAAACGTGAAACTTAAAGGACCCAGGGAGGTATTTGACCATTTTTTTAATCTTTGGTTTCTCTTTTTTACGAATCAAACACTGTAAAACTGTAATTGTCTTGTTCTGTCTTTAATTTTTAGCAGATCAAACACACCCTAAATTAGTATATGAAAAATGTTCTTCTCCCAACAAGTTTTGCTCACTCCCAACCAAACTTTCAAAAATGCCCTTGGCGTGAGTTAACTCACACACATGTGTTAAACCAGCGTGAGTAAACTCACGCTGCGTGTCATTTTAAAGGTCAGACAACAGCTCATTTTCTCATTTTCTCTTTCACATCTAAAATCTCCAAAATCTCTCTCAAATCATGCAAATTCAAAATTCCTTCAAATTCAAATCAAACAACACTCCAATAACAAGTAAGTTTTCATAATCAAACACCTTTAACCTTTTAATGTTTATATGTTAGATTTTTTCCTCTTAAATTATATTTTTTTTTTAGTTTTATGGTTTGTTTAAAATTATTATTTTGGCAAGGAATGATACAATGTTACATGTAAATGACTTATATTGCTTAATTGTTTAGATGTTTGCATGTTTATGTTGTAGTTATGAGTTTTAGCGTTTATGTATAATTTGCACTCCAAGTGTTTGATGAAATGTTTGGTTGTATTTTTTAATGATTGTTCAATTTTTTATGGTGTAAATCTGAAACAATGGCCGATTTGTTCAATGTTTGCATAAGCTTCAACGGTGGAAATCCTCAGTTGTTCAAGTTTCGGTACATTAATGTTACGTTAAAAGGTCTGAAGGATCAACTGAATGAAATCAATCAAGGACTCAACCCCGGAGACACAAGGAGAGTGGAATGCGTTTGATATAAACGTCCAACGTTGGACGATGAGTAAATATCGTTTAGTCAGCTAGAACTAACAGACGACGACGACGTGAGGAGTATGTTCTCGATTTTTTGGTAGCACACCATGTTTTTCGTGGATCGATATGTTTGTCACGTTGCTGAGACCGTCTGAATATATTCTTAAGAGTTTGATTCTGCCATAACCAGAAGACGATGATTAGGTTTTTCATTACTATGCAGTGTCTTTATTTTGTTGCAATTTAAGTTTAATTCTTGTTAGTTTGCTGAAGATGTTGGTATTAAAGTGTCTTATACTGAATGTAGTGATTTGCAAGCCTTTTTGAAAAGTCAAAAGATTAAGATAACATAACATGTATTAGACCGAATCAGCTATATAGGTTACCACATCGTATTCCTTCATATAGGATGAGTGTCACGGAAGGGAGTGCACCTCTAAGAGGTTTCGTTGAATCAGATCGTGCTCCTCTGTCAATTGAAACTTATTAGTTGACAGGACAGTAAGATTCAATTCAAAGCAATCTCTTTGAATGCACTCTTTTATGTGGTGACTCATCTTATACGAGGGAATTCGATGTGATAACATATATAGTTGATTTGGAAGGATACATGTTGTGTGTTCTCTTCATTCTTTTGACTTTTCAAAGAGCGCTACAAATCACTACGCTAAGTATAAGACACTTCAATGCCAAAATTTTCAGTAAACTTTCAAAAATTAAACTTAAATCCAACATCATGATGATACCACATATATTTAGGGAGAATGTGACTGGGGTAAACCTAAACCTCTAATGGTGCAAGGTGGTGGGAGAGAAGGGGACTGGGGTAATGTATGTTTCTTGGGTAAGGCAAAAGAGACCTTGATGGTCAACATGACACCAAGACAAACCGCACTTCTTTGCAGTGCGTTGCCATCTTCATTGACCGTTCATACAATCCCTGAAATTTTCAAACAAACTTCTATATATGAAAGACCAACGACGGAAAAACATTGTGGTTGTAGAAGGAAGAGGAGGATAGATTGTGAGATGAAGAATTGATGATGTAATAAATGGTTAAGGTTGGAATGGTATTTATAGGGGGATGACTTACATAGGTTATAACTACACTAAATGTAGTAAAAAATGGTAAAATCAAGTTTGAATAACTGACCACCGTCCAAAAAATGTTCCATGTGCTCAGACCACCGGTCAAAGCTGCGTGAGTTAAGTCATACTGGTTTATAACACGCGTAAGTTAACTCACGCAAAAGTATTTTCGTCAAATCAGTTGAGGTGAACATTTTTTGTTAGGTGAAGAGCATTTATCTTAGTATATAGTCCTCCATCAGTTCCTCACTTTTTTTTTTGTATGTAACTCACACAAATTAAGAATAAATTATAAATAACTGAAAGAAAATTATAATTTTAACAAATTAACTATTTATGATTTTCATTATCTAACATTGCAAAGCAAAAAATAGTAATTTAAGAGTAATTAACATGATATTAACTAGAGTATATAATTGAAAAAAAATAATTATTAACGTTATGTAAATATTTTGAGACAAGTTTTGTCTGCAATTGTGACAAAACGAACGGAATGAGTAGTACTACTAATTTTGAAGAAGCTTTTACTCTTACTGTATTTTTAGAAATAAAAGTCAACTACAATAATGTTCATAAATTTCACTCTTATTTTTCACCAACATTTGACTTTTCCTTTAATCATAGAACAACCGCATTAAGTCCCATAGATTATTTGTCCAACAAACCACTAGCAGATTCTGATACAGTGATACACATAAATATTAACTTGCTCATTATTTTCTCTCATGTTGAATCAGTTCCAACATTTTCCGACACGTTTACATTTTCTTCCAACTTTCAGGGTCTTGTTGCCTCTAGGTAATTTCCTAGATACATGCATTATGGGCCTCTTTATTTCCTTTTCGATAATGGTTTTGACAAAATGTCTAGTAAACATGCCTTAGTCAAAGATTAAGATGTGATATTCTTGCCTTATGAAGCAATATTATAGTTCTCCTCTTAGTAGGTGCTTACCTAATTGTTTTACCAAATGGGTTAGAGATGTGATCATGTGAGTGCAATCAAAAGTTCTCTTCATTTCTATTTGTTTTTTTTATTTGGAGATGTCATGTGAGTACTAACATTTTGTATCTTATTTTGTACTCGTATGTAATTTTTTTTTAGGGTAAATACCTATTTTCGTCCCTATAATATTAACGAATTCCGGTTTTAGTCCATGTAAAAAAAAAATTAGATTTTGTCCCTGTAATTTTATATTCTTTCACTTTTGGTCCCTCCTTTCATCACGTCAGCAGAATTTGCATAAATTACGTCCTTGTAATTTCAGATTCCTCCCACTTTTTGTCCCTGTAATTTCAGATGCCTCCACTTTTGGACCCTTATTTTACGTGTCATGTATGCAGATTCTGCTGACGTGGTGAAATGAGGGACCAAAAGTGGAAGAATCTGAAATTACAAGGACACAATCTAAATCTTTTTTTTTACAAGGACTAAAACCGGAATTCGCTAATATTACAGGGACGAAGAGAGGTATTTACCCTTTTTTTTATTGTCAGATGGTAGTATGATAACTGTTGTATGTTAGTAATATTATTTTTTTATTTGAACTTTAAATTCGAATATTGATATTTGAACAAACAAAAGCTGACAACTTTTAAGATAAATCTATTTTTCCTTTTTTTTAACAAAAATAATAAAGAATGAGCGCGGAAGAGAGATAGAATAAAATGAAATAAAGCTATGTATATCTTGTGTGCTATGCTATTATGGAGAGCAGTGAAATGTTCAACATAATCAAATGTATTTCGAGAGATGAATAAGGTATGATACAACTTGTGGGATTGCCTAAAATGTCAAGGGTAATTGGATGCAAGTGGATCTTCAGAATGATGGAAATGATCACACCGGATGATGATTAATAGGTTATGATGAAACTTGTAAAGCTATCTAAAAAGCCAAAGATAACTGGACACAACATCTTCAAGATGGACGAAGGCATTACGAGAATTGAGGAGGTAAAGGTAAAATCATGTGGGACTACAATGTTTAGTTAGATGCAAGGACAATCAACAAGACGGTTGATGGTTAAATTGACATCATCGTCGATTTGGAGGGAAGGTGGAGAATTGTTGTTAACGCCGTAAAAATTTCATGTTTGAATGTGAAAATGGATCAATTGACAATTTGGAGCATTTTTGTGAATTTCGGTACTGTCTCATACGCCTTGCACATGGAGCCTACCCAAGGCGCACAACAGTCTGAGGTACACACGCAAGGCATATAGGTTGGACGCAGGGCATGTGCTATAATGACAACATCTATAAATTGCAGTTTTCTCACTTTTTGTGGCTAATCTTGTGAAACCATAATAAAGGACTCTCAGAAAATGGTTGGTTCCTTTTGCGAGAGATTCTATGGATGGGAAACTCTTGAAAAACACTTTGGAGAGTGAAAATCCTTGAGTCTTTTGTTCATGAGATGAAATATGAAATTGATAGAAATTAGGTTGTTCTAGGAGAATTTGTTGAAAACTAATTTCTTGTAACATCTTTTTATTTCTTTGTAAGCAACTCATTGATATTGGATCAGAAATCCTTCTCTTCCTAAAACGTAGGTCATTGTTGGCCGGGATGGGTAACTAAATCTTGACGTGTTTATTCATCTACTATTGTATCTTGTTCTTCTTGCTTCAACTGTGGTTTTATTTTACACTTTAATACTTGTTAATTGCTTGAACTACTTGATTGTGGGTTGTCATTAATATTTGCTTCGTACTTTTTTTTTTTTGGTGGTGTCGTACTTCTATATTTATTAGTGTGATTTGATTTTCAAATACACAACAGTTTTTACTGCTTATAAATTATAATCCCTGTATATACCGAAGGTGTCAAAGCAAGACAAATACATTTATCAATTACGTGGTATTTTTTTTTTTACTTTTATATTTCTATCAATTTATAACAAATAAATTTGATTAGTTGCTAAAATATATTATTTAAATAGCAAAAGATGCGAATATTAACTTATCCAACAAAAATAGCAATGGAGTAGCTAAGCCTACCTCAGAGCAGCACAAGGCTCCACTCTTGTTAGTAAGGATGCAATTTGTTGCATCGTTTCTAAGTTTTTTTGTTTTTATTGGAATTTTCGAAGTTTTTTAGTTGAAACTGTATGAACACGCAGTTAATTTTTTTCTCTTCGGATTATTTTAATTACGAGTAAAATATGCTATATATATATATATATATAAAACTATCCCTTCAGCACATTTTTGGGTTGGACTTTTATTTTCAAAAATACCTTTAATTTTTAGTTTTAATTTTAAATACATATAACACATGTAACAAATAGATAATGATAAATTTAATTTAAGGAGAAAACTTTCGCACAATTCCTTATGAACTGTTCTTACTGTTAGCCAATTATAAATTAACACGTGGATTACTAATTCACGTCACTAATTGTCCCCGTTAACTCTCTTTTACCTTTATTAACCACGGATCAAACTCACATAAAACTAGCACAAAGCAAAAATTCATGTTACTTTTTTATCAGTCGATTTTATGTTGTACATCTGTGTTGTTTCCCTCAATACAACCGACAAATATTGCTAAGTATTTTCATATCCCTTATAGGAAAAATAGTATTTCTATATTATTTTATTACTTCCACAAAACAATATTTCCATATTATTTTATTAATATAAGTTACTCTTCCTTAGCCTTTGATTTATTTATAAAGGCCAAAAGGAAGGTTAGGCATCAAGAGGAAACTGAAGCATCCCAACTAGGTTGGCACCCAACAGAAACCCAAATCCTCTACCACCTTCCTATACATATCCTTAGCTTGATCAATTGTAACAAACGTGAGCAAAAAATAATGGCAAAGGTCGGACTTTAAATCATCTAAAAAAAGATTAGTAACAAATGTGAGCAAAAAATAATGTTAAAGATTGGACTTTAAATCCTTTAAAAAAATATTAGTAACAAACGTGAGCAAAAATAATGTTAAAGATTGAACTTTAACTCCTCCAAAAAAAAGATTATTAACAAACGTGAGCAAAAAATAATAATGTTAAAGATTGAACTTTAAATACTCTAAAAAAAAGATTAGTAACAAACGTGAAAAAAAAATGTTAAAGATTGGACTTTAAATCTTCTGATAAAAAGATTAGTAACAAACGTAAGCAAAATATAATGTTAAAGATTAAACTTTAAATCCTCTAAAAAGATTAGTAACAAATGTGAGCAAAAAATAATGTTAAAGATTGAACTTTAAATTCTCTAAAAAAATATTAGGATTCAAAATATTTTAATTTTTTTTAGCACTATATTAAATATTAATAAGTAGGGTTCTCACAGTTAATAGTTCGTTTCCGCACTATTTAGTTTTTCTCAACCTCTCTCAACCCTATCAGAATTAAGAATTAACATGTTTAGTTTTTTTTTTTCTTTTTCTTTCATGTTACAACTAATCAAAGTCGATTAATTTTATGGATTATATATTTGACTTTGCTGATTTATAATTGCTTATACAAACTATGATAGCGTGGCTTATTTTTATATATAAAGGAACCATGGTTTTTTTTAATTATTAAATAAAGGGAAAATAAGCAATAACATCATTTTCCATTAAACTCCTTCCATTACCGTTTAAAGGAATAAAAGCATTGTTTTTTTCTTTGTGATTCCAAACGTTCTGCATGTATACAATTGATAAACTGCTCCCATGGCCCCCATCCAATATCCAACAAAATACAGTGAAATAAAAGTGTTAAAATAATTTAAACAATTCAAAATTGTTAAACGATAATCACACTCATGTTACCAACAACTAAAAACAGAAACACTAAAAAACTTCAAACCACCATCTGAGAGACCATAAAAAGGGAGGACCGCTAAGAAGTATGAATACGAAAACCGACACCATATACAACATGGACACTGACACGCCAATAACGTTGATAATTTGAGAAAATCACATAATTTAAGATAGTTGTATTTGTGGATGCGGATGCAACACGTGTTAAGACACGTCTAATATGATGAGTGTATGTGATTCATAGACGAGGAGTAATATCATAATTCATATATATGATCGAAAGAGCCATAATTACACCTACAAATGATGATGTTCAAAAATTAAATGATATATTTATCAATTAGTTTCCCGGAGAATAACATAATTTGTTGTCATTTAACGAGGTTGAAGGGGATACTTATAACTTATATCAACATGAATTCCTAAACTCAACTCATCAAGGAAGTATCTCACCACATATTTTAAAGGTAAAAAAGGTGCACATTTTATGTTGTTGCGAAACATAAACCTTAGATATGGCATGTGTAATGAAATATGATTGGTATGTCGTGGTCTATTTAATTAAAAATATGTTGGATGTGGAAATCCTAACAGGATGCAATGCTGGAAAAAGAGTATTCTTGCCCAGAATTAAATTAATAACAGATGCGAGTTCATGACTTCCCTTTGTGCTTAGTAGAAAACAGTTTCCTGTTAGACTAAATTTCGCTATTACCATAAATAAGTCACAAGGGCAGACCATTCTCAATGTCGGAATCTATCTTTCACGACATGTTTTCAGCCATAGTCAATTATATGTAGCTTTATCAACAGGAGTTTCTCAAATTTCAACAAAAGTTCTCATTAAAGAATGGAAAATAGAAGGAGAATATGGAGACTTTGCAAAAAATGTAGTTTTTAAAGATATTCTTTTATCGCAATCGCAATGTTTCTTTTACATAACATGTTATTTATACATTTATTTATGATGTTTCTTTTACACAACACACACATTTATGTTATGATGTTACTAATTAATATTAGAATAAACAATAAATTATCATTATTTTACCTTAATTTTATATGCAGACAAACTTTAATATGTTGAGTTTAAAAATAATTTTGTTATATGCATTGACAATATTTTGTTTATACATCAATATATCAATAATTTACATAATATTTTAAAATTTTAATTAAAATTATACAAATAAACATAATAAAATAAGCATGTGAGTTAGCGTAGTAGAAAGAGCGGACAGACGGACACGATAGCGCCCGTCTTTCCGCTAGTTAAAATATTACTGGTAATACATGAAATTATTTCAAACTAAAATGCATATAATTTGTCTTAAGAGCTATTTTTTTTTTTTTAGGGAAAGAGCTATATTATTTAAACACACATTTTATAAAGAATTATATAAAAACAAAAACAATATAAAAATAAGGTTTGATATTGTTTAAACCCGAACTCCAACGTGTTAAATACTCTTGGTGCTACCTCTTAAATAAATGCTCTTATTGCTATCAATTGAGTTGTCTTTGCCGAACAATAAAGTGTTGATGTTTAAATTGTGTCTTCAAGGATCATTTCTTTACTTTCTATTCGGTGGTGGAATAGTTATTTAAATTTAACTTTGGAGAATTTGGAATCCCGACGGGTCGTCACTTACAAGAGTAAAATCGTATGAGGAGGCAAACTTACAAGTTGCTTTTCATTTTTCATTGTTTGATAGAAAATTTAGGGCACAATAACAAGAGTAAAACTAGACTACATCATAATAACTATTAACTAATAACATGTACATATTATGCCATATTGTTTTTTGGACAGACAATTGGCCGGGTAGAGATCCGTTGTGTGTTAGATTTTCTTTGGCCAAAAAATAGGTGGGTAACGGTGGTGGAGATGGCGAGTAGAGGGTAAGCGGAAGGTGGTGGAGCATGGGAATGGAGGAGGTGCCTTCTTGATTGGGAGGAGGAGAGTGTTTCGGAGTGTACGTTTTTTTTGTGTGCATAATATTGTTTTGCAGGATCAGATTCTAGACAGGTGAAGGTGGCTTCTTAAACCTATCCATATCTATACTATTAAAGGCCCTTATCATTTCCTCATGACGGTAGATGCACCTGCGAAAAGGGGCTTGTATGTCGATGTTTGGCATAAGCAAGCTCCGTTAAAAGTTCCATTGTTCGCGTGACAGCTGTTCCATAATCCACTTCCAACGAAAGATAGCCTGATGCGGCGACATGTTCTAAATATTGATGACAACGTGTGCGTGGGCTGTTGATGACAGTCCGTCATTTCATATTTTTAGAGTCTTTTTATGATATTTTTGAGTTCACAAGCAAGCTTAACAGCAAGGAAAGCAAGAAAAATAGAAGATTTTGAAGAAACAATTGTGTTGATGTTTTTATTGAGTCTGGAGCATTTTTAGACAGCTTGGAGGTGCAAAAAGCAAGAAAGTACAAAAAGTTAGAGTTTGCCACTGCCACTAAATCGTGACACGCTTTCAAAAATCGTGACACGGTTGCAAAATCGTGTCACGTTTTCAAAAATCGTGACACGTTTTTTACAGCACCAGAATGGGAAAATTGCCTATTTAAGCTGAAGGCAAGGCTGAAAACAAGGGTTACGAATTGGAGAGAGCAAAGTGCGATTTTGAGACCTAAAGACGGCTAGGAGGGCGAATTCTTCAACCTTGTAACCAGTTCATGTATGTTTTGATTCCATTATTGATTATGCTATTTGTAAACTCGATTATGAGTAGCTAAATCTCTTAGAGATTAGGTCTGAGATGATTCTTTGTAACCCTAATTGAACCATGTTGCTGTGAAACTCTATTTATCGTGAATGACAATATAGTTTTTATTCAATTCAATTGTTCTTAATGCTTTTTATATCCTGATCAAATATAAACATGATTTAGTGAGAATGAATGACTACTGACCCTAGCTTTCAACTTAGACAGAATTGAGTTGTTCTAATAATTATAATTAGTCTAGGAATGGATAATTCTTTATTAGTGATATTAGGTTAACGTGCTTCAAACCTTCAAAGATTATTAGACCACCTAAGGGATTAGGGGCTGTAATCTTAGAAGAGGGTCCTAACTCAAGGGATTGATTAAGACTATTTTGTTAACTATCGTGAAACTAGAAAATCATTCATAAGAATAGGTGCAGTATACCAATTAGGGGAACTTAGATGATTCGAAAGACCTGATCTCACCTATCTTCATATTTTCTAACCAAATCTATATTTTCTAACCAAATATATATTTTCTAATAGAATCTTTATTTTATTTTATGTTATTTAATTTTATGCAATCAAATCAAATCTACTGCCTAGGGCAAACAAAATAATTTATACATCCTAAATATTTACTTTATTTCTAAATTGAGATTAACACAGTCCTCGTGGATACGAACTTATTTTATTACTTCGATAGTATTTGGTACACTTGCCAAAATTCTATCAGCTGTTGTGGATATCAGGAGACCGTGAACCACTTACTCTTTGGATGTGACACATTTTGCGGCATATGATTCTTGGTTTTTCAGTGGCTAAACATCTCTTTTGTCGCTCCATTCATAGGTCGTGGTCATTTCCTTCAGTTCGGGCACCTTGCGGGGTTACCGCGTTCTTCACATTTATTTTTTCAGATAATTTGGCTAGCTTGTGTCTGGGCCATTTGGAAAGAGCGGAATATCAGTTTTTCATCAGAAGGTTACGGACTCGCTAAGCATAGCAAACAAGGTCAAAAGACAATCTTTCCTTTGGCTGAAATCTAATATGCTCACTTTTGATATCAGTTATCGTGACTGGTAGGCGTCACCCTTTAGCTTGTATGAGTGTTTTGTTGTAATCTTCTTAGTATTATTTCGCTTTTTTCTTTCATCGTGGTGATCCTTTTTTTTAGCACCGATGAATTGACATTGTAGTTTATTTTCGGGTGTTTCTCCGTTGCACGCCTTATGCGAGATAAATCACATTTTGCAATCTATATATTCCATTTTAACTTGTACAAAAAATATGACATCGATCTTTAAGTAGACAACACATTATACCAAAGTTTAAACAAAGTAAAACTCCAACTTAATATGGCATGTAATACACAAGGTTCAACAAGCCTTCAATATTTTAACAATCAAATTTAATTCCTACAAAACCTAACTCAATCCAAGATATTTTCATCTTACACGCTAATGAGTTGCTTTTCAATTCCTTTGAAAACTACTTCCACCATTCCTCAATATATGTTGCATTTTAACAATATGCACTATTCACGTAATTTAGTTGGACAATATTCTCTAACTCATTTTTCTCCTCTTTTTTTTATTGAAATAAGTGATTTTCACATCTATTTCGTTTTTTATTTTGTGATTTTGTCGTCACAGTGCGACGTAGTTTGTACGTCGTTTTTGTACGACGTTGTTTTTTTCGTTCAGGTATCTGTTCGGTTCAGATTGTCATATCAACTTCGATCCAATGTAGATCCAATCAATAACTTTGATGTCGTCCACGTTGTAGATTCGGAGACATGGGTATTCTGAAGGCTTTAATAGGTCGTATTGTACTTTGTAATTTTATGTTATTAAAGGATGTGAGTTTGTTCGCATATTTTTTTTTTTACTTTTAACGAATTTGCATTTTATCGATGCATTATATCAATTTGTATAAATGAATATCATTTCTTTTTGTTCATAAAAATATATGAAGTAGTTGATTGCGATGTGTATTTAGAAAATAGTGGAGTAGTCGGATAAATAAATTTAATTTCAAACTAGCAACAAACACATGCTAAGCACGGGTCTGTGCTCCGCACGGGCTAATTCGAAGCGGGGGCTATGCATCAAAGCGCATTGCAATGCTATATGAATTGAGAAAATAAGAAAAAAAAATAATGATAAAGTAGTTTGACTTCCCCTAAGATTTTCTTAAATAACACAAGCACCCCTTCTAATTTTTCAAACACATCAATCTCCCCTCACTTTATCAATTTCAATAACTTTGTAAATATACGATTTAATTTCAGTCATTTTTGTTTGTTTGTATTTGTTTTCTCTTTTCATAGTTAAGTTAAATGAGGTTTTTTTTCTTGGTTTGTTTGTATATTTTTTCTCTTTTCACAGTTAAGTTAAATGAGATTTTATCTCTCTCAATGGAGAAACAATAACAACATTTGTTTTTACCACCAAATAGAATCAAACATCGGCAATTACATAAGAGATCAAAAAACAATATAGAAATGAGAAGAATTTTGGTGAATGGACATTATGGTTGATCAATGAAAAGAAAATAATCTTCGATATATCAGTTTTATTACATTAAAGTTTAAAAGTTAAACCACCTTGACAGAGTAACAATGAGTCGAGAAAAATCACCTAACTGGAAAATGGAAAGAAAAATGGTCGAAAATTAAATGAGTTCATACGAGTATGAAGAAGTTAATTGCTCCAAATAAATGGAATCAACAAAGTTTGAACCGTGTTATATTATAAGAAAAGTGTTTGTCAATTTGATAAAATAAAAAAAGGGAGATTAATGTTTAGTTAAAAAATAGAGCGGATGTTTGTGTTATTTAAAAAGACCTTAAGAGAGGTTAGTGTAATTTTTCCATGATAAAAACATTAAAATAGTTGTTATTAAATATTATGAAATGATAAGCTAGTTTCCGTAATAGGTCACTGGTTTCCGTTACCGTTCCAAATCCAACGACAAGAAGAAAGACACCATCCGTTGTCGTTCCAACTACAAGAAGAAAGACACCACCATCAACAAAGAACAATAGTTTTTAACCATGAAGTTGATGACAATGATACGTGGGTGAATTGTCCATTCAATGGTTGTTCAGTTTCATTGCTCAATGATAGGTTTGAAACCATGATACGTACAGAGTGTCCTGTTTGTCATAGGTTATTCTGTGCACAATGCAACGTTTGTTGCCATTCAGGACTCACCTATCAACAATTCCAACCAAAATACTCTCTACTATTTCAAAAAATTAAGAAGAGGTAATATTGTATTTTTTGTAAACATTAAGTTTCATAAAAAAAAAATCGTACAAAGGTTCAGGATTAGAGAATAGAAAGTTGTTATTTTTTTTAACTCTTTAGATATTTAGAAGTTGAGTTATAGGAAAATTTGTTTTGATTGAGAATAAGATTAAGTTTGTTTGTTGTTTAAAAAAAGATTAAGTTAGTATTTTTATCTACTGAGTTTGTTTTAATTTGTTTTTAGGAAAAAAATTATAATTATAGGAAAAAGTTAAAGCAAAAGACACAAAAATATATAATTTGAATGACGTGTCAAAAAATTAAGAAGAGATAAAATTGTATTTATGGTAGACATTAAGTTTCATACTCAAATAATAAATAATAAATTTGTGAATGAGTAATATAATTAAAGAGCAAGCACACACTACTCTACTAATAGGAAATTAAACCGTCCATTAATATGATTAGTCGGGCAACAACTTTAGACCATGGGCCATTGATATTACCATATTTCATAAAACCCCTTGTTATGCACATGACAACAAAAGTTTTTGAAGGAGAAAATTGGAAATATTGTCCTATCGTAATTGCGTGGAGGGAAAGTCAATTGCTAACGGTATCTATCCACCGACCACCGACCTACCTCTCTGCCCACTCAGAATTATTAAAAAAGTATCACATAATAATAATGAAAATGAAACAAACTATTTTTATATTTATAGTATATAGTTTTCTTTCCTCCTGATTAAATTCTCTTTGAAAACTTTATTTGATTAACCAACAAAATACATCAACGAACCCACTTAAACATCATACACCAGATTGGCATTCATTTAAATCTTTTTTTTGTGCCACTAACACATAGCAACTTGTTTTTGTTTTTTAGAATCATGCCTGACGGCAACAACTCATCTTTTTAAAACATAGATAGATACATACACAGATAGAATATCCATTAATTTCTTCACAGTAGATAAATATTTGATTGTGAACTAGACAGATTCGAAATAAAACATCTATATTCTCAATAATACTGTTAAATGAACTTAATATCAACTCCAAACTTTAGTTTAGTTCACGACATGTATTGTGAAATAGATGGATTAACATATACAATTAAAAGTTCAAAAACTATAACAATTTCAATCCCCAAATTATTGTATATAATAAATCCGTCTATAATATCTTGTTAAATGAATTGAATTTTATTATTTATTATTTTTATTTGTCAATTTAATCTTTTAACTTTTTTTTAGAGAAAAACTTTTTTTTAAATTGACAAATTTCATATAGTAACACCAAAGAGATAATGATAGACTAATTGATAGTCTAGTCTTCAAACAACAAATAAGAAATAATGATCTATGTGCATTGACGGATAATCTTTTACACATGAATTCAATTAAATCATGTTAAATTGATATTTTTATCGATATTTTAGAAATTTATCTAAAAAAATTATTAAAGCATAAAATGATTTGATTTTATCATGTGTAAAAAGATATTTTAAAAACTAATTTAAAAAAGTGATATCACAATGTGATTTTAATCAATCTACGTGAAAAAATATAATGTCTATGTATATACATTTAAATTTAAATCCTTAATGAAAAGCAGGAACTAAGAAAGTAATTAATTAATATAAAGATAGAGGAGGTGGACGCCATGCAATGCAAATGAAAGGAGGAAGCAAGCAATATTTTGCGCAACCTGCGTTTTAAAGGGACGGCTTGAAATTAAAATAAAAAACTCCAAAGATGAAAAGGACAGGTACTAATAAACAAAAACATATGATATTTTGTTTTTCTATGAGAAAAAAAAAAGGCAAGAGTGACTTTGTCGGTGAATTAAATCCATAAATAAAAATATAGTCATTATCCTATTGGAAAGTGATTTAGTATTAAAATATAAAAATTGAATGAAATGATAAAAGATCTTTTTTTTTTTCTACTTAACCATATGTTTATCTATGATAAGATTATTTCTATACAAAAAGACGAAGGGAATATAGTAATATTATATTAAAAATTGATTCATTCAATACTGCATAAATCTAAAAAAATTATTATTTTCAAATTAAAATTTTATTTTTTATTTTCTTAATCAGTATTATTCGACATTGATTAATCTTTAAAATTGCGCGTAGAATATATCCGATTACGAGCCGCGAAAAAATATAAAAAGATTTGTGTTTATAAGAAAAAAACCAAACCAACGTGGAGGCTTACCCAAATGACAAACTTGAGTGGGAGAGAGTCACAACATAATTATAAGAGTCTCTCTCTCTCTCCCAAAACAAAAAACCCAATAACATAACAGTTTCTTTTACTCTTTAGATTTTCATGAAGATTCACTCTCTCTCTCTATAACAAACTCAAACAAGAACAAGAGAGAGAGAGAAACATGGACGGTGGAAGAGGCAAAGGAGAGAGAAAGAGAAACGGTGGTGGTGGTGTTGAAGGAGAGAGAAGATACAAAGGAATTCGTATGAGAAAGTGGGGAAAATGGGTAGCTGAAATTCGAGAACCAAACAAACGTTCTAGAATTTGGTTAGGTTCTTATTCTACCCCTATCGCCGCCGCTAGAGCTTACGACACCGCCGTTTTTTACCTCCGGGGACCATCAGCTCGTCTCAATTTCCCAGAGCTACTCGCCGGTGAAAACAACGCGGTGGTTGGTGGTGGTGGTGATATGTCGGCGGCTACTATTAGAAAGAAAGCTACTGAAGTTGGTGCTAGAGTTGATGCTCTTCAAGCAAATGTTCCTCCTCATCATAATCATAATCATAATCATCATCATCATCATCACCTTCAGCATAACCGGAACCAACATCATCGTGTGATGCCGGTTCCGGAGTTACTTGAAGGTGATGGTTCTGGTGATTTTGCTGAGAGAGTTGATTTGAATAAGATTCCTGAACCAGAGAGTTCTGATGAGTGGGATGTTAATTGATATTGGAAGAAAAAAAGTTTGAAGAATCCATTAAAAAAAGTGATTCTTCTTCTTTTTTCGCGTTTGGGTTATGGTCGCTAACGTGCGCCGTGGAAGTTGTTTAACGGCTGAAGCAAAAATCTTGTTGTTGATGATGCCTTTGGTTGGTTGGTGGTGTGGATTAGAGTACTGTTTTTCTTTTCTTTTTTAATTTTAATCTTTTATTTCCTATTGGGTACTTTTTTTTTTTTAATTTTACAGAAGAAATTTTGGCATTGTAAAAATGTTAAATGTAAATTAATTATTATTATTATCATGATTATTAATAGTTAGTAGTGATGATAAACTTTATGTTCTTTTGTTTTTTTTCTATCTTTGGAATGGTTAAAAAAACTTTGTTTTTTATTTTCTGTTTTGAAGAAATTCGGTGGAAATTATGAATTTTGAAGGAACATGGGTTTATTATGAGTGAGGTGCGATACTTTTTAGAATGGAGATAAGAATGATGGGAAAGTGAAGGATTAGAAATGGGTAGGGACTTGTCTCATTTAAAAAAAGTTGTGACATTAATATTTTGTGACACAATTCACAAATAACTTAATTATGTTTGATCTTGATCTATGCGTGAATGAATGTCTAACTAACATAATGTGACACAGTTCCTTCAGACATAATGTGACACAGTTTTTGATAATTAGATACGTCATGTTTGATCGACAAACATGACTTCGGTCTAATCATTGACTTAATCGATATTAATAAATGATAGTAAGATAATTATGTTCGATCCTTAATTGATACATATAAATGTGTCAGGTCAACAATGGCTCAACACAAATTTGTGTTGATAAGTGAATCATATTTGATCCTATATGCAAAATAGTGTCTAATATGGCTCAACACAAATTTGTGTTGATAAGTGAATCATATTTGATCCTATATGCAAAATGGTGTCTAATATCTGAATTTGGAGGGATTAGTCTCTAATTTTGGAGTCAATATAAGAAAATTGGTGGGACATTGATGGCCTACGATGCCAAGTAGTTGGGTGCAAAGAAGAGAGTGAGCCATGCTAACCACTAAAGCAATAATATAAGTACTAAAAAGGTGATAAGATATAGAGTTAGGTATTTTTCTGGTTCTTCACTATTTCTTTCCATCCTTGAATATTATCGTATTTGTGAAGAGGAAAGAAATGGAAATGGAATGGGCCAGTAAGGAAAATGCTCTGTCCACTGCTTTCTTCTGTTTTGATAGTGATTGATAATGGGGTCGGTTTAATCGGTTTTGTCGTCTCGGATTATATATTAGTCAATCTCATACAACAATTGTATCGAAAACTATATAGTATATACATAATATAACATAAAAAGAAGAGAAAATTAGAGAAAGATTTGTTTCCATGTGAAGGCAAACTTACAGCTCTTGAATAGATTAACAAATATTTTCTTTTCTTTCTTATTTGAGTTTGATATGAGCTGTACCCCATGATATAACATATTTGATAGTTTCACTAGGAATAATAGGATTATCTATCTTGAGCCCTTCTATGTTGTAGCTAAGGAATAGGATTAATCCATCATTAGCGGAGAATTAGAGTATTTTAATTGTGGTCGTAGTACTGTGGATTACATCGAGCTTAACGTAAGTGTGCCAATGTTGGATTAATTAATTCATGAAAAAGTTAATTTACCACGTTAATGAACAAAGATTTTAGATGCATGTAGGTGATTGAACAGGACAAAAGAGAGAAAACAAAAATTACAGGAAGGCAAGGATACGGTAAAAGACAAATGTCAAATTGAAAACTTGGTGAAATAGACAAGAAACGAAAGCTCGTTTATCCATAAGTTGTTTTTTCTAAACTGAAAGGGTACCTAAATGCAAATAACATGAATGGTCAAATTAGGTAGCAAACAAAGACCTTTTTAGAGGGTGGACAATTGGAAATTACTACCTATTTTTATTGTCCTAAAAAGAAAGAAAAACAAAATCGACAAAATTTGATGTATTTAATCTAAATTTTAAATCTAATATATCAATTTTTATTGACAAATTTTTATCGACCTAGTTTTTTCTTGTATTAAGATAGGAGGAAGTATTAAAAATATAAAAATAAATAAATTAGAATAGTTCAAATGATTGGTTAAACTCCCGACATACTAGGCCTTCTTTCTCGTAGTAAGGATTAAAAACAAGAAACTCGCCAACGCGTGGCGAAAAAGTCCTCTAAAAAATTTGTGCTAAAAATTTGTGCTAAGAGCACATACTAAAGAATTTAAAAATAAAAATATATTACAAAAATTGAATTTTAATTTTTTTAACTTTTAAATAGTTTTTTTTGACAAGTTAACTTTTAAATAGTTGAACGTACGAGTTTTGAAATAATATTTATATATTAGATTCTTTAACATATCCCCTTGAAAATGATGATGCAAAAACAAACCCTTAATTATCTTAGTTTATAAAATAAAAATAGCAGACTCCAATCTGGTACTCTCAAACATGATGGGCCAAGACCTGTCATTCGTTTCAGCTCAACCACATAAAAGATATATTGAACGGTTTTCTTTTCTTACAAGTCAGTATAGGGAATATTAATGCTGGTTGATATTTATGTCTTGAATTATCCTTGGTCCGTGGAACATGATTAATACAACAAATTCACATTTCAACATCATTATCACCAAGGTGGTCCTTATCAATGTGAACATTTGGAATAATAATTGTCTCTTACATTTCTGTGATAACAACAATATAATATAAGATATACATGCCTAAGCCAAAATTTTACTTCTAATTCAAGCAAAGCTTGTGTGAACACTTCAATAGAATCAGTGCTTGAAATCAAACAAATCTTTGGAATGATCTTCTAAATCCTATCATGCTTTCTTTTGGCTGTCTCGTTTCATTTGAAGCGCAGCTCTTACAACATTTCCTCTTGTGATAATCCCAACCTTCATATATCATGTAAAAACATTAACCTTTACAAACATGAAAACAATGAAAGAAAAAACCAAAGATAACAGAAGAACGGGGTTTCTTACCAATCTACCCTCAGCATCTACAACTGGAAGGCGTCGAAATTTTGTTTCCAGCAACAATCTGATGAAAGATATTCAGCAAAGGTCAGTTTTTTCCGTGACAGCTAAAAAAACATAGACAAGACGCGTATATTCAACGGTTTGAGGAATTTTTGTACAGAAACCTTAATTAAATAGTGAAAACAAAATGAATATAAAACATGTTTTCAAAATGAACAGACACAAAGGAAAAGGATAGAAGAACCTAGCAGCATCTTCAAGATTGGTGGTCTCGCGAACAACCATAGGGGCAGTGGTCATTAATTCACCAATCACCTTCCCGTTGGTCTTACTTAGCAATCTCTGAACTTCATTGAAAGTCTGCATGAAACCATGATATTAGACAAATCCACCTTTAAGATCTAGGATTAATTCATTATTAGAGTAGCTATAATCAATGCAGAACATCAAGTTTAATGCAAGCAAACATTATAATCTAAGAAACATAAACATTTACAACGAAAAAGCTTTGTCCATGTTGGACATGTTTCTATCGCATGTTTAGTTAAATTAGTTATTAGAATAGCAGCTACAGACAATGCAGAAAATCTAGTTTAACGTAAACATAACCATCTATGGAGCATGCAAAATAATTTTTTTTCTTTCGTTTCCACCCATACTGACGAGTGGGTTTTAGATTGTTCCAAATTAAATCATGGCAAATGAGGCAACACGGGGAGGAGAAGTGACATGCCTACAACAGCAATATATTGCTTCTAATTTGTCTTGGGACATATTAACACATGTCCATCACGCTCAGGACTAAACAGCTGGAGTGTGACCTTGGGTTAGCCCTAACTCAACCCTACAAACCGGTTTGTAAGGTGAGGTTTTCCCACGACTTGTGAACACATTCTCAAGCCATATTTTATCCAATGTAGGACTTCTCAACAGAAATGCATATATTTGGATTGAAACACTGTCCCTTTGCCGTAAAATTTCTTTTACCAAAAAAGTAGCATAATTTTAAACCATAATGAACAACCAAGTGGTGACTATTGTGAAAGAGGATTTCACACACACATGCTACTTCATTTTCATTCTACTTCAAAAATGCGTAATTAAACCGCACTCATATAATATTGCATTGAAAGATATACAAGCACTTGACTGATCTTGTTGGGACACAAGTAAAACACCAAGATATGCATTGTTAGTGTACTAGGTCTGACTACCAAAACATCAGCTTAGTAAAACTCCTTTTGTTGGGTAATAATAAGTATTAACAACATAAGTTCTGGTTCCTTAACGTGAATATGCAATGGAGTCTAGAAAGTATTATAATACAATACTAGTAAATATATATTAGCTATTAGTAAAAGAAGCTTTAACATACTTTCCAAGTACTGTCGACATCTGGAAACAAGCTGTTATCTGTTTGCCCTTGACCTGAAACCAGCATTGCACATTTTATTTCAGCTTAGAACTCCAACTTTGGAATAGAAAAAAATTAAAAATGCCAAAGAAAAGTTCATAGTATCCTCTGAATTGAAAATGCTGTGAATTTCTGAAGGTGGTGAAAATCAAGTTTCCAACAAATGAGAACAGATGAGAATTTTTTTAAATCAATTTACCTGAAATAGAGTCCAGAGCTAACAAGTCGTAATCTGAAACAACACCAACCTACAAAGCATAAAGAACCTTCAGAAATAATTTTCATGACAATTTATCCTGCAAAATTGTGCTAACTGCATCAAATTTGTTTATCTAAATGAATAGAACGAACTAAGTCATAAGCATTTGTGAAGACATTCGAAGGTTAAAGTCATCAGATTCAATTGTGAGAAGGATATATTGCCTCTAAACTATATTTGTTGAACTGATTAGTGGTTTTACTCTAATGAAAGTATAGCTCGAAATTAATGTGTCAAATAAATAGTGTACTTTAGTTAATAAAACATGCAGTATGCATAGAGGATCTTTTGCTTCATTAAAATCAGCTTTCACAGAATCTTAGCCAGCGACATTTATTGAAGCTTTGTTTCTGTTTTTTCACGTTGTCGGTTTCTTAAAACGGTATCTTCTTACTCAAATCAGAATTAGGTCTTGAAAATTTTCCTTTGTTAAAAATCCAAAGCTGCATAAACATAATATAGCAGGTGTTTTGACAATAAAGGAATGAATTAAAGGACAAAAGATTTTGAATGAGTAAAAGTTACGCTGAGAGGCTCCCACCATCACAACATTGTTTAACTACATGTGTAAGTCATACTCTTATTTCACTTTAAGATTTGTTTGACAAACGTTCATAAGGTGTATTTATATATTTAAGTCAAACTGCCTACGGAAAACCACAAGTTTTAACAATAGATATACTAGAGAAAATGGATAGGCATAACTCACTAGCTTCCAGTTATCATCAATCACGGGAAAACCAGTTATTCTGTGCTCAACAAGAGAATCCAAAGCTGTTGCAAAATAAATGTTAGAAATTAAATATAGAATCTCATGTCCCGAAACTAACTACCCAAAAGAGGGAAGAAAAGATTGTCCCGAAATGAGACTTCAACAAAGGTATGAAGTACACCTTCATCGACGGTTGTTGTGGGCTTCACTGTATGTAACTCATCTTTCTTTGTCATAAAGTCACCGACAGTGTAGACTCCATTTTTTGGCTGCACATTATGTCAAAGCACATGTTATGTCAAACTAAGGATAATAACAAATGACAACACTAGACCAAATAATAATACGAATAGGAAATTAAATTGGTTTGATTTGGCTACCCCAAATAGGAACGACCGTCCTATTTGAAAGAGTCGGATATAAATTGATGACACTGCTTTTCGATTCTCTGTCACTCCTCAAAGACTAAGATAAAGGTTGAACTATTGAGTTAATAGGTAAAAGGAAGATAATACGAGGTCTGAATATTATTGATAATGACCGAATAGTAGTGTGATACAAAAGACTCCGTACTAATCTCTATTTACAGGAATATACAAACTCAATCCTAAATCAAGAACAAATCAAAAGATACTCTAGACTAACATAAAGGATATTTTATAATATTCTAACAGTTAGATAATAAGTAGCAGATGGTGAATAAGCTAGCAGGTAGCGTTGAACCTATGAAGCACAGATACAGACACGGACACCGGACACTGACACGCCGACACCGCTAATAATTTGAGAAAATAATATAATTCAGTGTAATTATATGTGTCGGTGACGGACACACCTAATTTGAGGAGTGTCCGTGCTAGTTGAAGTAACTAGTATAAAATGATATAAAAAGGTATTTTAGTTAACATTTAAATTTTTTCAATTAAGATAACATGGGGAAAAATCAATATACTATAAGCTATAAGCTCAAACACTACTTAAAATAACATCTCAAAAAACACTATAGGCCTATTTGGTAAGACATATTTTTGAGCTTATAGCTTATATTTACAACCATATGGCGGTTTTTTATAGCTTTAAACTTATAACTTATCATTATTTATCTCAATTTTACCCCGTGCAATCTTACTTAAAGAAAAAAAAAATTAAATATATCATTTTTATGTCATTTCCTATTTATAAGTTAGTTCAACCGCTATCATCTAACTTATGAGCTCTTGACATAAGAAGACTATCAAACAACTCTACTTTGACTATATGAGCTTGTATGTTATAAGACATCTGCTATAAAATAGTTGCTAAACTGAAGTTAATTCTTTCTTCATATTAGGGGAAACACTTGCAAAGTGAAGCATTTCAACCATTTTGGCACAAACACTCTACCCCCTCAATAAGCAACAATACAATAAAGTTTGTTCATAATCATAATTTAAAAGCTCCGCGGAACAAATTTCCCAATTTTTGTCAAGAAATTGCTAAGTAGGAAACTAAATCCAATTCACAATAATCTAAATAAATAAATTTAAAACCCTAACCATATAATAACTGAACATATATACTTTCCTAACTCCCAAGTCATCAACTACACCAAATTTATATTATATGTGAGGATAAGAAAAAACATACTGGAACGGAATTAGCGGTGAGGGTGTTTGAAGCAAAAAGCGGTGAGCCACTAAATTTTGAAAAATGAGATGAGGTGTGGAAGCAGCGGAAAGCGACGGCGGCGCGTGGATTGAAAATAGGACGGTGAGTGGCGGAGGAGAGTGTAGGGAAAGGAAGAGTGAGCGAGTCCATAATATA
Organism: Medicago arabica; assembly: GCA_946800305.1. Lineage (NCBI taxonomy): Eukaryota > Viridiplantae > Streptophyta > Magnoliopsida > Fabales > Fabaceae > Medicago > Medicago arabica. The sequence goes on along the minus strand of OX326970.1, from coordinate 51,989,888 downwards.
ATAATTTAGTAGTTGAATTGAATTGCGATTATGGACCAGAAAACAAGGAAGAAGAATTGAGGGGGGGGGGGGGGGGGGGGGTTTGGTGGGTTTTGTTTTGAGTTGTGTTGTGTTGTTAAGACAAAGTATCTTCTTTCTCTTCTAATCCGCAGATATTGTTGTTCTTACCTCACTCTCCACTTGCCTGTGTTGTACCGCGGCAAGAAAACAACAGAAACTCAAGCTGCACCGTAACTTAACTTCTTTTTTTAAGTGAATACACTATTTTATCCTCAAATTTGCATACACGGATCAATGTTATCTTTCATTCTTTTTTTTTTTAAATGATAAAGGGTGCTTTTGTTTTGGACTTTTTTTTTGTTTTTGTTTTGGATTTTTAAAAAAATTATTTTATAAAAAAAATTCTATTTTGATCCTAAAATGAAAAGTTATTAGGATTTGTTTTTTCTCAAAATCTATTTTTTCCAAAAACAATAGGGTAGCCCATGTACATGTTAAAACTCGTTATTTTAGAAGAAAAAGAAATTATGGGTAGTAGGCAAACAAAAATAACTTCATTTTTTTTTTAAATCTTTAAAAATTAATCTCTAGATTCTTTTAACACAAAATCTATTTTTATAAAACTGAAACAAACGAACCCAAATACGCCCATGAATTTTATATCAATCAATTTAATCCATCAGTCAAGTCTCATCGTTAACAGTGTTGACGTTGAGTTTCAAATCAGCTTCAATGTGTGCATGGTGAATTTGATAAAAAAATAAATAAATAAAAATCGACTTGTTTTAAATGAAAGTCGTTACAGATTGTTAGACTGTTAAATCGATTTCTGAATTACTCATTAAAAATCAAGTTGATTCCTGAACTATGCCACTCACTAAAAAATCGATTCCTAAATATATTATCTTATCTTCCAATTTATCTTTGATATTGTGAAACAAATGCTAAAAACTAAAAGAATGTGTTTGACTATTATTTATTACCTTTTCCATGTTTAAAATATTACATGACCATCTTAAAGGTGAGAAAAACACACAAAAAAAAGGTTGAATTGTGTTTGTGAAAATAGTCTAGAGTCTGAAGCATATACAAAGATTCAGTTTAGAGAGAGAGAGAGAGAGAGAGGGAAGGAGGGAGGGAGGGAGGGAGGGAGGGGGGAGAGAGGGAGAGGGAGAGAATTATATTGGTTCCTCCCACAAATTGAGATTAGTTCATTCTCATTGCACTTTCAAGAGATTTTCACTATTATCATTAGGATTACAAATTTCGCAAGCACACAAGCAAAAGACTTCTTTTGCTCAATCACACAAGAAAAATAAATATCTAACACTCAAGCACACAAACAAGAGGTTTCTACAGTCTTACTTAATCAAATCAAAGACTGTTTGATTTTACACTTGATATAGAATCAAAGGTGTAATACAATAAAGTTCAAACGAACCATAAGACTTATGAAATTTTAAGATATGAAAGTTTATAAGAAATTCTCTTAGTGTCTGTGTGCTATTGATTTTGACAAAGTAAATGTGCTTGTAAAAATTCAGAGCGTTCTAACTTTTCTCAAGTCTTCAAGTCCTTATATAATATAAGTCCTTGAGAAGCTTGAATTCAAAGACGTTGGAATGTTTCTTGATTTGGTTAACGACGTTGAAAGCGTATTCAAATTCCTTTGCTTTATTTGGAGTTATCTGTTTTATTCTTTTTGTCCTTGTTTCAGCTTCTCACTTGTTTCATATGCTCTTTGGCACGTGCCAAACGTGACTTACAAGTCACGTAGGTTGTGATTCAGCATGACTTAAGTCACGTTTGGTTTTACACATGCGTGACTTAAATCATGTGTGGTATTTTGGGTAGTTCAGTTGGGAGTGAGCAATTCTTGATGGAAGAAAATCAATTTTCTTTTGACTAATACTTTTCTCACCATATTGGTTACTCACACACCTTGTTTCTTTACATAAATGCCCTTCAAAAAATGTAACCTGAACACGTCCGGATTGTATAATCTGAAAGGACATAGTATAGACAGTAGTGACAGTTTTTGCATGTTTTTGTGTATTCATACATTTTTTAAGCTAAAAAATTAAGTAAAAGACAATTATGATAAAATTGCACCAATAAATAATTATATATATATATATATATATATATATATATATATATATATATATCATTATACCAAAAAAAATTGAATTTATCATTACACATTTTACCTAATGATATACATTCTTCAAAAAAATGATGATATACATTTCATCCAAACTGCCCCAAGATCTATGTCAATATCACCAAGATTAAATTTATCTTCCTTTTCAAGCTTCACAGCATCTTCAGCCTTCTTCCCAGGAACAACCTTTTTCTTCTGGATCAATATTTTCAATAATGTACAAATCTTAGTCATCACCTATGACTTCAAAACCCGTCGCCTGACATAGTTCATTATATTCGGTCATTCGACTGACACATCTATCAGACCAGCTTAAGGCATCATCACGAGCATGTTGTCTCCATAGCGACCGAGTGGAAGAAATAGGACAATCATTCTTCAATTTTATAATCATGAAATGGTTGTCATTGACATGTGTCATAACATCAATCGTTCAACAAGTGGCAGTTCACCCCATAGAGGAAAAAATGTTTTAGATCGCCTTTCTCAATGGACAGTAGAACAACGGCATGGTTGTATTTCTGAGCAATGAGAAACCCATATTCTGCATGGTCATGCATTTATCCGGTGGTACATGACCAATACCGGAAAAAGTTAGAGCGTCCAAAACCTATTTATACCGCCTATCATCATTAATCATCCGCTGATAATGAGCATTTCCTTCACCGATTAGCTCTTTGTGCAGCTGGTAACAGGTCATTTGGTGATCGTCAAGACTCAAGTTACGTAGACCCGTAACGGCACGGAACTCACAATGACCATCACCAGCTACATCCACCATCTTTTCAATAAAGTCATGCATTCAAATTGGGATTTGGTCTTTGTGTGGTATGTCGACTTTTACTGGAGTTGGGTTAGGATTTTTGGGAGTTGGCTTAGGATTTTTGGGAATTGGCTTAGGAGGATTAGAAGACATGTTGCTTTTTTGTGCACTCTTTCTACTTGCCCCCTGATGAATTTGGCTGTGAACCATATATAATAAAGGTTTCCAGATTACGTAATCTAAATAAACCCGTTACTTTTTCCATTTTTTTTAAACGTATGGCTTTCAGATTACATAATCCGGAATATGTATATTTTGTCTGGAGTAATTGCTCACACCCTTCCATTGCCCAGGATCCAACTTTAACGTAGCCCAACACATGTTTTGATTGGTTTCGGATTTTGTAATCCAAAACGTGTCCGGACTGTGTAATCCGGACAAAGGGTATTTTGGAAAAGCGTGCAGGGCGCGCAAGAATGGGCAAGGGTGGAAAAAGTAATAGTATTTTGTTTTTTCCATTAGTGAATGAATGGGTACTTCAGCCCAAAGACATATATTTCTGCTGGGCCCAAATAGATTTTTTTCGAACACCCAAATAGATTTTGAAAATTGTTATTCTTACTTCAAAAATTGCAATGGCACGCACGGAAATTTCGCATATAACTCCAACTGCAGCTAATTACTGTTTGGATAGCGAACTGCCGTTGTGCCAACTGCTGCAGCTTGCTCAACTGCACTTGAGTGCATTTCCTGCTTACTCCTGATAATTGTTCATGTATTTGATCTTCCCTTGAGATAATTATATGTAACTAGTATTTTTCCAATAGGAAAAATTCCATATATATTCATCCAATCCAATGTTAATTTCATGAAAAATCAGTTAGAATAGCTGATTTTCTTTCACTACATATCGTTCCTTTTTTTTTTTATGTATTTGATGATGTTGGTTGTTTGTCCTGTAACAACTTTCAAATGGGAGAATAATGTCTCAACTATGGCCATGTTTGAAGGCAATGGCTTCTATGTGTGGTGGGTCTCTCTAAAGCTGGGAATGGGGGAATTGTTTCTCCTCTTTTTGACGATCTTTTGTTGCTTTCTTACAACTATGAATGTTAATTTATTCTGAGATTTTTTTTTTGTAGACTAGGAATTCAAAAGAATTGAAAAAATTTCATAACAATTTGTAGGCATTTTGCGATCTTCTCACAATATATGGCAATAGAATTTCAAATGATTTCTCTAATCAATTTGTTCTTGCTGTCAGGCTATTTCCTCTATAAATATTTGTTCAAGGTTTAATATCAATGACAACTCTATGACTTGTCTGCTTAAGAAATTACTACACATTTAGAGGGAAAAGGAAAAACAAACATGCATGGTTTCTCTAATATGTATGTACAGTCTCATTCCTCTCATTGCACATTAACCATAAAGATGTTAGAAAAGTATGCACCTAATCCAAAGTAATCATCTAAAAAAACGAAAATAATATTTTTCCAATAAGAAAAATTTCATATCTATTCATCCAATCTAATGATTATTTTTTGAAAAATCAGTTAGCAGGAACTACACTTAAGTACAACTGAATCAACTGCAGTTGGCACAATGGCAGTTAACTGTAGTTTCCTACCTGAACAATTATTAGCTGCAGTTGGGGTTATATACGAAATTTCCATGTGTCATAGCAATTTTTGATGTGAGAAAATCAATTTTGATAGATATTTCAATGGCCCAAAACAATTATGTGATAATTCAAAAAACATTTAAAAATTATATTAATAGTTTCAATTAGAAAGTAAATGTTAATAAAAGTGTGATGGTGGATAGTAATCACTGGGAAATCATTGACAGTGTATGGCGGATCTTCGGAGACCCCACGGTGGTCTACGACAGAGCTCCAATTGTCTATGATGGTGCTCTGACGTTGATTGTTTGACTTTGGCACTGACCACCATCACCATTTTAACTTATTTTTATTTATAATATTAAATCATAAACTAATTTAAATACTTACATCAATTTAGAAATCAGATTTTCTTATGTTTGACTTTCATTTTTTTTATTTGAATATTGACCACGGCCGATCATCACCATTAGTTTTTTTTCCCTTAAAAAAACATTCATTTTAAATTTTATTTTCCAGTTTTTTTTATAATTTTTTTTCTAGTTTTTAATACACTACTATTACAATTTCCTCAAAAAAAATAATACTAATATTAAATATTTAAATAATTTAAAAAATAATAATATTAGTTTTTCTTCCCAATTTTTTTCATGCTCTTTTTATATTACTATCTAAGGGAATTTATCTTAATCTTACACGTGAGATAAAGGTGTTCCATGGTTTCTTTTTCTCAAAAGGAAGGTGTTTTAACTTCTATGGTAGAAATTGAGTGTATATAATACTTAATTAGGGGGCGGCAAAGAAATTTATTTGTTTACATCTATCCAAATTCATCTACTACTATTGTCTTGAACGATAAAATTCTAGTAGATTGGATAACATAAAGCAACTTTAAGGATTCGTGACATTCAACGAAAGCAAAAGAATTGAATGTTTTTCTTCAACTATTAGTGGTTCTTGAAATAAGTTGCATATAACATAGTACCCCTTTCTGGCAACTAACCACAAGGTTGTTTTTTTCAAGTTGCTAGTTAGTTGATTGAATGCACTCAATGTTGAGTTGACAAGTGTTATTATATGTGGATCGACAATGATTAAATGTTTTTCGTACGTTTTGTTATATGTACCTACATATTATATATGTGTTCAATGGAGTCCTAGCTACAAAATGGCGTGCATCCAAATACATTGTATTGATTTCAATGGTTGACATTGATTGATTAAGTTGATAATGTACTATTTCGGTCTCAAATATAACGAACAAAAACAATCAAACAAAGTTGATAAATCGATAAATGATCTTTGACTCGTGAGATACATATGCATCTATCAATAAACACAAATTAGATTATTAGAGATCAAATATAGTAATCAAATTCGTCTCGATATATTCTTAAGGTCTGTTTGGTTCAAAAGTTTTGGAGGGGAGGGGAGGGGAGGAGAGATTTTTAATTTGATGTGTTTGGTTCAATTTGTAGAAGGGGAGGGGAGGGGAGCAAATCTCTTTAAAATTTTATTGTATTGTCATAATTATCCTTAAATTAATTTCAAATCTCAATATTAACCTTGTAACAACTTTTATTATTATTAGATTATATTATTTTGTAACAATCATATTATTATTAGGTTATCTTATTCTTGTAACAAATTTTATTATTTTGTTATATTTTTCTTATAACAGCTTTGATTACATATTAAGAGATGTGCTATTTTTTTACGGAAGTAATTGGCAAAAAATGCAAGGATTACAAAGAATTGCTCTTATAAAAAAAATATATACGATGCATGAAGTAAAATACATGAGCCAGTTTGAGATAAAATAAACAGCTTAGATATGCGCTACTCTTTCGTCGGTTTCTGAAATCGTAAAAACTAGCAGTTTCTTTTATTTAATTAAGTTTAAGAGTAAAACGGTAAAATAATATTAAAATCTCTCCCCTCCCCTTGCGAACCAAACACGTTTTTAATTAAAAATATATTCCCTCCCCTCCCCTCCCCTCCGTTAAAATCCCTCCTCTCCCTCCCCTCCTAATTCTCGAACCAAACGGACCCTTAATGTCATTTGATAGAGAAAACATAATCTACTAAAGACTATTTATTTATTTAATTAATCACAATATAAGTATTGAGAAAATTATTTTCTTTTTTTCCTTTATAATTATAAAGAAAAAAGAATATAGTATTTGTTCGGTTAAATTGCTGCTAACCTAATGCAGCATTTTAGAGGCAAATTATTAGGTTAAATTGTTGCAGACCTAATAAAATTAATACGAAGAAAAAAAAATCTAGAGAAATAATAGATATATACAAACGATGAGACAACATGATAGGAATGAAAAGCTCATCAGTAAGGAGAAATAGTAGGGATTGCTACATTTTAGAGGGAATTTGTTAGGTTAAATTATTTTAGAAGGAAACTATTAGATTAAGTCGCTGCAGACTTAACAAAATTAATATATATATATATATATATATATATACTAGATTTTTGACCCGTGCTCCGCACATGTTTATTGTAAAAGGATTAACATACGAATAATAAAATGCAATATGTAATTGGTAACGGTGGAACAAATAACACGTGATAATTTATAGTAGACAAAATAAAACACTTTATAAAATGTATGAAATCTGAAAATATTATAAAAGAAAATTCGGTAATCCTAATCAATAATTCGGTAAAAGAAATATGAAAATTTTAGTGCATTGGCATGTAGTTTCATCACACATTGCGAAATACTTCCTCATATACGACGTTAGACATCACATTTGTATCTTCATCATCTTCATCAGTGATCAATATCTTTAGTCCTTCTCTGGATGTAACTCTTGAAACAACAACATACAACTGTCCGTGAGAAAATACAGGTGTTGGTAACTTAAATAGGCATATGATGTAACAAACATTATACGATAAATGATCATCAATTTTGGATCGTTAGTTTTTCATTTTAATTAGCTAAGTTTCCTTTTTTTTTATTACTTGTTGTTTGTTAGATGAACAAAGCATTATCGGGAGGGTTGTGCGTAACAAACATTATAGGATAAGTGACCATTAATTTAGGATTGTTAGTTTTTCATTTTAATTAGCTAAGTTTCCGTATTTTTTGTTACTTGTTGTTAGATGAAGAAAGCATTATCCGGAGGGCTGTGCGTAGCAAACATTATAGGATAAGTGACCATCAGTTTTGGATCGTTAGTTATTCATTTTAATTAGCTAAGTTTTCTTATTTTTTGTTACTTGTTGTTAGATGAAGAAAACATTATCCGGAAGGCTGTGCGTAACAAACATTATAGGATAAGTGACCATCAATTTTGGATCGTTAGTTATTCATTTTAATTAGCTGAGTTTTCTTATTTTTTTCATTTAGTTTGTGAACCGATTAGTTATATCCTTTTTTTTTCTTTTTCTGGTCAAGTGTTACAGCTTAATAAAAACAAAAAATAGATGAGGGAAGGTGTTTGAATTGAATCAAAATTAACAAAAAAAAATATGTATATTCATACCAAAAACCCCTTGTTCACATCATTTCCAGTCAACTTTTTCACAAAATCAATTTGAAGATTGGTGAAACTGTGGCGATAAGATAGAGCATAGGTAACGGGGGATATCATTGTCAAAAACTGGACTAACATCAGACATATCAATCACAAAACGTATGGGAGGATCAAAATCGGGACACCTAATAGCCTTCCCAAACCGGTCATTTACAACCATTTCGAACCGACCTTAAGCAACAAACACCAACGTCACCCATGCACCTAATCCTAGCCCATAAAAATCACTGATTTCCTTCCATCCTTTGGTGAGAGAAAAGGAACCAGCAATCCTATCAACCAAAACTTCAAACTTATTTTTCTTTCCGTCGACCAGTTTGACCAAACGATTGATTTTGTCTCCGAAATTAGTTGCAAACATGTTTGGTAACTTGACAGCACCCTAAAATAAAACATAAATCAAGTAACAATCAATATATATATTTATATATGGAATACAGCTTCAAACAGTAGCAATAACAATCCTCAGTTTAAAACATGGTAAACAGGCGCAACAACATGAAACTAAATACCTTGTAATAATTCAAACACAGAAGCAATGAAATTTAATTGAAAATTGGATGAATAGTAATGTAATATTAGCAAGCCAAAAAAATTAAAAAATTAAAAATAGGGTAACGCACTACAAGAAACATTACCTTTTGTCAAGGATTTTGACAAGGTCTTCAAACCCCTGGCAAATTTCTCAGGGAATAAGCCAAGGAAAACCCCTCACAAATTGACATATGCCATTTTGGAACCACTTACCTTTTGACAGGGGTGAGGCCCTCGTTTTTTACCACAACCTGTCGCTTTTTTTGGGCCATTTTGACCGCGAAATTTGAATTTCACCAAGGCTGACATGTTGCAGCTTTTTCAGCACAATACCAGGGAAAAAGCCACGGCATGCCCCTCGGTTTTTGCAGCCAGCAGATAATCTCTGCAATTGTCATATAGTTGTCAGCTCATGTTGGTCAAAAGCACCAGATTCCCTCTATATTTTCTTCCTGTTTTGTAACCTAACCTAGCTAGGATGTGACTGGGATTTGTGAGGGGCATATCCCTCGTTTTTTCCCTGGCTTTTGTCAGGTCTATAAAAGCCAATCTGATCCCTTTGCATCAGTGCAAGTGTTTGATACTTAGAAAAAAAACTTACTCCCCACTTTTTCTATACACTCTACTCTTCAACATCAATAATCATCTCTAACTTTGGTAATTAAAACTCTCTTCATTTATTATATTTTTGTGTTTTGATTTTTTAATACTTATTAACATAAATATTTTCATGCATCAGTGTTCAAGTTTCTTTGCCTCCTCCTGTTGGTTCCTTTCTAAACTTGCTCTCTGGATTTGTTCTTCATCAAGCTTCAACAAGTTAGTAATTTTTACACTTCTAAATACTTGATATAGATGATATTTAGTAGTTGAAATTATATGATGTTTGTTTATATATATATATATATATATGTATATATGATTACGTACGTACAAAATCTGATTATATTATGTTTAAATATATTTGGCTAAAGTGCACTTTTAACCCCTTAAGTTTTAAAAAGTTGCGATTTTGATCCCCTATGAAAAAAAATGACAAAAGTGACCCCTTATGTTTAGGGAAATGTGCTCTTTTGACCCCCTAACATAAGGGAAATATAATCTTTTGACCCCTTAATTTCTCAAAAAGTTGCGATTATGGCCCCTTTTTTGGGACACGTGGCGTCTTTTCAGCAATTTTGGGACGAAAGGGACCAAAATTGTAATTTTTTTTAATAGGAGGCCAAAATCGTAACTTTTTGAAACTTAGGGGTCGAAAAGTGAAGTTTAGCCAATATATTTTTGATTTTTTTTAGACAAAATGGAAAATAATACTGTTATGATAAAAAAATTCGATTTTGTGTGTTAATAACACTGTTAAGGAAAAAAAAATTATTAGGGAAAATGTTAATTAAACCGTGTGTTTGCTAGTTAATCTCATTCTAGTACTACTGAACATTAACCGTGTGTTTGCTAATTACTTTTTAAAGAATTTTTGAAGAGTTTATATTATGATATATGAAAATAACTAAAAGAATATCATGTTACTTTATGTTACAATTATTTTTGTTAAATTAAAATCTGTTTTTTAATAAACTAAAAAGAGCTTTTTTAATTTAAACTAATAATAAAAAAGCAATATACTAATAAGCTCTTTTATTAGAAATAATCATTATATGTTTGCGCGTAAAATAAATTAATTCGTTTGCGCGTAAAATTTTATTTTATTGTTTGTGCGTTAGGCAAGAGCAAGGCTGGCCTACAGATGAGCAGAGTGTTGGGCAGCAGGGTGGAATCCATCAAAATGTGAGAGCTCCGGTGCCTGATGAAGATGTGGACGTCTCCTATGAAGTGCATGGTGAAGGCGATGGCGACGATGATGATCTCGGTCTCGATGAGGATGATTGATGATGGTTGTTGTTGTGTGTTTCTTTTTTTTATTGTATTATTATGATTTGTATGACTTTGAGAGGTTTTCCATACTTCCCGGCACAATTTTTATTTTCCTGTACGGTCTGTATAATTATTAAGTACGATCTCTTTTTCATGCCTATTAATTAACGACTTAATATTATTACGTGCGATATTGTTTTATTTATATGCATTTAATTGTGTTATAAAAATAATTTTAAATTTTGTTTAAAATATATTTTATTAATTAAAATAATTTTTGAAACATTTAATTGTATTTAAAAAAAATTAAAAAAAAATCGATTTTTTAATTGGTTTAAATACAATTTAATAATTAAAATAATTTTATAATAATTAATTAATTAAATAAATACTCGGTTTAACATTTTTTTTTAAAATAATATACATTTTGCCAGGGGTTAAACCCCTCACTAGTCCCTGGTTTTCTGCGAATCAGATTTGACCTCCATCAGTCAGTGTGTCAGTTAGTCATTCAATGTGTCAGTCAGTTGCAGAAAAAAGTGAGGGATTTTGCCAGGGGTTATGACAGGGAAAAAGGCAGGCCATATACCAGAGGTTGAGCCCCTCGTTTTTGTCCCAGGGGTGTAACCTTGACAAAATGTTTGCGACGAGTGCTTTTGCCATTGCTTCCGCCCCTGGAAAATTCCCTCACAGACGTCCCTTTTCCCTGGGATTCGGTCCTTTTGACAAGGGTTTTGCCCCTGGCAAAAAGTAATGTTTCTTGTAGTGACGTAATAGCAGCAAGCAAAAGTAATAAGAATAGTAATGACTTTAAAACGACAAATATTGTATTTCACACTGCTTTGAATTATGTACTACGTAAACTGCTTAGTGCTGACGACTGCAATATTGTATTTCACACTAAAACTTTAAGTTCTTTGATGTCAAATAATATATTGCAGAATGATAGTTTTCGTAAAAAAACAAAAAAAGAGCAAGAAGTTAGGAAGGAAAACGACAAATTACATCTTCTGTGTCGTACTCAACTATGAATGTTTTGTACTTCAATTGAAGTTTGGTGACAGTCTCGTCCATCTCAGTAACAAGATGAGTCATCAAAGGACCTACCAAATCAATGGAAAACAACATGTTACAAAAAATATGACAATTGTATAATTCAAGAAACACTAACAATAGCAGCAAACCAAAAAAATTAAAAAATTAAAAATAGGGTAACGTAATAGCAGCAAGCAAAAGTAATAAGAATAATAATGGCTTTAAAACGACAAATATTGTATTTCACACTGCTTTGTATTATGTATTACGTAAACTGCTTAGTGCTGGCGACTGCACTATTGTATTTCACACAAAAAGTTTAAGTTATTTGATGCCAAATAATATATTGCAAAATGATAGTTTTCGTAAAAAACAAAAAAAGAGCAAGAAGTTAGGAAGGAAAACAACAAATTACATCTTCTGTGTCGTACTCAACTATGTATGTTCTGTACTTCAATTGAAGTTTGGTGACAGTCTCGTCCATCTCAGTAACAAAATGAGTCATCAAAGAACCTACCAAATCAATGGAAAACAACATGTTACAAAAAGTATGACAATTGTATAATTCAAGAAACACTAATAATAACAATCCAAAAAATCGAAGGAAAAAAATTCAGAATTGAATCAAAGTTACCAGTTAAGCAGTGGTATGAGAGGAAAGTTGTAAGGTCACGTCCTTCCATTTGCAAACCTCTAAATATCAAAATATATGATTCTTGTGTTGTATGTGAAATTTACCATGGTTTAGTTTTTTTTTTTTTTTTTGAGAGAAACACATTTAGGGCTTGGTATATATAACGAAGTTTACATGGAAATTAAGGTAGCCGAGTTTGCACCTCTATATATATAAAAAAAAAAACATCAAATAAGTGTAGAAAATATTTCCTTCAAAAAAACAAAAGGATATGAATAAAATTGGTGCGATGCATTTTTTAGATGAAATTTGTTAGGCTAAATAATTGAGAAAATATTTGCTCAAAAAAAAGAAGCAAGAGGATAGGAATAAAATTGGTGTCATGCATTTTTTTTAGATGGAATTTGTTAGGGTAAATAAATGCAAACATAAAAAAGCAAATGAGCGGGAAAAATTAGGTTAAGTTGCTGCAGACCTTACAAAATTAATAAATAAGGATGACCCATTCTGTTTTTATTTGAATGAAAAAGGTCAGCAACTTAGCAAAATCAACCTTAACAAAATTAATAAATAAGAATGACCCATTCTGTTTTGATTCATATAGTGTTTTCGTCCTTTTTTTTCACGTCATTTTAATCAATTTGTATAAGATTTTTCAAAATATAAACTCGTAATGTTCAAATATATGGTTTGTCATTCATGTTTTCATATGAACTTTAGATTTTATGTTTGACAATTCATATACAAACTGGTCAATAGTACATAACATGATAAATATGATCGATATTAGAGAGTCGAGGGGGTATTTCAACCCATAAATAGATAGATACTTACAAAGCTTTGAAGAAATAAAATAGGATTGCCACCCATTTGAATAAACATAACTAATTGTTTTACTTTTATTACGGGTTTGCTTAGAGGTGTTGCCATATAATTATTAAAAAAACTTAATAAAAAATATGAGGAAATCTTAATAAAAAAAACTTGTTTCAATGATTTACAATATTACTACATATATAATTAAAAAAAAACATTTAGGTTGGTAGGGTGATATTGAGTTTGATCTTGAATTATTTTATTCTTCTAAATTTTCAACTGAATTAATTATCCTTAACTACATGTTTTTGAAAACAAAATTAATCGAGAAATGTTAGCGTCATACATTTTAACACACACTTTTCAATACATTTTCTTTGATTGGTTAAAATTCACACGAGACCCATCAAATTTATATGACACCCACATAATTTAGTGAGACTCATGTAAATTTTAACTAATCAAATAGAGTGTGTTGAAAAGTGTGTGTTAGAATGTGTGACGCTAATATTCCTCAAATTAATCATTGACAAATATAATATTATCATTAACTCTGTCAAATCACGTAATTTAGTGAAAGGCATAAATAAATTTTATTTCAAAGAACAAAGGAATCATTAGTAGTTTATGGTTGAAAATCGTATCATATCTTCATGGCTCAAACAAACCCCCAACAACAATCCAATCTCCATGTGTGCCAATCAAAAGGGGACATATATGATTCACATTGTGTCTTCTTGTGCTAATAAAAATTACAAAATGGGACCCAACCAAGTCAACAACCTGGATTTGATCACAGTAGGTAGTTGCATATATATTTAGATATTTGCACCAAGATTTCAAAGGTGATGATGATCCATAATAGCCATAAGATGACTCATGTGACAAACAAAGTTTAATTGGTGCCGACGTGAGATATATCTAAAAATTGTTAAATGCTTTTGAAAGTAAACGTGGTGTCTATTATCAACAAGAACAAAAACAAATGGCCTCTAGCAAAAAGTAGGGTTCTTAATCATTTCCCAAAAGAAACGAAGAGTTATATTATTTAAGCTTTTCATGTAGTATAAAAACATATTTTCAAAAATGGTAGCATGTATTTTGTATAATTTTTTTAAATGACCACAAAATATACAGTAATCCGCAAGCAGTAATACAAGCTAATTCTAAAGAAAATTATTCCTTTAGGTCAAATACTTCTTCTGATCCTTTAAATTTGACAAAAATACTATATTAGTCTTTTAAGTTTTAAATATGTCCTTATTCTCTTTTTAAGGACCTATTTGAAACTTAAAAACTTAAAACACTTCAAATATGTACATTAAAGGTCAAATACCTCCCTGAATCTTTTAAGTTTCATGTTTGTTTCGGATAGATCCTTTAGATTTCTAAGGTTTCAGATAAGTCCTTTAAGTTTCGAGTTTGTTTCAGATAGGTCTTTTTTGTCAACCTCCGTAAATCCAAAGTTGTTGTGTCCGTTAAGGCAAAGCTGATATGTTCGTTAAGTGGGTGAAGTGGTTCTCTCTGACACTTGGCATCAATTTTTCCCAGCAGATCAGCTTTGACTTAACAGATAGATAACCTTTGGCTTAACGGAAGTTGACAGAAAGGACCTATCCGAAACAAACTCGAAACTTAAAGGATCTATCTGAAACCTTAAAATCTGAAACCTTAAAAACTTAAAAGACCTATCCGAAACAAACTCGAAACTTAAAGGACATATCTGAAACCTTAAAAACTTAAAGGATCTATCTAAAACAAACATGAAACTTAAAGGATCCAATGAGGTATTTGGCCTACATTAAATTAACAATTTAAAAGACTCATATTAAAACACCAACAAAGTACATTTTATCATATATTCATATGTCGAACCCTATCTTTGCCTATTGAGATAGTTTCTCAGTGGTTCCCCTATGTTGATTGTGCTTGATTATCTTGGTCTGGTAGTTTTCTATTTGTTGTCTCTATATTTCTTATATGCCCCTAGGCGCTTGACTTTTCTTTTTAGTTGCATTTTGTTGTACTTCATTTAGATTTGGGCTTAGCCTAATTCTTGTTATCCTATGTATTCCTGTACTCCCATTTACTTTTGTATACACAATAAATTATTTGCTATTAAAAAAGAAAACCAATCACCACCATTGTTACTATTTTATAGTAAGAATCTAATGCATTTCACTATTAAAGATAGATGAAGCAATATAATGTGATAATTGATAAAATACCTGGAGATACCTTATTTTTTTTGTGAATACCTGGAGACTACCTTAAAACTAGTTAATATCTTCCAAAAATATTCTTATCATTTCTTCATTTGCATGAAAAAATAAAAAAAATATTAAAATAAACAACAGAGATATCATAAAAATAATTTTAACAATAAATATACTAGTGGTCATGTTTGAATTAATGTAAATGAGATTCACTCAAACTTGAGTGGTCATATGTGAACCGGATCCATATTCTCTGTCTTGTAGTGTAGATATTGGAAAGATTTCACAGCTTGCATCCTCGTGTCTCATGAATCATCAAATCCTAACCTTAATTAACATGTCCTGACTTTAAGAATCCAAAAGCATTAATATTTAAAAACTTTATGTTTAACATTTCCTATATTTTTATCATTTTATATAGAGCCGCGAGGTACACTATCACGAACTTTTTACCACGAACAACGTCTGTCGTTAGATTCTCATTTGACAGCATAAAGAAGTGACGTTATCGAGAATATACTATAAAAGAGTAATGCTTCTTATTGCAAATGTTTTTCTCACGAGCAGTTATATTCATATATTAACCACTTTACCAGAATACATATTATCTCTATCCCGCCAATCGTTTATGCCGCAAAATGAAAATTTAACGACGGACACTATTCGTGATAAGTTTGTAATACTGTACGTCGCGAGAAACAACACTTCTTTATCTTTAACATATGTACTAAAAGTTGATGTTTAATATTTGTCAAATAAAATAAAGGCAGACACAATAAGCAGTAAAGATATGACAAAAGGGAATAATTATCATTTCATAGGATTCCCTGGTTGGTTGGTTGGTTTCTAAAACTGTACAAATTACACAAAGGTTGCAAAATGGCTAAATTCCTATATACAGAAAATACACATGAAGCCATACAGCCATGCCTAGCTACTAGCTACTACCTACCACTCCATTAATATTCGAATTTGTTAATGTCAATGAAAGAAAACGTTACTATACGAATATGTTCTTCTTCTTTTTTACTTTCTTACGCAAAAGTCATCTTTAAAGAAAAGATATATGCTAGCTACCAAAGCCAATGTATTTTCTCTTCCGTGTACATTAATAATATATTAAACATTTTACCAAAAAATATGTAATATATTAAACAATGAATCAATTATTATGCCTGATTCATAAAATAATTAAATTTTAGGTAAATACAATGAACTTTGCAAATACCTTCTCCTCCTCCTTGTGAGTCACGTTGCTACTTTTTATAGTAACCTAGATTATGAATACTTGAACCATATATGGTTCTGCATAAAAATATAGGATTCAACTAATCATGCATTGCTGTGACTTGTGATTTTAAAACTCTCAAATTATGGTTTACTCGTGTTATTAATAGTCTATTATTTTGTAACTTTTGCTTTAAATATATTTTGTAGTAGTTTCACAAGATAAATAAAAACATGCAAGAAATCCCAAAATGAAACAAGAAGTCGAGTTCTGAAGTCAATTTCTTTGGGTTTAATGAAATCAAAAACTTTTCTATAAAGAAACATATAAAGATTACGACGGGAGTGCAAAATTTGTTTTCAAGATCTCTTGGGATTGAGTACTCAACTAAACTAATTAATAGAAGATTTCATTGAATCACTTAATTACATATACTATTTACTTAACTATTTTATTTTCTCATTCACATATTGGGTAGAAAAAAATCACCCACCTGAAAGAGAATTCACAGTTTACTCTACATCAAACTTTATTCAAACCAATTAAGTCATTGAGTTCAATATCATTCCAAAAAAATAAAAAATGTGAATCCTGACTGAATAATCGCTCAAAAAATTTTACTTATCTTCTAACCAAATTTAAGATTATTAAAATTCCTTTCACTAAGACCAGATGGTTAAGGGGGGAAAAATCATGTCAAACCATATTATTTTGAAGAAAAAAAACAGATGTAGGTTTTGATTTTAGAAAACCTATTTAGTTTAAAGATTAGGCTACAAATCACCTATATAAGTAAGCCACTTTTTAGGCAACCTACAAAGCCACATAGACCTAACAAAATGTTATAATTAAATAAATAAATATATTGATTGCTCTCTTTCAAAAAAAAAATATTGATTTGCTAGAACACACCCACTACATGTGGGAGTGTTTTAGCAAGCTACACTTTAGGGTACATTTGACCACTTCTTAGTTATCGCTTGCTAAAATATTTATTCTAAAAAATAAATTTGTGGTTTCTAGCAAATGCATATAGGAGTTGCTAACACACACCCACTTATTTTTTTTAGAATGTGTGTTATAGCAGCATATACCTCAATATGCATTAATCAACTTTTTAGTTATAACTTTCTGAAACACTCTCAGATTAAATCTAGTGGATGTGTTCTAGCAAATGTGTGTGTGTGTATATATATATATATATATATATATATATATATATATATATATATATATATATATAACACTAAAGGAATATATTTATGCATGTTATCATAATAAAAATTTCGTAAATGCGAAAACTGCGCGCGTGGTGATTTATGTTTATCACGATTTAAAGAATATATTGACCTTAGACAAAATGTTCAAGTCAATAGATTTAAAGGTCTTATCGTAAACTTGCTTCTTTAAAGACTATTCAAAGAAACTATTGTAAAATTGAGGATCAAAAGACTTTTATTGTGGCATGAAGTATCAAGAGATATGATCAAATAAGGTGATAACAGCTCTCGCTTTAGTAAGAATTGAGTTAAATTCAACCAAAATTTTAATAAAGTCTAAAAAAAATTATTTGAGGGAATAAAGTCTAAATTTGTTCACTAAATATATTTTCCTGAAATTTTGGTCAATGTTAGTAAAAAAAAAAAAAAAAAAAAAAAAACTGGCCCAACATGAAGTTATTGTAGGTTAGGCCATACCTCCTTGTGAGACAACCTATGAATTCTCACCCCTACTTGCATTTCAAACGTGTCGTGCGTACAGTCCAGGGAGTTTCTACCTACGATGTAGACGTAGATAAACATTAAATAATTTTTGTTTTATCTTGGTTTCTTTCATGGTTTCTCATAGAGAAAGTGATATGTTCCGTAGGAGGACGTATTTGATCATTTCAATTTTCAACCTAACGATTATTCCAAACTATGGTTTGACATGGACCAAGATATTTATTTAAATTTCATCATGTGTAAAATAAACAAACACAAAAGCTGGCATATATACAATGTTTGTCCAAGTTATAATCATATATATGAACGGGAGGCCCCCATAAAAGAAAAGAACCTAAATGATCCATTTTTGTTAGTACTAGTTTATTTAGAGTTGTATAGTTTGCAGACACCGTTATATGTGTTTTATGATCTTGGTGCCAAAATAGTCAAACAAAAGTTAGGTGCGGTAATATATAAGTTTTTTAATGTTGGAACAGAAGTTAGGTCGAATACATAGGTAAAGGGGTTAAGGATAATAAAGCTAGTGGGCCTATGTGGTACCAATTGCTGTTTGAGAGAGAAAGAAGTGGGCCTGGGCTTGAATAATTGAATGGAAAAAGATGAGAATAGGGCCCACTATAATTGGTACTGTTTCCACTTAGGGAAAACAGCTCTTCAAAAATAGCCTCGTCCCACTTCCATTATGGGAAGGTTATTTTCTTTCTTTTGAATTCTTACTCTCCACTCATTGAGTGGTCTCATGAGAGAGACACAAGTGCTGTGAATATTGGAATTCGACAGATTAGCATGTTTTGTAATTTTTTGAGGTTGGATTCGTTGGGAGTTTCTAGTCCGTTGTGACACGCCTTCCTCTTCACCACGTTTTCAACAAATCATAAATATATGAGAGAATTAAAATGCTACATCTTTTTGCTCACCCTAATGCTAAGGTTTTCAATACATAGATAGAGAGTATTGCAAAAATCTTCCTCATAGCACATCTACAAGAAATAAAGAGTATCTAAAGTTGTATCTTTTAATGCTAGCTTTGATTCCTTATTTGTCTTTTGTAGGCATACAGTGACATATATTTTAAAATTTGAGTTTTGAAGTTAACCTAACGTTTTCGCTCGTAATTCATCTTTTATCTTTATGCATTTTATTTACGTATGTTTTCATTATTTAGTGCTTCTTGAAAAACTCAACAAATTGTATTTAACACTCTTTAAAAGAGTTAAAGAACCCGCATACGTAACACTCTTTACGTAACTTATATACTCTTAGTTACGTATCTAAAATTCACAAATTCGATCTCTACATAAGTGAATGTAATTTTTTATGAAAAAGAAATAAAGTGAAGATCTTGCTCATGTATTTTTCGATTGTCCTTTTGTTGTCCATGTTTGACGAATGGCAGGTCTTTGGGAAACGATTCAGCACGCTTTGTCATCTTCTACTTCGACAGTAGATGCTATATTTATTTGTTGAAAACCTTGTCTGTTGAGCTTAATCAGCGACTGGTTTCACTGTTTTGGAGCCTTTGGAAGCACTAGAATCTTAGAGTTTGAGATGATGTTACAAAGGTTAGTGTCGTGGTTGTGGAGCGAGCTAAGAATTTGGTTGTTGATTGGCAGCTTGCTAATATTTCTACCGTAGCTGATCCCACGTCTCCTCGGCAAGTGCATCAGCCTGTTGAAAGGGGGAGTTTGCCCGTTGTTGGCACTCATGCACCTGTGAATACTTCTGTTTGGAAGCGGCCTTCGCCGGGTAGGTACAAGTGTAATATTGATGCTGCTTTCTCATCTCATTTCAACCGCACTGGTGTTGGCATTTGCGTTGATTTCGAAACATATTCCAAACTTACTTGTGATGCTTTCCATGCTACTCGAGACGACTATTCTGAATTTGGGTGTATTATTTCTTCATGTCGTACTCTAGTTAGTTCTTTCTTTACCAACTATAGGGTGGAGTTTGTTAGGCGACAAACCAATGATGTTGCTCATGTTCTTGCAGGAGAAGCCACATTACTAGCTAGTCCCGCTATTTATTTTCTTATACTCGAATGTATTGAATCTCATATTATTAATAAAATACTATAACCATATTTCCTTAAAAAAAAAAAAACTACTTTTTTTACAAAAGGAAAATACATAGTAAGAAAAGTACTAGCGAGGGGATGTGAACCTGTGATTAAGAGACAATTTTGGCAAAATATGTTTTTAATATTTTAAAATACTTTTATAGGATTTTATTGACTTTTAAAAACTCTTTAATACTTTTAATAATCCAATTTTTATTTTTTAATTTTAATAGATTTATACCAGAGTGTTTTAAGATTTTAAAGTACTTTATGAATTCAAAGATTTGAAAGAGTTGTATAAATTTTTAGCAAAAAATAAAAGTTACAAGAGTGACTAAAAAATGTAATAAGTAAATACTATGGTTTGAATAAAGAAAAACAAAACTAATACAACTTTAAATCTGTTAATGACAAAGTGATTCTTGTCTAAAAAAATAAATAACAACAAAGGAATTATAACTTCTTGTTATCCGATGTAGCATTTCCCTATTCAACAGAAGCTATATGAGTCCTCCATAATTTAGCCTCTTATCGTTCTTGCTCTTGTGTTTGAATAATGAATTCACAATAATTGTCTTCGAAAACTTTATAACATTGATTGTTTAGATTCGTCAATAGATTTAACCGAAAATACAACATAATGAAATTCTTTGTGAAGAAATTAAGTTATGAAGTGTTGCACAAGCCAACACATGTTTTGCTTGTGTCTTACATATAAATGGATGTGCTAAATTAAAAAATTTAAACCGCAATTTAAAAATGTTGAATATCCTCTCAATGATATAGCATACCATGTGGCGCTAAAAATTTGCTTTTATTGAAAAATTAATTATCCATTAGATTTTTTTAATCTAATTACACATATAAAACACGTATCAAGGTTAAAGTAGGAAATAAACATATTTATAATTTAAAGGTTATTGACTTGTTCCAGGTTACTTTAAGTCCATTCTACCACCTCAAGCATCACTAAGTAACTTAGAATCATAGTTGAACTCTTTCATCCACTATTATGAACATAAATGAATTTCAAATCAAAGTTACAAGGAGTCAACGCATCTGGTGATTTACCTCCATGATGATTATCATATTGCTCACATCTCAACTTCTTACCAACGTTGCAATATGTGTACCATCAATAACTCCAATACAATCCTAAAAGTATGTGTGTATATATCAATGACCATAAAAAATACATATTATAAAAAGGACATTGATAGTTATAATTGTATTTTTTTATAATTAGATAATGATCATATATCTTGAAGTAATACAAAACTTTGTGTTTTTCCTTGTTTTCGTAGATACGTTTGACACTGATTTGACATCAAATCAGGTGTTATTAAGTTTAAAACTTTCAACATCTTGCGTGATATCTTGTATTTCGTTAATATGTAACGATACATGTTTCTTCTTTATTAAGTGGTGCATGCTTATGATCATGACTCAATTTTCTGTACAATATTAGATGAGATGGTCCTAACCAGCAGGTGTTATGTTTTTTTTTTTTTTTTTATGCTAATCAATGTTTCTTTAAGCAGGACAATATCAAGAGTATGATGATTAAACAAAGAAAATCACCTCATTTCAGTAGATTTACTAAAATTTCTCAAATATTTGATGTTTTACATGCTTACCAAAAACATGTGTAAACACACATACAAATCAACAAGTTCACATCATCACAACATTCATCAAAATTCCACCATAGAGAAATTTTGACTAGTAGTTTAGTTTAATTGATTGGGTGATGAAATAATTGTTGGTTAATCAATCATATAAGACAATTAGTTGGTTGGTTTGATGATAATCCGACATTTAGTTTAAGTGTTGACAAGTGATGATTAATTTATTTTACTCAAAACAATGACGATCAATAAATAATAATATATTAGATTTGGTGAATAATCACTAATTTAAAAAATTACAAAACAAGAAGGTTAGATAATAAATCATGTGATGATTATATTTTATAAAAAATTTGCTAGTAGTGGATTAGTGATTAAATTAAAAGACAATTGGCTAGGGTGATAAAATAAATATAAATTGAAAATAGTAATTAATCAATTAAGTGATGATCAAAATTTACAAAATAGTTTTTCTTCATATATAAGAGTTATAATGAAATGTCTTATCGCAGTATTTTTATAACTAAATATTTTATATCAATAAGAATTGTTTTATACAGTTTAAAACTAAGGTGCTTATTAGGTTTGATGTATTCAACCCTTTTGTTCATAACTCTCGAGAAGAAGCAAACCTTATTGAAAAGGATGAAGATTTAGATGTTGAGGTTAATGTTGGTTTGGAAATCATTTCCGACGAAAATGAAGAATGTTTTAAAAAGTTTGAAGTTGCAGTGGCTCAGAAGTTGGATGGTATGCTTGTTGCTTTCAAGAAATTAGTTGGTTGAAGTATCTGTAGTGTTGTTGTGGACAAATTGTAGTGGCTCAAAAGATAGATGTTTTATTAACTGGTTTTAAGAAACTCTTTGGTTGTACACTGGTAGTTTTAAGTACTTGTTTTTTTTTTGTATTTCATAATGTCTTAGTCAACCTTTTATATGTTGTATTGGTGTGATATGGATCTCTAATGACATTAATGGTTTGATATGAATCTTGGTATTGACAATATTACCGTGTTAAGGTTAAATTTGAAACGACACTTAGTATTGATAGTATTATGAGCTTACACAATTTTTGCAACTATTTGTTGTTTTAATTTTATAAATTAGCGGTGTTAAATAGCCAATAATTATTTTTCTTCAAAATTTTGTACTGAAATTGTAGTACATTTTTTTCATATTAAAATAAAAAATAGTTTATATATGATATTTAATATTTCATAAATTTTCAACGGAAAAAAATTTCTTTCTTGGGACATAACAATTGAGACCAAGTTATTTATCCAACAATTAATCAATATCTGATTTTTTTACGAAAACTTAAATCATTACGAACTACGTGTATTTGTTGTAGCATAAAAGTTACAAATGTATAACTACTATCTCTTAGAAGTTACATATGATTGATTATCTCTAAGAAGTTACAAATAAATAACTAGTCAATAAAAACATCAAATATTATTTACTATTGTGCAATCTTCCTCGTACAAACTTTTATCTTTGTTTTCAATTCAACTATGATGCACTTTCACACTAAACGAATTATCAACCCAGTTTAAAAGTTATCAACTCAGTCGGATGTAACGATATCGAGACTGACCCGGTTGATTTCCTCAAAAGTGTACCTGACTCAGTAATATACTTCCCCACCTAACCCGAATTTGTTTTTGATCTCGCTGGCCAAGTGCTAAATTGAGAATAAGAAGAAGATAAATGCAGAGATTTTGGAACCAGAATGGGAATATCTAACATTTTACCAAGCTCGTAGATTTTTTTTGGATCATTGTCAGTGTACGATACAGAACGGGAAGCCGTTGTCAATGGTAGTCGCTCTTTGGGTTATTCAGGTCAACTCGAGACATAGAGTCTCAAACTTAACTTATGTGAAGGGATTCTAGTCTCCGTTGAAGCTTTGAAAGTAGAAAAGAGTGTGATTTTTTTTTTATTATTACAAAGTGCGAGGATTATTGGAAAATTTGTTTTGTCTCTGGTGTCAACTATCTCAATGTCCAAATTGAAGTCTCCATCTATATTTATTAGAAAGTCGTCACATTACTGCCGCTACTACTACAAACATCATTGATTCCAACCAATACTCTATCACATTCACCATTATCTCTGACAACACTTCCTCTATTTATGCATGTGTTTATGGTAGCCCTAACCCATTCTTGCACAACAATTCTTGGAACAGCCTAGCCAACCTTAACTAAATCATTATTGGATCATTGATGTTTATATGTGATTTCAATGAGACTTTCCTTCGTATGACCAACGGGGAGATATATTTCACCATTATAAATTCGATATTTTTGTCAATTTTATGGATAATTATAGCAATTTGCTTGATATTTATACTACGGGTGGTCGATCCACAATATGTTTGACCTATATGTTAAAATAATGAAAATGTTTATGATAATTTAGTTATAGTGACGACATTTTTTTTACAATGACAGAGATACGATGTTAATTATACTTCCTTAGTTTACAAAATTATTCTATGTTAAATAGTTGTCATAAATCCAACATCGTCTGAGTTTTTTGATACCCACGTTGATGATAAAGGACTAAATTCTACGAAATTAGATCATGAGGATTCTATGAGGTTTGATTATGGAACCCAACTTCAAAGGAATCGTATAAGAGATTCTATGTATTTTTGCATATAACACTTTGATAATAAATAGCTTAGACAATGTTTTCTTTTTTGTGCCTTATATAAGCTTTATGTATTTCGCCGCTGCTAAAATTATATAAAACATTTTGTATAAAGAATAAAAAGTTGCTATATAGTTGTTTTAGATAACGATTTTAACATAAAGTATAATTGCATGATGATTTTTTAAAACGCTTTGAATAAAGAAGAAAGTGTTGTTATAAGGTTGCTTTAGATAACACTTTTAATAATAATCGCTATTTCATGTTGGTTTATGATAGTGTTTTGTACATATATAAGTGTTATTACATGATTGTGCATTATAATTTTTTTTCTTCATATAAGAGTTATTGTAGAGTGTCTTATGGCAGCATTTTCATAATTAAATGTTTTATAACAATAATAATTGCTCTATTCAATTTAAAACTAAGCTGTTGCTAGGTTTGATGAATTCAACCTCTTTGTTCATGACCATCGAGATGAAGAAAATCTTGTTAAAAAGGAGGAAGATTTAGACGTTGAGGATAATATTAGTTTGGAAATCATTTCCAACGAAGTTGAAGAAGGTTTTAAAAAGTTTGTAGTTGTAGTCACTCATAAATTGGACGATATGCTTTTTTCAAGAACTTATGTTGTTGAAGTATTGGTAGTGTTGTTGTGGACAAATTGTAGTGACCCAAAAGATAGATGTTTTGCTAGCTGGTTTCAAGAAATACTTCGGTTTTACATTGGCAGTTTTAAATACTTTTTTTTACTATGAATTTCATAGTGTTTTAGTAAATCTTTTATATGTTGCATTGGTACGGTAGAGATCTCTATTGACATTAATAGTTTGATATAAATCTTGGTATTGATAAGGTTATATTTGAAATGACACTCAGTATTAATAGTAATATGAGTTTACACAATTTTTGCAAATGTTTATTTGTTTTAATTGTATAAATATCCTATAATTATTCTTCAAAATTTTGTCCTGAAATTGAAGTACATATTTTTATATTAAAATAAAAAATAGTTTATATATAATATTTTATGAAATTTCGGCAAATATATATTTCTTTCTTGACAAATAACAATGGAGACCATGTTATTTATCCAACAATAAATCTATCTTAATTTTTTTTTTACGAAAACTTAAATCATTATGAACTGTATGTAATTGTTGTAGCATTAAATTTACTAATGTATAACTACTATTTCTTAGAAGTTACATGTGATTGATTATCTTTAAAAAGTTACAGATAAATGATTAATCAACAAAAACATCAAATATTATTAGCTAATGTGCAATCTTCCTTTAACAAACTTTTCCCTTTGTTTTCAATCAAACCATGATGCACTTTACACTGTATGAGAATCATCTTCAATTTAAAAACTTTATCTCCACTAATGTAAAAAATTAATTGAGTTCGACAACACTGACTAATGCCTACTCTCTAGTTTATTTCATTTTTGGAATTTCCTTCACTTGGATAGAAAAAAGACACTCATTTTAAATAAAACAATGCTAAGTCTAACACAATACCTTTGAAACGTAAGATAATTCCTAGTTGAGTTGAGATAAAAGCAATAATTAAAATATTTATGTTATTTAAGAGAATGTATGTTTTTTTTTCCGATTGATCGCGGTTGAAGAATGTGTGTTTTTTCATTTTCTTCATAAGCCTGTTAGTTGTTTGTGGCAAAGAACAATATCTTAAGAATACCATTTCTTATCTAAATGGATTATCCGGCGCCGGGAGATCTGTTAGTTGAGGACTTTTCTTTTTGTGGCATTTGTTCGTATTCTCATATAATAAAAAATTATAAACGGACGAATGATCACATGTTTGCAGTATTTTGTAACATGCTCCTCATCTAAAGTGTTTAGTTACTCTTGATAATTGAATACATCATTAAATATATAAGAAAAGTAAACACACACGGTAGCAAGATAAATGGGGTTGAAAAACACCTATTTGAGTTGCTATGTTAGGATTATGAATACCTAACGATCAATGTTGAAAGAACATGTATAGGCACAAATTAGGTCGCGCACTATGTATAAGGGTACACGTTACATTGCAGAATCTTGGACTTTCTGCTCTATCACGCGATCCACATACAAGGTTTGTGTGTGGGGCGCTCAAACCCATAGTTGATGTGTTCGTCACCCTTGTGTGTATGCTTTGCGTGCACCTGCTATACACTGGGCATGTGGTGTCGTGTGTTTTTCCCCCTTAAATACATCATTTTTTTATGCAGTTTCTTTCTTTGACACGTGCTTGACACTTGAGACATAATTTCCTCAAGTTGCTTGTTTTTCATATTTTCTATGTACTAGGTCTCCTTGTTTCCTTAACTATCTATTTTCTTGACGACTTAGTATCTTTGGTGTTATTTTACTACATTTTAATTTGTTTGATTTTATTTTATAGGAGAAGCAATGAAAAATGAAGATTTCAATGTGAATATTCCAATGGTTGAAGCCTTAAACATAAGAGATCAAAAGTTGGTATTGTAAGACCAAGGCTATGCAAGAGAAGTTAAAAATCCAAAGAATCCTCGTTCTTTCTGTAGCCAAGTCCTTACACTTGTAGACAAAGACCAAGACAAAAGAGAAGATGGTTCAAATTCCTAGGCTGGCTACGTTCAACATGTAGCCTACTAAACTACACAGTTATGTCAGTTACAATTTAAAATTATAATGGTTTTTATACTTGATTTTCGATGATAGCCATTTAGGTTGTTATAAGTCATAATATAGCGCATAATACTCATTGCGACATTCATTTTTCTCCCATTTTCATCTTATTCGTCGTTCTTGCAATTTATACATTCAATAAAAATTCAATTTTAATATTTTCATATATTGTTTAGTGTTACTTTATTTCATCTACCACGATCATAAGTGAGCAGATTCTATAGTCTTGAGATTATGGTTATAAATCGAATGATATATTTTCTATAGTCTTGAGATTATGGTTAAAATCTTTCATTTCTTTCTTCATGTTCATAGTTATAGAACCATGATTATTTAATCTTAGATATAAAGCGACGATATGAAAGGTGAAGCTTAATACCGACAAATAGAATTGGATAACCATATGACTATAGTTGCATGATCTTTGACATCAATTGATGGATTGAGGGTGAAGGTTAATGTTGGACATATAATATTTGACAGGAGAATCAAATAAGAAAATGGTCTAGATTCTCTCGAGATGATATATGATAATTATTTTTAAGGGGTTTTGTAAACAATTTCTCTATAAAAATAAGATTTGTTATTGGTTGAAGACACGCTTATGTACTCTCAAAGGAGACATTTGTTTCATTAGTTTATCTCAACTTAATTTTTTGATTCTCATATCATAAAATGAGAATAAGAGTTGTAACTCTTATGATTGTGATTTACCACAATCCTAAGATGTTTTTATCATTATATAGCCGAAAACCATTTCTTAAACAATCATTCTTTTAGCTAATCAAAATAGTAAAATAAATTGATATACTTGAACAAAACCTCTGTGAATCGACAATATTACCTCTGCGATAGTTCCTTGTACTTCCGACCAATATTAATATTTATATCCATAATAAATATTGTACTAAATTTCATTTTATTGTTTTGTGTTGTTTATTGTCTACCAAAATACCGTATAAGATAAAAAGTTGTCAAATACCTTAAAAGCTTATCATGTGGTGTTTTATCAACTACTCAACTTTCGTAAATCAAACAAACTTAAAAGAAACTTTGTCTAATATGCACAAACAAATTAGTATTACACCATACACATACACAAGTATTTTTTTTTCTATCATCAAATCATTAAAATCTTATCATATTTCATTTGATTTAATAATTAAAACAACTTTATACAATCTATCAAAAAAAAACAACTTTATACATAATATAAAACATATGTTTATTGTTCACCATAAACATGAATGACCCTAAACATAGATGAATGAATGAGACGCCCGTCCAAAACATCTGAAATCTTACGATCGGCTTTAAGGATAGATTTACCTCTAAAAGAAAAGAAAATAAAAAAAAAGGAAATTATTAACGAGTGCCTCTGGGCACTCTTTGAGCACTTTAATGGAAAGTTTTTAATAAAAAATTGCGTATTGAATGCATTGAAAATTGTAATAGTTAACTTTTTAAAAAGAATACTCCCTCCATATCAAAATATAAGCAAAAATGACTTTTTAGATTCATTCATTTAATGATGTATATGGTCCATAATATGAACCACATACATCATTAAATGAATGAACCTAAAAAGTAAATTTTGCTTATATTTAAAAACGGAGGGAGTAATTACTCAAAATATAATTTTTGGTTATAATAGTGATCGGAGGGTGTACTAAGTTGTCTTGAAATATAAAAAGTCAAATATAATACATATACAAACAAATGATAATTTGATAATATTAACACATAAAATAGACATATTAATTGCACTAACAATTTTTCTTAAAAAAAAGAATGAAAAATACCAAAAGGGGCTTACATACATGAATGGAGCGAGTATTCAATTTAGAATGACACTCATTGAAAAATAAAAAATAACAATACTAAAAGAGGCGTTGGGGCAGCACGCGCAGGTTGAGGAGAGTGATATAGTGTAAAAAACTCATAAATACGAGGTACAGCGTAAGAAGGGTATTGGTCGCTTGGGAAACGAAAGAGGCAAAGGTGGCCCTCTTCCCGTACTCTTGGATTGGACTTTTCTGGAAAGAGTTTCCTTTTACTTCTCATTATTCTCATTTCCTTTTTCTCACACAAAAACTCTCTCTCTCTTACTCTCCCCAAAATACCCTCTTTCACCATTCCTAATTACCTTCCTCTTTTGTCCCCTGTAGCATCCACATGGTAAAACTTAGTCATAATCCTAAAAAGATAAAAATACTTGGAGGAAAAAGTAGTGTGAGTTATTTATATGATGCAAATCATTAAGTTAACAAAAGGTAATTTCATATTACTACCAATATAATCTGTAGAGAGAGAAAGAACAGGTGAGATAGATAGATG
Organism: Medicago arabica; assembly: GCA_946800305.1. Lineage (NCBI taxonomy): Eukaryota > Viridiplantae > Streptophyta > Magnoliopsida > Fabales > Fabaceae > Medicago > Medicago arabica. Next base: position 51,960,355 of record OX326970.1, on the reverse strand, counting down.
CTTTTTCGATTTGGTTAACGTGGGAAAGTTGTTCAAGAAAGAGATGGTTCTTTCTTTCCCTATATTTACCACTTGTTATTTAAATTCATTGAATAAACATATAAAAATGGAAATAAATACATTATACTAAAAAAACAGTACAGTTGAGTCTGAAAAATAATAAATTATGCAACGAGATAAATATTCATTGTTCAATTTTTTCAGTGAATGAATCAAGTGATAAAAAAAGATAAATAGATAGATACATAGAAAGAGAAACAAGTGGTGTCTATGGTTTCTAGAGAGAGAAAGAAAGAGAGAGAACATTGAAGGTCTGCTTTCTGTTTTGCTTGCTCAAACTTGCCTCGTCTATGCTCTATTGGGCAGTTTAGGGTTCTCTCTTAGATTTTTCAACATTTCTCTTTCTTTTATTACCTTCTTTTCTTCTTCTTCTTCTTGCTAAGTTAATGCTTTTCAACCTTTCTTCTTCTTCGTATTCTTTTTCATCTTGTTAAGGTTAGATACATAGTTGAGTTGAGATAGAAAAGAATGTGGGATCTGAATGACTCACCTGATCAGAGAAAAAACTATGAATCAGAAGGGTGTTCAATGGAAGGTGATGAAGTTGAAGTTGAAGTTGATGTTGATGTTGATGAAAAAGGAAAAGGAGTTGGATCTGTTTCAAATTCAAGTTCATCAGCAATAGTTATAGAAGATGGATCGGAAGAAGAAGATGGTAACATGATAAAGAAAAAGAGTAGTAAGATATTTGGATTTTCAATGGATGATAGTAGTGACTGTCCACCTGTGACTAGACAGTTTTTTCCTGTAGAGGATTCTGAGATGATAACAACGGTGGTGGATTCTTCTTCCGGTGGTGGAAGTTCTTCTTTTCCAAGAGCTCATTGGGTAGGTGTAAAATTTTGTCAATCAGAAACTGTTAACGGTGGTAAAATAGTTGAAGCTTCACAACCTATGAAGAAGAGTCGTAGAGGACCAAGGTCCAGAAGCTCTCAGTATAGAGGTGTTACTTTTTACAGAAGAACAGGTCGATGGGAGTCTCATATATGGTTAGTATATTTTTCCCTTAAAGCACGGATACCTCTAAGATTAGACGTGTCTCTGTGTCATGTGTCAGACACCCTTGATGTCTCAGTTCATTTTTCAGATTATCTCGGATGATATATCCATGTTAGGATTGTGTCTGATGTTCGTGTCTGTGCTTCATGATAATCTGTGATTCGTAATAGTTAATAAATTATTAATCAATCTACAAAATTGAAAAAGTAACTAGCTAGTTATTATTTGGTGATGAAAATATGAATTTGAATGTTTTTTTGTTGTGTTTGTGATGCAGGGATTGTGGAAAACAAGTGTATTTGGGTAAGTATTAATATTTTGATATAAGATCAGTTACATATGTGGTAGTTAAAAGTGGATAAAAAAATTGTTTTTTATTTGATAATAAAAATTGATTTGGGAGGGAGACAGGAAGTAGTATTATATAAATTATATATATTGTGAGGAAGATTTAAGGGATAACTGATGAGATGGTTTTGTCTGGGTAAATTTGTGTAGGTGGATTTGACACAGCACATGCAGCTGCTCGGTGAGTCATCATTAATTTAATTCATATAAAATTTCATTTATTCTTTTATGGTAAAAAATACATACATATATTTAGTATATTAATAACTATTTGATGTTTCTATACTCAGTGCATATGATAGAGCTGCAATTAAGTTCAGAGGAGTAGAGGCAGATATAAATTTCAACATTGAAGATTATGAAGAGGATTTGAAGCAGGTGAGTTATGAGGAAGAATATGTTAAAAAAATGTTTATTTATATCCTATAGTTTTTTAATTAAGTATTACTAATTTTTTTTGTATCTTGAATTGTTGTGATTTAGATGACCAATTTAACTAAGGAAGAATTTGTTCATGTACTACGACGACAAAGCACTGGATTTCCAAGAGGAAGTTCTAAATATAGAGGTGTGACTTTGCATAAATGTGGAAGATGGGAGGCTCGAATGGGTCAATTCTTAGGAAAAAAGTATACATTTATATATTTTCTACTACTATAGTTCTATTTTATTATATACTTTATTATTTTTTAAATGTTTATTTTATGCTGTTTTTATGTGTCTATAAATGAAGTAGATAATAAAAATTTAATTAGATTAGTTTGATTCAATTTACCAGGTATGTTTATCTGGGTTTGTTTGACACTGAGATTGAAGCTGCAAGGTATTATTGCTTTTCTTTATTACCAATTTAATTTCTTGTTTTTCCCTTTCAATTTAAAGATTGTACCCAAAATCTATAAAGTACATGCTAGGGTTTTAAATTTTTGTGGCTCATTTTGTTTAAGGGCATATGATAAAGCAGCAATTAAATGCAATGGCAAAGAGGCTGTCACCAATTTTGATCCCAGCATCTATGATAATGAACTTAATTCTGGTAAGCACTTTTAATTTGTCTACATTCTAATTATTCAAATTCACTTATACTTAGTTAATAATTAAATGCATTATTAAATGACAGAATCATCAGGTAATGCTGCAGATCACAATTTGGATTTGAGTTTGGGAAATTCAAGTTCTAAATGTAGCAATAATAATCAAACATTTGGGAATCACAACACAAATGTCACCACTGATCAATACATGGCACCTGAATCAAATTGGCGGAATGGTGGAATCAGACCTAAGGTAAATGTAATGTAATTTAATTAATATAGTCCAATCTTATTCTATTGATTAATTTTTCTAAATTAATCACAATTTAATTTTACATTGAAATTCAGCCTGTGAATATACTACCAAAACCATGTGGTATAAGCAACATGGATGGCTTTGTAAGGGATGGATATGGAGAGAATGAAGCCTTGAGGATGCTAAGCCAAACTCACCTTCATCAATCTTCAGTTGCCAATAATGAAATGCATAGATTTGGTCCCTATAGGTCACCTATGATTGAACAACACCCTCAAATGCTTCACAATTTTCCACATCTTCACCCCTCAAATTTTCATGTAAGTACTTTTCTTCAATTGCTTTCTCTTTTAGCTAGTACTTTTTTTTTACTCAAGTTCAATTAGTACTTAAAATTGTACTAGTATGGTTGTGCAATTTAATTTTGTTAATCAATGCAATTTTAAATGATCATGATATTACTCAAAATGATCCTTTCAATATTTTGAAATTTTCTTCAAAGGACTAATGTAAATGAATATGTTCAACTTTAGAGGTTAAATACTACAATTTGAAGGCTTAAGCATGTTTGTATTCCTAGTGAATTTTGCATAATCATAGCGAACAGCTGTAATTTTGACAAAAATTATACTTTAGGTGTTTCAACAAAATCTCCGTGTCATAGATATTTTGTCGAACTCACCGTTATTTCAAACTTGCATTGGATTGGCGATTGAATTGTTTTGTTAATTATGCGAGTTGTTTTAATTTGTTAAAATGATTATGAAGGTTTCAAGCAGCAGCAGCAATGGAGGCCGAATCGGAAGTGATTTAACATTATCAATGTCTGATCAACAAAAGTGGCAATCAGGGCCTCCTCCACATTTGTTAGCAACTGCTGCAGCATCATCAGGATTCCCACCTCAAATAAGACCCTCTTCTTCTCAAGGTTGGCTGCAGAAAAATGGGTTCCACACTCTCATGAGACCCTCTTGAACAACAACATTAATATTTCTTCATTTTCAACCTTGCCATTTTAAATTCACATTTAAATAATCTTCTCCCCTTATTTATTCTTGAGCATGTACAAATGAATGCGGTTTAATTAAATTAGTACAAAACCATAACTTTACCATTGAGGTGAAAGAAGCGATAAAAGTAAGCCAAATTGGGAACACTCATTGGTCTTGTTTCTGAGTCAGTCAAACTAACAAACGGACGAAATCTTTAACTAGATACTCTATGATCTACCACATAGATATTCTGGCTTCTGACTAAAATATTTCTGATTTTAATTTATTATAAAAACTAGTATATGATTTATTTATTACATTGTATTTTTTTTGTGTTATGTTATGGTATTTATGACAGCACCTATTCGTTTCTTAATTTGGGATGTATTGCTATCACATACACGTGGTTGTCAATTTGTTCCCTATTTTTTGTTGGTATTGAAATTGGCCTTAAAAACTTTACAAAGGAAAGATGCTAGGTTTGATTCCTTAAGAAGGTAACACAGGTATTGTTTAGCTTTGCAAAAAACACATTGAGACAAATATCTAGCTAGTAAAAAAATAAATAATAAGGGATACAAAGTGAGGTTTGATTATTTTTATTTTTGTGGTGTCTTGGAAATATCACTGGATGGTGATGAATAGTCTCAATCAACGGTGTCCTTTGAATCAGTTCTCTTGGCTAAAAGCAGTCAGACAATGGCTATAATGACGAGAGGGACCTATCATTGTTCGTCTAAAGCTTCAAAAGGACACTGATACAATGTGTGTGAGAGAGAAAATTATGCCACCAAAAGGGTATAAATGGTGAAGGGATTTCATGGCTTCAGAGTTTAGGACCCTGTCACGGTTTTAACTTTTACCAAAAATCTAAATGGCAAATTCTGGTATGGTACACTTTAATATAAGTATCTATACTTAGTATAAACACTGGATACTTCAAAATTAAAAAGATATCGCAAAAATATGTATTCTAAAAATATTAAGAGAAAACTTTAAAATATTTTATAGGATATGTATAAGACATTTCACGAAAACATGCGATTATGCACTCTATCAAAGATGAAGGTATACGAATTGTGAGACAAGGTTGCAAGCTCATGTCAAATGATTCAATTGAAGTTAGTGTTAGGCTTCTTGAATTATATTGACAAATGTCTCTTAATGAATCAGCTTTAGAAGTTACACTTTTTATACAATGAAATTTTAAATTTCTGATGTATCATTATCATATTTGTATTGTATTGATCCAAATTTATTATCATATTCGTACTGCATTGATCCAAATTTATACTTTGTGTCCCAACTTCATAAAAATCTTTTTAAAATTATAAAGACGTAGAAAAAATAAATAAAAGTGAAAATAATCTTTATTTTTACGAGAAAATAACTTGGTTGATGTCGTTTTGACAAATATAATTAAAAGAAAAAAGAAATGCTAACTCGTGCTCTAAATATAAAAATATGATATTGAAAATTATGCATGCAATATCTTAACATAAATCAATTGTTTTTTTTTGAGTTAATAGTGTTTTTCGCCCCTGTAATTTATGTCATTTTCGGTTTGATTTGCACCCTCATAATTTTATTTCTTCTTCCAGAAAGCACCCCTAATATGCCATTTTTAGAGTTTTTTTTTTAAAATTTTTTGGTTTTTGAATGGCCTATTAAGGGCGTTTTTCGGATTATTTTTTTTACAAGAGTGCAAATCAAATCGAAAATTTTATAGGGGCGAAAACCAGAAATGACATATATTACAGGGGTGAAAAGCACTATTAACCCCCTTTTTTTTATTCTTTAACTTATACCTTAAGGGTCCTAAAATAACTTGGTTGATGTCGTTTTGACAAATATAATTTAAAAAAAAAAAAAAGAAATGCTAACTTGTGCCTTAAATATAAAAATATGATATTGAAAATTATGCATGCAATATCTTAACATAAATCAATTTTTTTTAATTCTTTAACTTATACCCTAAGGGTCCTAAAAAGAACTTATGCCCTAAGTAATTAACATGACTCTTAAAAAAAATATAAGTGCTTCAAAATTTAACTGTTGTCTATATTCATTTGTTTTTTGGGTCAAATTGACATCGATCAAATTATCATTTCAAGTATAAGTACGAGGATGATCATAAGTTTCGTCTACTATATCTAAATACACTACATATTTGGAGAACAATAGAATTGAAAAACAACATTGAGTCATCGTAATCTTGCGAAGCTACAAAATCTCACCTTTCATCCAAACATTCATATTATTGTGGTTAGGGTTTCTAAAGATTTTTATTATCTACTAGTGTGCTCCTCCAAAATAAAAGTGTTGTACTACTCCGAAATAAAGTGCTGTACTATGTGGTAACATAACAATGTTAATTAAACTGGGGAAACAAAGTTGGGTCATTATTTAATTATGGGATGTACCTTTATGGGAGCAGTAGCAGAGAGTCATTGGTTAGTGTATTGGTTTGGTTGGCTTTGGTTCAATGATTCTAGACTTGTGAGTATGCCAGGGAACAGCATCTGAACTGGTAATAAAACAAGACTCGTTATTTGATGATAAACTTCTGTCGTTTGGAATTTATACATGAATGATGATTTTAAAATTTAATTTTCTTTAATACTAGAACTTTATGTTTTTTTTAATGTACAAGTTGGTAGGTTTATTTATTGAAAAATCAGTTAACCTAGTTGAGATTTTATTTATATTTATATATAGAAAAATAATGTGAAGCATATATAACACCTTTCACTTGACCAACGAAATCATAGTGTTGTCTGCAAGTGTACTAGGATAATGGATGAATAAAGATCCAACCAATTTGTTTATTAATTTCTATGTTGTTAGTTGGGTTAATCAATTAAAAACATGAATAAATAAATTGAGACATGCGTGCATCCGTCATCACCAGCGTCATACTAGATATTTCTGGAAATGTGGTCCCAAATTCATCCTTGGAGAAGAATTGAAATTGCACGTTTAACATTTTACTTATCTTTTGTTTCCCTTTGGTTAAGAAATCTCTTGTCTCTCCATGTTTAGGTTACATATGGTCTCTCTTTGGTAAAAATGTAGTCGGTGGCTCATAGATATGGAAAACTTATGTGAAAGTTGATGATGGTAGATAAGTTAGCAAACTAAATTTGTTGTGTTTAGTAAAATTAAGCGATGTGTTAACTTGATGAGAGTTTTTTACAACAAAAAATTGAGATGAATAAAGTCCTTGAACCTTTCTAGTTCAAGGAAAATATCAAGACTTAGAGAATTTAATGACGATCGAGTATTTAAATTTATAGTTGTCCTTTATCAAAGTATCAAACATTGTTGAAGCCATATTTTTATGTATTTTGAGTCAATTTCATAGCAATTAAATCAATTTTGTTTGGTCTTATTGAGAGATTCAAATGGTAATATAATAAAAGAAAATAATATTTATTTTCCAATAGACATACGAACTTTAAGATGCAATATTATTTCGATTGTGGCCAAACAAGGAAATTTATTAATAATAGTTGATTTGTTTTATTTAGCTTACCTACCAAAAGAGGGGCCTGAATGAAAGAGTGTTTATAATCAAAAATTGATCATACCACGGAAGCCAGGATAGGTTAACGAACAAGGTGCAGTGGTCCAAAATATTGATGCCCAAGGAGTTGATTGATTTTAAGTGAGGAAAGAATAAAATAGTAAATTGCAGGATTGGAGTACAAAGTGGGACTATGTTATTCACTGCTGCAGGTTAAAGGCCTCTCAATAGATTTTTTTTTGAGTAAAGGAAGAGCTCTCAATAGATATTTACATACATTTATGGTTTTGATCGGATTTATGGGACGCTCCAAAACAATTATCTTTAAAAGGGATCTCACACTCTTTTAAGACGTAGTACTTATCAAGTATTCTTATTGAAGAAAAATTGTTTTGAGTAATAGGAACAATGTATCAATGTAGACCTCCGATCTTAACATTTTTTTAATATTAGAATATTGTAATATAATAATATAGAATTATTGATAGATGATCAGTGAATCGCATTTAAAATATTTGTGTGAGGTATTTGATTGGAAGGGTTGAGTGGTTATCATATACTAACATTAAAAAATTATAAATGAAGTATGTGTATATGTAAGATCCATTTAAATATTCAAAAATTGATATCTCCACTATGGATGTTTTTCTACCTCGTAACTTTTCTCATTAACATTATATTTCACTCCCTCAGGTGAAGGTATGCATGTTAAAGGGTAGCTTTGACTATCCCAAAAAAAATCTTATTTTATATGAATCAGTTAGCAATTTTGTACTTAGCTACCTTGATAATAAATACTTAGGTGTATTACGCCTAATTTTGTACTTAGCTACCCCGTTAATGAATACTAGTAGAAATAGGAGCCAAAATATATCTACTTACATGATGATGTATTGCGTCCTATTTTGAAAAATTTGATCTCTTAAATAACTAAAAAGAGAGATTTATTAACAATAGAAATTATCAAAACAACACACAAAATATATATTTTTTCAGATTTTGCCCCCTCGTATAAAAGTGGCTAGCTTCATTGCTTCACCCTTTTCCCGCTTCATCAAGTGTGAGTTAGAAGTATTATATTAAATGGAAAAATGTTGTTAAACAAGATATAAACAAAAGATGACATATATCCAATGTTTTAAGATTTTTAATGAAAATCTGATGTTCAAATTTGCTTGTGTGGTTGTTTTTAGTGTAATGTCATTATTCATCTTTGTGGTTTAGACTCCTCTGACATAAATCTTAACAATAGTATTAGATTTTTGTTGAATTTGGTGGGGGAGAAAAAGGGATTCCTGGAGTTGAATCAAGATATAGAGTGTCCCACATTAAAAAAGAGAACATAATAAACGTTTAACATAAATATGATGACTCATATACTTTAAGGTTTTAGACGAAGATATGATATTTAAATTCAAAAGAAATGTTGGAACACTACTCTCTCTAACACTTCTTTATTGAGTGAAACTCAAGTGAATCTCACAATTTTATGTGAGATCAATTTTCTAAGCGTGGAAACTAAATGCGAGAATCATCTGGATTTCACCAAATAAAAAATAAATGTTAAATAGAATGTTAGAAAGTGAGTATCTACAACACTTGTATGATTGCTATTAATTACTCTTCAATATGACGATCCACCCCAATATTTACTCTACAAAGTCCAAGCAATCATAAATGTATATTTAAAAGGAAAGTGAGAGGGGTGTAATAATAAGAAGCAAAATAATGTAGGGAAAAAAGTAACATTACATCATAACTAAGTGATATTCAACTTGGAAGAGTCGGTACCATTAGGTTACACAAGTGGTAGCCGACTATTTTTTATTTTTTATTTCAAAAGTGTTTCCATATATGGGATTTATTGAATCGTTGGAAAACTATTTTTTTGACACTGTTTTATTTTCATTTTAATAAAAATAATGATATATTATTATTGTATTTTGAGTTAAATATAATTTTAATGTCAATAAAATCACGAGTCGAAAAATTTTCTGTAAATTTATTCATTTTAAATTTTAGCTTTATAATTTTGCCCAACTTTGAGTCTTCAAAATATTTATAGTCAACTCTTATGATATTTACTCTTAAATTTAAGCCTATGTGACAAAGTCTGTGTTTTGAATTATTATGTGCACACAAGAAAGTGGCTCGCACAATTGCTATATAATCCCGCTTTTATGGACTCAAAGGAGGAAATATTTCTGATGATTCTTTTCTCTTTCATATTACTTCGAGTGAGCCTAAATTTCACTTTTATTGGAATTCAAATCCAACAAGTATAAAAAGTATAAACAAGGAGTTGTTACCTCCGCTGACCTGATGCTTTGTTGAATTTTTTTGGATTTCACGTATGTTACAAAGTCTATTGATGTCGTCAAATGTGAACGTGATCCTTCTAACATAAAGAAGTATTTCAACAAGTGCCACAGATTCAATTTCTACCTTTCCCAAGTTGGAATCTTGTGTCTAATACGTTTTTATGCTGCAGATTGAACGACACCAAAATTGAACAGGACGAAGTTGGCCAAATTGGTGGTCGAGGCGGAGTTATCAAGTGAAGTTCCCTCAACCCTAAAAGATTGGAGGAACAAGAAACCCGCCTCATCGCTTGTTTTTTAGGCAAAGAAAAGGAAGATAGATGCTTCAGTTTGTACATCACAACAGTTTTTTCGGCGTATACTTGTGGGAGAAAATTGACGACGTCGACTTGTATTCCTAACACCACTACCGTTGCAACGACTACAATCATGGCTCGTAGTTCGTCCAACTTCGCTTTCATTGTTGTGTCTACCTGAAAATTTCAAAGCATTTTCTTGATAATGATTTTACCAGAAAACAACGTGGTGTTCGAGGTAGAACCAATGTAGAGGTGCTCAATTCGAATGATTGGATCAAGCACCTCATCGAGTATGCCAATAAATATGCTGAACATTTTTTTATTTTAATTTTAAAGAAAAGTGACATCATGTGACTAAGTGTTGGTAACTAAATGATGTCACTTCAACATAAACTTAAAAAAAAATTACCATCAATCAACCAGATTACAAAAGGAAAACATAAGGGGAAAAACCGTTTAGAAGAAATGTGAGGATTAAAATCGCATAATCACAATAGTTAATGCCTAAAATTGCAATTAAATTTAATATTAACATAACATAAATTTACTATAGAGATGGATGGTAGATTTAGTGTAGGGATGATGGTGAGTGGAAGTGAGGGTGGCATTGGTCCTTTCCTTTCAAGCACAATGTGCTCTCTAATTGTTAGATCACTATCATCATTCACTAAGACAAACTACTCTTTTGGTTTCCCTTTAAGGGACGCTTCTCTAGCACCACTCTTTCTCCTCTCCAATTAAAGTTTCACTTTATTTATTTACAACCACAATACTGTGTGTGGGCACTGGGCATGCTTTAATTTCCTTTTCTTTCTATAATGTTACATATATATAATTTCCTTTTATGGTAATGTTTCTGTGTTTGATATTGTATTCATATGTGTCTCTTTGCATTTTTCTATCGACCTAGCCTTTTCTTAATTCTGAGATCTAGCTTGACTATTCATGTGTAACTTGAGCAGTCACTCTTCTCACAGTCTGTCCTATGTCCCACTCCAATCTTTATCATTGTATACTATATGATACATATTTTTTGTTTTAACTTTGGTTATAATATATTTTGTAGTTTTATTACTTTTTACCTAGTGTGTGGACCTGGAGAGTTATGTTAAAGATTGCTTTGTCAATAATTGGAAAAATATGATTTACCTTATAAAAGGATACTACATATATAGAATCCCTTATATATGTAAATTTTTATGCATCAAATTAAATACAATAAATGGTATTTTAATTTCACAAAGTAATGATAAAGGAAAAAAAGAAAAAGAGGAAAGTATGAGGAAAATCTACAGTGAATCTAAAGTTGAGACATTAAAGAATATGGGTCCATTAATTTGTGCAGTTGGTATATAAGATTAGATGTCTCAGCATATTTACTATGTATCAGGAAAGCTCATTCATTAGTGTTTTATTTTCGTACATCCTAAGTTAGGAAACAGGACCACAAATTAATTTGTAGAGTCCCCTTAATTAAGAATGCAATACCTACATATGGAATTATGGTTTCAGCCTAAAAGACCCCCCCTATGTTCCTCTTTAAAATACAAATTATACAAATGAAGATAGGTTGTATATGAATGCGTTTAATTCCTCACCAACTATTAATTAACTTTCGTTTTCTCATGTATAAATCACATAGATTCAACCAATTGTTTTTCACTAATTAAGTTTTTTTGGACTGGTTTTTCATGTCTAAAGGATCAGAATAATGATTGATGACTGAGAATGAGAATTGGAGAAAAGGTTTTCTTTTTTTGATTTAATGAAAATATGGAGAAAAGTTTAGAGAGATATCCAAACCCACATTTATTTTGACATTGGCATGCAGTCGACCGGCAGTGAAACCTCTTTAGTACAAGGTGTACCAAAGGGCCACCTCTAAAAGAGAACATTCAAGCAATATTTACAAAACTACGGTCAGTCGATACCCAAACATAACATAGGGTCCGACCACTACATTGAGTGTCGTGCACAAACGAGGCATTATTAGCCTTAAGCCACCACAATGAATGATATTTAACCTTTTCTAATAGTTGTTCTATGGTGGTTTGGATACTATTAAATATTTTGTTATTACGATCATTCCAAATCACCCGAACGCAAAGTAACCAAACAAGCTGAATGAAGGATCTGTGCATCCTTGAGTGCACGATCTGATGTGCCACCATAAAGAGCTGAAACTTGCACAATGAAGAAACAAATGTGATGTTGATTCGTCGTGACCGCAACCAGCAACACACCCAGTTGCCTCGGCATTGATCAAACCTCTTCTGACAAGGTTAGTCTTGGTTGGCAACCTGTCCCGCAACAACCGTCAAGCGAAAATGAAAACTTCATTGGAACCTGTTTCTGCCAGACAAGATCATTTATTCCAACTGTTGGGGGGTCATTCAGAGTAGTCAGAATGTGATAGACGCCGCTCACAGTGTAACCCCCTTGGATGTCTGGGTTCCACTACCACCTGTCAGGAATATCAGACTGCAAAACAATATCATTAAGAAGATGCCTACACTCCTCCACCATCTCCTCCTCCCAAGCCCACAACCTCCTCATCCACCTCCACGCCTCTCCCCCGTCCTCCCAACAAAGAGTAAACATGTCAGCCACCGTACATAATTTATTGTTCGATAATTCAAAGAGGCGCCTAAACCGCGTACGTAACGGCACATCTCCTAACCACCTGTCATGCCAAAAGAAGGTATTAGTTTTGTCCCCCACCCTTTTCGTCACCCTCTTCGCAAACCAACCCCATATGTTTCGCGTATCTCATCCCTAATCTTCGCTATCTCCCTCCACTAAAAAGAACCACTCCTGCCCCCCACCTCCAACCTCCTTGCCTCCTCACCATACCGTGCCACCAACACTTTATACCAAAACCCATCTCTATCCACCAACATTCGCCTGCACCATTTCCCTAATAAAGCACTATTAAATTCTCTTAACTGCCTCACCCCCAACCCTCCATACTACTTACGTAAAGAGACTGAGCTCCAAGTAATCTATGAATTTTTCTTGTTATCCTCCTCCCTCCCCATTTTTTTTTATTAAAAATAGATTCAATGATAGAGATTATACCTGACGGAGCTTTGAAGAATGAAAGAGCATAAACAAGAAGCAAAGTCAGGACAAACTTTAAAAGAACCAATCGGCCTCCATAAGAGAGAAAGCGACTCTGCCACCCCGACAATCTAGACTTAATTGTATGCAACACAAGATCCCAGAATGCTAACCGATTCGGGTTACCTTCAATAGGAAGGCCCATATACAAGAACGAAACCTTGCCCACTTTACAATGTAAATTTGAAGTCGCCTCATTCAACCAAGACTCCGCAATATTAATTTCAACCAGCAAAATTTTATTAAAATTCACCTTTAAGCCTGACATCTTTGCAAAGTCAACACCGCTCGCAAGGCACGCACATTGGCCCAGCTCTCTGTACCCAGTAACAATGTGTCGTACGCAAATTGTAAATGTGTCGTACGCACATCCACCACCGAAGTCATCATAACATTCAACCCCTCGGCTGCTAGCAAAAACAAAAACGGAGAAAGAGAATCTCAATCCCTCGATTTTTTTTAAAATCCTCATGTTTTAACAAAAGGATATTCTTGCTGAGTTGATAATAAGTAAAACTTGATTAAGAATTGTTCAACTTAAAATTCTCATTTTACCCACCGTAAAAATGGATTCCTTTCAAATTTAAAATATGAACGTAAAAATATTTTGGGTGGACATATACCAACACCTTGTTTTTACACGCAACTAGTCAAAGTAATTATAAGATTTTTTTTAAGTTTGTCCTTAAAAAATTATGGGTAATTTACTCAAAACCTAAATCAGTCACATAAATAAACCAAATCAGTCGCATAAACAAATATGCAAATGAAGTGAAAATTAGTTTGTATATGTACTATTTGCAAATTAACTTTTGTGGTTCGTTCTCGTCTAAATAAATTACAAAGATTTCTTCGAATGTTAATTCATGTCTCACTTAATTATAAATAGTAAAATAAAATTAGTCAACCTTTATTTTGTTTTTGAAAATTTCAACATGCAAAATAGACCTCATTTTTTCTCCTTTTTTAACCGATTGTCTTCCTCGACCTTGTGTGATAAAGCATGATCGAAATTTTAGGTACATGATGGAGAGATTGAAAATTTCTTTGTCAGACTGCGTGGAAAACACTAGAATTAAACCATTTTTGGACAGAATGATTAACAAGATAAAAATATTCTTTTTTGCGTCAACCCTTTCAAATCAGAGGAAGTTAAGTTGTGAAGTAAAAATAACCTAACAAAAAACTATTCCATCTAAAAATTGAAGTTGAGTTCATCGTTGATAAGATCAATCGTTTGGTTAACAAGATAAAATAAAAATATTCGAAAGTGGGATATTTCTTGTTAGAAGTGGCTTTCATTAATTACTTTGTATACATTTTTTATATAGAAATAATGAAAGAAAATTTAAAGCAAATCACAATCATATTTTGTTAATTAATATCTTAGTCAAAGTTTCCGTCTAGATCTGCACGTTCAATCAAATTTATTTTTCCTTTTACAATCGTTAAGGTTGGGTTGGTCACATGACTACGTTACTATGATTTTGATTTCACATCAATTTCTTTTTGAACACATTAGTGATCACGCAAAAAGCTTTTCCTATAATTGCAATAAGAAAATACAATGTATACTTTAAGGAAAACGAAAGTGTCTCCAATTTTGAATATAGGTTCATAATCAATTATTGATACCATGAACCCAGCTAGTAAATGCTTCCTTCACAACAAGTTCTCAATAATTATTTATGTTTTGACACTTCTCAAATCAGAAGGAACACTTATAGATTGGTTTTCTTGAAGGGTAATTTGCAAGTAAATTTATATTCCTATTAATTTAATCAAATCAAAAGAAAAATAATAATTTTTAATTAATTTTATTTTTGAAACAACCAATGTTAATATTGTTAGCATCGTAAGTGGGAACTGAACGTTTGACATCCTAATCACACGACAACATCTATTTTTTAATTCAGAAAAAAAATACCAACAAGGGTAAAACACGAAATTGGATATTCTACAGCTATCATATCATACTACAACGGTAGAGGACTCAACTTCAATAAAAGCGTGGACCGGGGTCGGGGCCGGCATTGCTGAAATGCTCGTCAAAGTTACCTAATTTTGAAGAGCAAACATGTTTTATTTCTATTTGGGCCAATGCCAAACAGAGAGGGTTAAGAGCTACTAATAATGGGAATAGGAAGACTCTTGCTCAGTTTTGTAACCGATTATAATCGCCCAAAAAGAAAGAAGTTGGTGTCTTGTCATAGGACTCTTATCTTAGTGAGGCCTAAATAATGATAGAGAGAGATAGAAACCTACTTTGTACAAAACAAGTAAGAAATTTTGTGGTGATAAATATTTCACGAGGTTATTTCTTTATTAAGGTTTGATGTTGAATGTGATGGACTTTTTGGGTACATTGTTTTTCCTAAATTGGAATGAGTTTAGGGTTCCAACGCTAACTCTTTACCAACTTGTCAATCGTGGTGTTTGCGTTGTTGTGACTACGATAAATACCCTTCTTGCTAAAATAAGCAAGTATACAGGATTGAACAGCTCATATTCATTTAATTTTGCATGCATTTTGAACTTTAATTCCAGCTTCCCTTGAACACTTATGGCATTTTTGGAGTCACAGTAGGTTTGTCGAAATTACAACGAGTCACCATAGTTAACAAATAGTCTTTTCAAAATCGCGGTGGTTCAACGTGATTTTAATAAATTCGTCATGATATTTAATATAAACCGACAATTGAGTGAAAGAAATACAATTGATATTTTAAACTTTTTTCAAAATCATTGTGGTTCAACGTAATTTTAATAAACTCGTCATGATATTAAATATGAACCGACAATTGAGTGAAAGAAATGCAATCAATATTTTAAACCTTTCTATGTTGTAGGTAGTATATCAATTTTTTCTGCTCGTATAGGTGCATGTGTTTTAATTTCCAAATGATTTTTTGGGACCAAAACTTCAAAATAAAAGCTTAATGACCGAAAATAATAGGGATTTTTTTTTCACCATTGATATTTCTCGCGCGCTTTGAAATTCCTAAAATGTCATAGAATTTTTTTAGATTATAAAATCTGAATTGGGATTTTTTTTTTGTCATTATTAAGTGGAAAAAAATTAGTCACGGTTCAACTGTGGCTAATTGCTATTTTCACCAATTCGAATTATAAAATTCGAAAAATATATACTTCTTTGAATTTTAAAACATGAACGCCGATACATGCTTCAAATTATTCGTGTCAAAATAAATTTAACACTTTTCTCCATAATTTTCTTTTGCACAATAGGGGTTGGAAACCTGCATAGGGATGTTGCCTAAAACAACGATTACTGTTTTCTTTTTCCCCGGTTTTTAAAATCTGAATTGATGAAAATCCTAAGGTATTTTTGAAACCCGTGAGAAACATAGATGGAAAATGAGAAAAAGAAATTATCAAAATAATAACATATACTCCCTCCTTCATTTTTAAATATAAGTGAAATTGACTTTTTAGGTTCAAACCGTATACATCAACATAAAAAGTCAATTTTACTTATATTAAAAACCGGAGAGAGTGTTACATAGCTCAAATATCAAATTATGTCCAAACTATGAAGTCCTTTTAGACTTGTGAATTTTTTTTTTTGAAGGTGCGACTAGTGGAATTGTAAAGATGATTTGTTTTAATATTTGAAACTGGACAAAAAAAAATCTCGTAGATTTTGTGTCCAATTCAATTCTACAGGTGAGTTTTTTTAATAAATTTTTAAGGTGGAAGTAAAGTAATCTGCAACAATTGCCGCTTCAATGACAGAATCAATAATAATAGAAGTAGTAGAAGATAGATTACACAATAATAACAAATGAGATTTTTTTTTAGATGAACAAATCAGATACTTGTTAATGAGAGTGAGCATAAAAAGAAAACAAAAATAGTGAGAATAAGCATTGCACGTGGATTAGCAGGTATATAAAGAAAAATGAAATGAATGATGAAGCATGGGCTTATCCAACAAAAAAACCATGGGCTTAAATTGCTTTGAGTGAACAAGCTCAACTTGGGCTTATGATCTTATGCCATCGACAAGAAATTTGATCAATAGACCCCTTCATTTACTCATAATACCAAAAAGAATCATGCTCTTCATCCAGCACAAAACACTCCCGCCCAGCTGAACCGACGAAAATGTCCCTGCGCAAGATAAGTCACGCTGTGTGACTTAACTTGCGCATGTGACATTTTGTGCGCAACTTAAGTAGCGTTGCGCATGTTAAGTCACACAGCGTTGCGTTACTTAAGTCATTTATCAGTAACACAACAACCATTTCCCTCATTTTCCAAACTTCCCAACTTCGAAAATTTTCACCCCGAATCCTAATTTCATCATTCTTGCGCCATTCAAAGCAAATTTCCTCCACAATATCAAGTAAGTGATGATTATCCTACTTCATTGCATATTTTGGTTGAAATTTCCGAATTTTTGAAGAAATTTAACAATTTTAGGTATTTAAATTTTTTGCTTGCATGTTAGTTTTTATGCTTGTTAGTGATGATTTAATTTAAGAATTGTTGTTTAGATGTTGTTTATGGTACGATTTGGTAGTTTAGGGTTTAGAAATTGTTAGATTTCTTAGTTGTTTAAAAATTGCACTCTATGTGTTTGATAAAATGTCAAAATGGTAATTTTTTTATTGCTAATGATGAAATTAGTTAGAATATAGTTTATTAATGTTGATTACAGTATGTTTGACAACAATGTGGTAAATTACGGATTGAAATGACACTGTCGAAACTTTAGTGTTGTTTTGAATTGTTAGAAATGACACAATGTCCGTGTGAAAATGTGTCATTGATTTTGTGCTTTTTAAAATGTTGTGTTGTGCAGATATGTCTCAGAGGGAGAAGACTGACAGACTTAGGTTAGGGAGGCATACCTCTACTGGTAGTGCACGGAGGGAGAAGCAAGCAGCAGTCTCTTCTTTACATGGTCGAGGTCGAGGGAGAATTAGAGGCACGAGACTTGCCAGTGTTTATGATGTTGGGCCCTCTTCATCACAGATTGGTCCATCCCAGACGATGGACCCGACACGGTATCAGGTTTATCAGAATCCTCATCCTCAAGTTATCAGTTTGAGGAGCCTCAGCCTCACCAGTATCAGTTTGAGGCGTATCGGCATCAACATCATCATCATGAGCAGCCTGTTGTTGAGTGTAACTCTCCGTTTTCCCAACATATAAATAATATAAAATAAATCAGAGTTCATCATAAACATGATGTCACATTTCGTTCTTAAAAATATCATTTATCATAAATACAGTTAAATTCCACTATTTATTAATCAACATAAAACAACAACAATTCATCATCAACAATGCTTCATATAATTCCAACTACAATCATCAACAACAATTCATCATCAACAATGTTTCATATAATTTCAACTACAATCATCAACAACAATTCATCATCAACAATACTTCATATAATTTCAACTATAATCATCAATTAACTTCGTTGAACAATGCATCAGCAACGACTTAACAATGCAGCAACGACGACTCGACAATGCAGCAACAACGACTCAACAATGCAACAACAACGACTCAATAAATGCAATGTAATTATGCTTGTGGTACCAACAGAGCTACAACTCCCTTCGCTAATGCCGTAATTCGGCTTGACAGACTACATCCCCCTTCGCTTAAGAATCAACAGAGCTACAACTCCCTTCGTTAATGCCGTAATTCGGCTTGACAGGCTACATCCCTCCTCGCTTAACAATGCTTATGCAATGACACAACTTACAATGCAACAACAACGACTCAACAAATGCAACAACGACGACTCAACAATGCAACAACAACAACATCAACTTCGCATCACAATTTCACAATTAATCAACATTATTCTTCGCAAATAAACAATAATTTCATTCGCACACTTATAATTACGAAATTCAAGCATGCATACCTTAATCGAAAACGCTTCAAAAACAACTCAAGGACATAACGAAATAATTATTAAAATACACCTAAATTCATCATTAAATACAGGAATCACGTTCTGAAAACCATTCAAAATCTGGAACATTTTCAGTTTCGAAATTGCGCTAAAATCCAAACTTTCACTTCACCAAAAAAATCATAATTTTTAACACAACAGTTCCATTTTAAGTTATTCCACAACAATATAACTCACATCGTGGGCCAGAGACTATTATTATAAGGTAGTTCATCTCGTTGTCTTTCCAACGCTTCGAACGGCGTACAAATCAGACTCCCGAAACTCAAGTTACGAATTTTTGAAGTTTCCAAAATTCAGAACTAACACAGCTACGGGTTTGATCACTTTTTGCCGCAAAAACCCCAATTTCGACAACCCAATTCCCTAAATTGATAGGAAACATTACCTACTATTAATCTACAACCATAACATCAAATTCTTCACATTAATTCATGGGATT
Organism: Medicago arabica; assembly: GCA_946800305.1. Classification (NCBI taxonomy): domain Eukaryota; kingdom Viridiplantae; phylum Streptophyta; class Magnoliopsida; order Fabales; family Fabaceae; genus Medicago; species Medicago arabica. The sequence continues at coordinate 51,940,993 of OX326970.1, read as the reverse complement.
ACCTATACTTTCAACAATCTAATTGAATTCAAAACCTAGGTAATCTACAACCAGAACATCAAATTCTTCACAGTAATTCATGGGATTACTTATACTTTCAACAATCTAATTGAATTCAAAACCTAATTTCTATAACAACAAAAATTCAACAACAACAAGATTAAACACTTTTTCAGAATTATATATTTATGATTAAAGAAGGTTAGTCCCACACTTACCTTATATTGGTTGAATTTATGAATTCTACAAGCTTCCTCTTTTTCTCCCAAAAACCGTTTCTACAAGTTTTTCTCTGTTTTCTCCCAAAACTGTTTTTGTTGTAACCCTAGATCTCTAATACTCTCCTCTATTTATAAATGATTTGAGTTTGTTTCTCACTTAATCTTAACCTAACAAACAAATTCCCCTTATTCCTAACAAACAAATCTTAATTTTAACCTAACAAACAAATTCCCCTTATTCCTAAACTGCCCTTATGCCTCATTAATCTAATTTAATTATATTATTCACTATTAAAGTCATAACAAACTACTAATAATTACCAACCAATAATTACCAAAAATCACACACCGTAATTATTCAAATAAATTATTTAAAAAGACACTAAACTCAATAAAATAAATAAATAATAAATTAGGGCGTTACATTGAGCATGAGGAGCAGCCTCATATTGAGGAGCCTGAGCAGCAGGAGCAGGAGCAGGCTCAGCCTCAGCAGGATGATGATGGTGGGGTCGTTTTCAGGGGGTGCTGAGGGGGGTGTACGAGGCCAAACCGAACGGCTATGCAGAGGGGCCTTCTAACCTCTCGCTTTTACCTCGATTTGATGGACACGTGGCATGCAGGATATGTGTCGATGCCGATGTAAGTATATTTTAATGTTTATTTTACTTCTTTTACTATTTATACAACTTATTCTAATTATTATTTTACTTATTTACTTATTTTACTTCTTTTACTATTTATGTTAGAATATATTTAAAGTTAATTTTACTTATTATTTATTTAACGGTGTTGTTTGGTGTTTTTTGTTTTTGTATTTCAGTTTCGGAAAAGACATAGGGTGAAAGGTATCTCACACGGGAATAAGCTGAGCCTTAAAAACTTGACGGTGCCTCAGCCGGGAGCACAAAACAATTAGTTTTGGAATTAGTGAATATGTCCGGTCTAACTCCCCTCTTAAGTAGTGGGTACGAGAACATCTCTCACGGGCTCGTTTGTGCGATGTCAGAGAGATGGCATGAGGAAACCAACAGCTTCCATCTACCTGTTGGGGAGATGACCATCAAACTAGATGATGTGGCGTGTCTCCTAGGCATCCCCATCACTGGGAGGCTCCTTCCTGATAGAGAGATAACCCGTGACGAGGGGATGGAGATGATGCAGGGGGGTCTGTTTTTTTCCGCGGAGGATGCGGCTAGGGAGATGACCAGACAGGGTGGTCCGTTTATCTCATTTGGTGTACTGAAGAGGCGCTACGAGGAGCTCTTGCATAGGTGTAATCAAATGGTTGAGATTGACACAGAGGAGGAGGAAGACGAGCGAGCTCAAGTTAGGCTGACCTGCGTTAAGGCGTTTTTGTTGCTCTTGCATGGATGGACCATTTTTCCCGCAAGAATAGCAAAAACATTAATTTGTTGGACGGCTGGTCATGGGGTGGGACGGGGCTTGCATTCTTGTACGAGCAGCTATCTCTGACCTCCGATTCATCAGTGGCCTCCTGTGGTGGTTACATGACCCTGCTTGTGGTAATATTAGTTTTTCTTCTTTTTTACTTATTGGATCGTAAATTTGTGCCTTGTTTAACTTGTTTTTCTTCTTTTTTACCTTGTTTGTATAATACTTGTGTTGATATATATTTGGTTCTTTGTGTTTGGAGGGATGAACTTTGGCGCACTTCAGGAACCTCATTCTGAGGGTTCTTAGTGATGTGTACGACCAGACATTTGCCCCGCTTGTGAGTCAGTGGAAACCTCTTATGGCATTTACGGACCCTGGACACTATAGAGATGCCATTGATGCGATGGATCGTTCTCATGTCATCTGGAGGCCATACGAGAGACGGCGACACATCACGCCCTTTCAGGACATATGCTGGTACTCCGGATGGATCATGGCCGCAGAGACAGGATGGTCCGTCACTTGCGAGAGCGGGTTCTTAGGCAGTACGGGTATGTCCAGACACGACCCATGTCTCCTACAGTTGTTGAGCTTATTGCGACAAATGACGTGGCCCAGGCTTTCTTGAAGTTTGCTCTACATGTCCTCAGCCAGCAGCAGAGGGGTGAACCGGTGCCAGAGGACCAGCCGTGGTCTCATAGTATGGGGTACATGAGATGACTCGTTAGAGTATCACATCCTATTGTGAACCCCTTGCGGCCATTCCTGACTACGCAACTCAGGCACCTCCTCGTCTTATCCCTCCTTACGAGGAGGTTCTTGTTGAGAAGCAGTGGACCAGATATCCTCCCGATCCATTCCAGACCATCGGCAACATGAGAGGCAGAGTGGAGCATGCAATGGAGATTCTTGAGGTGGCTTCAAATCCACTATTTTTAAGCATATTGGAGGGTCTCCGGTCCGATTATACAGTGTTTGACCAGGTGCCGGATCCGCGGAGGAGGAATAGGAGTCCACGGGAGTAGAGTTTTATGATATTTTCTAGGTTTTTTATGACATTTTCAAGGATATGGTTGTAATCCTATGACATTTTCGTATATTTGGCACTTTTATGACATTTTTCGTTATTTTATTCCGTTATTTTTCGTAATTTAATTATGACTTGCTTGAATGAATGATGAAAAATGCATGCAATTGAATGAATGAATATATAAAAGAAGAAATGAAAAAAAAAACAGGGAAAAGAGATGTTTCTGCCTCTTTTGTGCACAGACTGTGCGTGAGTTAACTTGCACAATGTTTAACACATGCATGGCTTAAGTCACGCATCGTTAACACATGCGTGCCTGAAGTTACGCAGCGTTGGTTGACTAACGCATAGTTTTACACTTGCGTTAGTTAACTAGCGCAGGGGCATTTTGGTCTTGCCTGGAGGGCGGGAGTGTTTTGTGCTGGATGAAGAGCAGGATTCTACCAAAAATATACCTCTCGAGAGTTACGATCCAAACCACTCGGTCTGTATCTCCTGCTTGCTCAAGTTTGAAGGTTACGACCTGAATTGTTTTTACTTTTATATCAAGCAACCAGACTTGTACTGCACAACATACCCTACACTTTACCTTCCTATTTGCAAAAAAAGTAAAAATAAAGATAAAATTGGACACGAAGCATATCAGTGAAAGGAATGAGGTATGTATTGTAAGAAGTGTGACTGTGTCATCGGGACATCATATGAGTTGCCTTATGCTTGTATTATTGCTATGCATATTCATCATAAGAGGCTTACTTGAGTAGATAAGGTAATCCGTCACTATAAGAGGTTGCATTTTGAGTTTGATGATGTTGTGAAACAAAGTCATCTAGATGGTTGTGTTCTCACAGAGTGAAATGATATTCAGGTACATTAAAAATTAAACTATGGAAATTTGAAATAGTTGAAGGATGTTGTTAGTTGTAGTATTTAAACTTAATTGTATGTTATTTCAAGAATGTTTCAAGAGAGTTGATTACAATATGAAACTATAGATGAAGAAGCAACTGCATAAGATAACATTTCCAGAAATGACGTCATTGACTCTGATAGCTCAACTACTCGGTCTCCATCTTCTTGGGAGCACGACTCCCAATTTTCAGAAGCCAATTGTCACAAACAAAGCAGTCATTACCTAAAAAAAGGTACACATGTTGGTAGTCCATCTCCAAAGTTAGTTCCACAGCCGAATGTTTCCCATATTGATGAAATGTCTTTGTTCATGCATTCATATATTGAAAAAATCGTGGATATCAAAGGTGATGATAATTGTGGATTTGACGTTGTAGTTGAGCATCTTAGTCTTGGTGAAGATAGTCGTGGTTAAATTGATCTTGCATTTCTACGAGCTAAATATGCATAAGAGTGATTATATGCCAATCTTCGACTGAGAGATACATTTTAAATATATTAGAGATGGATTGTACCCTCCAGAATTGAAGAGTGAAATTGCAATGACAAAGAAATGGTCGACGTTTCCGGATATGAGTCATATTAATTGAAACTTGCTATAATAAAATTATAGTTGAGTTGTCAAGACATAAAAAATGAGTTTCTAAATCCTTTTTTCCAATTTGAGATCATAGTCCATCTTCACACTTCACGTGCAATAGATTAATCCGAGATCATTTTGTTCATGTTTTTATGAAGGACGGGTGTCCATTACGTACCACATGTGGGGAGTGAAAACATTATAAAAAAGATGACGTCGAGGCATGGGATGATCAATTTGAGGATAGACAATTTTTGTTTGAAGAACTCGTGACAACTGAAAAAGGTGACCAACCACCCAAAATAACAAGTGAGGACAATCTAATTCCAATGGATAGTGATGATGAAGAAACAATTTGACTATTAAGATATGATTTGTATAAGATAAAATTTTATAGCATATTAATAACTTTTTGTGGTCCTTAGTGCATCAAAGTTTTTTTTTCTCGTTCATAGTGCACTGACACTTCTTGGTGGTCCATAATTCACAAACACTTTTTGGTGACCAACATTCCATTAATGCTTATATACATATATACATGTCTTTATGTATTATGTAGTGCAGAATGCACCAATAATTTATATGGTAAATATTGCACTGGGTCTTATATAAATATATGTCTTTGCCTTTCTTTCATATTCATACTCATAAACTTTCATTTTATTTTCTTCTGATAATTTTTCCCATCTCCACATTTCTCAAGCATGCCTCGAGTCAAAGTCCAGTCAAAGTTCATATTCTGAAAATCAAATTGTATTTCACATTGCAGTTTGGGTCCCATATATAGATCTGAGTGATGATAGCGACAAAGGTATTGTGGTTCGTTATCCAGATGGTGTTTGAGGATGGATGTCGTATTTGTGGGTTTGTTTAAACTGCAAGCATCAAATGTGTTGGTAGAGTTTTATTTGGGTTTGTTAAATTATACAGTAATTTTAATTTATACGTTATATTTGTCTGTTTGTGTGACCTTTGTTCTATATCTAATTTAATTGAATTATGAGTTTTGGTGTATTGTTGTTGAGTTATAATTGTTGGATTATGAGTGATGTTAACTTTTCTTGAAAAAATGAGCGGTTGATAAATTATATGCCTGGTACTATAATATTATGTCCAAGTTTATGGCAGGAACGAATATGATCCTAACTCCCAATTCGATCTTGAAGAGTATTTTTCGAACCAAGGTTAAATGGAATTGAGGACTTTATCGAGTCTTAATTGCTGAATTAGAGTGCTCGAGAGTTAGGATCTAAGAGGAGCTTTTTAGAAAATTCAATGAACTTATGAGGATGTTGAGGTGCCTATTGAGCCATCAACAATGTGAAAGCCCAAATGGTGTCTTATGATTACATGCTTATAGTCAAACTTATCATATTTATGTTTGTTAATTTATCAATTTAAATTTGATAAACATTTATCACTTTTTATATGAATAACTTTTTTAGGTCCTCACTGTCAATATGAATAACTTTTTAGGTCAAACTGAATAAAGAGAGCAATCAAAGTGTTTTTTACAAAAACATATCAGCGATTTCTCAAACATGGGAAGGTATTTGAGGATAGTGGTGAAACGACAACGTGGGATGCAAAATATTGGACAATTTGTCTAAGATAATACGAGGAGGGGGATGACAATGGGGTGGTATCAAAATTATGTTTTATTTTAGCTGTGAATCTATAATCTTAAAAAGGTGGCTTGCATCCATTTTCTTGTGCATTGCACATTCTAGCGGTATGAGTTTTTCCATCAATTATTTAAGAGTGTATCGCTTGAGCGTCAAGTATTTGCTAGGAAGAAATGGGGCCACATTTAATTTCATGTGTGTGATTTTAAACATTTTGACACTGATTATGGTGTTATTGTAATTAAAGTGGTTTGAAATGGATTAAGAGTCTAACACTAGTATCGTTCGGCTGGATGAATGTTGACGTTGTGTTATTTTTGTTTATGGCTACTGACAATGTGTTTTTTGTCCTCTTCCATCGTTTTCCTTTCTCAACTCAGTTTTAAATCAAGATAAATTTGTTTACATGTGACTAAGCTTGTAAGCCTTTTAATGATTTTATACCGACGTATTCAGAATATTATAAAAAGTTCTTCCACAATAGGCTAGTTTAAAACTTCGTTTGTAGGTCCATTATTCCATAAAATTTATCTCGAACATGAGGTTTTTTTGAAGAATTCACATATACCTCACTACTGGTTGCAAAAAATAAATAAATATAGGGACTAAAAACTAAATTTGGCATATTTATAAATTTAAAATGAAATTTAAGTATTTAGAAGATAAAAAACAAAATTTGATATATTTACATGGACTAACTACATAATGTACCTTTATTGAATTTCTAATGACCATTTGCTTTTGTTACCAACTTATAATAAAGTGAAACAGACATAACAGACATAGCAAAAACACCGGGGATTTTTCCAACAAAAAATTGTGAGATTATTTCCATATTGCAATCATGTAAATTCATTTTCTAATGATGTTGACCAACGACTATGAAGAGTAACCCACACAGTGACAAAAACAATAACATTATCGGACACAGTAATAACATAAGTAATCGACGCTGTGTATAGTACATTCTAGAAATACATAACCCTCTTCAATAATACTCATAATATGATATTCATTTATCCAATTTTGACCTACGTCTAGGGAGATAGGAACTCTTTAATCCACTATGGTTACAAGAAATTAGTCTCAACAATAACAACCCTGATTTCTACACTTTACCGAAACATCTTCATGTGCCCAGGAGGTTTAATAATATGTAATACCCAACATAAATACAACGTTTCTAACCCTAGAGTATAACCCAAAAGTAATCAATTATAGTATATGGTAGGGTTGTAAGGGTTTGTTTAATTTTACAAAAGAGAAATGTTAACTGATGCCTCCGGGGCACTGGTTAAGGAATTATTAAAGGAAATGTTTCATTGAAAATTGTATATTCTATGTTTTAAAAGTTAAAAAATTGTTCTTTTCAATGCAAATTATACTTTTTTCTTTCTACTTTTAGTGTCTTAACCGGTGCCCGGTTAACAATATCATTTATATAAATACCTTGGGATCCGGATTTATAAAGTGTGCAAGCCATTTATTCTTTTTACTCGTTTGCTTTTTACCATATAATCCAACACACCTAATGTATTGTGTTTTTCATCATTAACTTTAATGATTTGGATGGTATAAGAAAAAGATAAAAGATAAAAAAAAGTGTTGTCTCTTTCCTTTGTGTTGTGTATTTCCTTAGTTTGAATGAAGACGTGGAAGTGAAGAGAGTGAATCAAGAAAAAGATAAGCGATATTTTTTTATATGTAAATAAAGTTCTTACGACATATTTTAAATCTTGGATATTTTTATGAGAATTCCAATTCTTTTTCTCTTCGTACGATAAAGTTGGTCAACTTTTTAAATATTATTGGGGAATTAAATCTTTGAAAATTAGGTTTATTTAAAAATTTAAAAGGTTAAGGATGATAATTAAACAAATTTGAAAATTATAATTTTTACAAATGAACTTTTTGTAATATTGAATATACTTGTTCGAAGAATATTCAATCAATTTAATGGTTTAAAGATAATTAAAAAGAAAATATTTTAGCATGAAGTAAAAATTTGTATGCTCCTAATTTTACTTCATAAAACAAAATTCATATCAAAACATAGGTGATGGATCAACATGATGTGAGAAAAACATAAATAATAAAATTGTTATCTGAAGTCAAGTTAAAAGATCACAATAATAATGAGACAAATTTTATACGACTTTTGGCGAGTTTAATGTGTTTATGTGTTGTGTTTTTTATGTTCATGCAACTATTGTTAATTAATGATATTTTTCTTAAACTAACGACAATAGTGAATAAACATAATTATGACAATTTCTACCGTAATAAAGAATTAGTTTGTTATTGTCGTTTTTAACTTTAGTTAAATATTATTTTCGCCTTTGTAATCAAATCATAGAGTATTTAAAGTGTCACGGGTCGTGTATAGCACGAGTTGTGACACTAATTGTTTACAAAACCATATTGAAAAACATAATCGGTTATTTTCATTATTTTCAATTTCCTCACTTTCTATTTCATCTCTCTATACCTAAAGCTAGGTAATTTCAAATCATCTCAGATCCATTATCTTTATCCAAATCGACGATTTCAGATTTTCGGTTCGTTTACCAATCACACTTCAACTGTTTTTTTAATAACTATTATCATTTCTCTTCATTCTCTGGGATATGTTTCGATTGAAAATTGCAAATTATAGATGTTGTCCAAGTAAAATCAATAGGCGACGAAGTTCTTAAGTCGTCTTCATATGTTCAAAAGTCTACGAAGGACATCTCAACCTAGGCGCATCATGGCCATAGATGTTGGCACGAAGCGTAATGGAGTCTCGTACTCAGATCTGGAAATTAGAGCATTTTAATCAAAGATAAATAAGTATAATTATCAGCTTGTATGTCTTTAATCAAAAAATGAACATTGATTCAATTTGATCTCATTCAACATTTTTGTCTTTTTTCTAAGTCTTATTCAGATGTGCGATAAGTATGATATGCTAAAGAATGATTATGTGATTGCATTAGAATTGATGAAATAGGTAATAATATTCCTAATTGTTTAGTCTTGTCAATAGGTGATTTTGATAATTATTTACTTATTATTGATGCAGATGAAGGAACATGGTTTTCCACAATGAAATGTATGTTATTTTTGTAGTATTTTCCATGAAAGCTTACTTAATTATGATTTAATATTAACATGTATTCGTTCTACAATAATACATAGGGTCAACCAGAGAAGATTCAAGCATTTGTCAATAATATCAGTGTCCCAACCCGTGCAACGCACGGTCATGGACACTTTAAAGTTGAATACGACAATAACAAGCTAATTCTACACGAGATTATAAATAATGTGATAATTAGGTTTATTTATTGATGTCATCAATTCAAGATAAATGCCATTTACTAACAAAAGTTGCATGAAGATAAAAACCACAACAACACACAAACACATTCAACTCGTCAAAGTTGTAAAATGTTTTGTCTCTATATCCAACAAGTCTTGTAAGTTAAAAAACAATGTACATACTTACTGAATTCCATTTATAGTGCATAATACATATAGTTTGAAACTAAGCATGAAAACGATAGGCAAACATCACTAAAATATTAACAATAGTTGCAGGAAGATAAAACCCACAACACACAAACACATTAAACTCGCTAAAGTCGTAAAAAGTTTGTCTCTATATCCAACAAGTCTTCCAAGCTAAACAAACAAGGTACATACTTACTGAATTCTATTTATGGTGCATAATACATATAGTTCAAAACTAAGTATAAAAACAATAGACAAATATCCACTAAAATAATAACAATAGTTGCACGAGGATAATAACCATAACAACACACAAACATATTCAACTCGTTAAAGTCGTAAAATGTTTGTCCCTATATCCAACAAGTCTTCTAAGATGAAAAAGAAGGTACATACTTACAAAATTCTATCTTCGGTGCATAGTGCATATAATTCAAAACTAAGCATAAAAATGATAAACAAACATCCACTAAACTATGTCATATTTTAATTTTCTTCCCCACGCGAACTTCAACCTGAGATTAAAATTTTCTTGAAAATAAAAATATATTTATGCATAAATACATATTATAATCTTTGTTCTCAAAGTTTCTAAAAACATTAGAATGCTTGGAAAACATGTATCTTGTAAACTCTTTATAATAAAACCAACACAATTAATCATTCATTTATAAATCTTACACATACATTAAACAATTATTATTTATAATAAAGGGAGGATATGCAAATGTAACATATGACAGACATTTGTTTCCTTCTGTTTGGGTTAAGATGTTTTTGTTTTCTTTATTTTCATTTTAGCCATTGATGTTGAATCAATATTTGTTGCTTTTGTTAGATGAATCTACTGCCAATGAAATGCATTTGTCGAAAACCAGCAAAAATAAATACGACATAGAAAGAGTTTTCTTTTGGGTTGTAGTTTTTTCCAAAAGAGGTTTCGATTCAATTTGTGAAACGAAAAAAGACGTTAATTATTTTAATGGATTCTGACACTATGAAAATGTACAGATTTACTGTTGTTGCATCAAAAGATGGCGAAAAGAATAAATGCATATATGATGGTTGGATTCAATTTGTATCCGATAACATTTTGCATAAGGGAGACAAAATTTGTTGTAGTCTTAGAGTTTGCTTTGAATAGCTTATTTGTTGAGATAGCTAAAGCAGCTTCGTAGAGATGGAAGAAAATTAAAATATTACGTATTTTTGTGGATGTTTGTCTCGTTTTTATGCTTAGTTTTGAACTATATGTATCGTGCAATATAAATAGAATTCGGTGAATATGTCTTTTTTTTTAGCTTGAAGCTTTGAAGAAAATGGTTCATATGTATTTAGCCTCGAATGACAAGTTGACTGAGTTAGAGAGGCAACTTAACCATTTCATTCATTATGCTTGTGAAAATCAAATTGTGTCTTAAGGTATTGTGGTTCATTATCCGGATATTCTTAAGGATTATATGCAATACACTCCATGTTTTCCTAGATGGTGTCTGAAGATGGATTTTTATATTTGTCTTTTTGTATGATGTTTGTTATTTTTTTTAAGAAGCTAAATTATCCCACTAAAATTGGTACAAGAGAGAATCAAACTTGAGACCTTGAGGAGGAATACACTCTAAGGTTCTAGGGGAACACTACCATATCAACCTAAATGGGTCGTGTGATGTTTGTTCAATCTCTAATTATATTGAATTATGAGTTTTGGTGTATTGTTGTTGAGTTATGATTGTTGGATTATGAGTGTTGTTAACTTTTCTTGAAAATATGAGTGGTTTATGAGTTATGTGTATGGTACTATAAATTATGCCTAAGTTTATGGTAAGAGCAAATCAGATCCTAACTCTCAATTCAATCTCGGAGAGTAATTTTTAAACCAAGGTTAAATGGAATTGAGGATTTATCGACTTAACTTCTGAATTAGAATAATATGGAGTTAGGATCTGAGAAGAGCATTTTAGTGGATGCATTGTCTAAGATAACATGAGGAGAGTGGTGGCCATGAGGTGGTATCAAAATGATGTTTTATTTTAGCTGCGAGTACATACCAACTATGCACCACTAACCAATTCTTTTTATTGATATTGAGAGTTGTACAATTTCAGTGTATGTGTATATTCAAATGGATTGAATCCAACGAAGAGATTAAATTTTTACAATACATGTGTTAAACTAAAGTTTTTATTTGAATCAAAAGTGATCCCAAGATTTATCGTAGATAAGTCTAGAAAAACTCTAAGATAAAAAAAGCTATGTTTATTCAGCAAACAAAAAAAAAAAAAACTCAGTAGAGAAAATCTATAAAAATAAAATAAAATTCAAAAGCATAGTTTCATATGGCATAGCGTTAAAAAAGCTATGAGCCCAAAATCAAACAAAAACTGTCAATGAGGAAAAATAGCATAATATGGTGGGGTACAAGATTTTAGGGCAGGGATCTTGCAAGTCTTTATTCAGCAAACAAAAGTGTAGGGCTCAATCCAATTTTCAAGACAACAATTTCAATAAGTAGACCAACATAAGATACGATCTGCTCAATATTCCAATAAGTGATGTTGTAGAGTCGAGGTGGTGGTGACTCACATGTAACCCCCCCATTCAATATCAACTCTTATATTTCAATACTTACTACTAATTTGAACATTAAAAAGAGGATCAAACTTGAACATTAAAAAGAAACTTTGGCATGTGAATTTTAAGTTGTTAATTGGGATTATATATGGTTACTTATTTAATCATTAGTGTATGACACTATCATTAAATTTCAAGCATGTGATGGTTGCGTAGTTACTTAAGGTCCAGGGTACATAAACTAGTGGTAGATGTTGTGTTTACTTGGTCAAATGACACATGTTGATTCAAACATAACACAGTAGGACATTGTTACCATGATGCTAATACAGCCAAACCGACACTTTCCCCTTTTCTCGTTCTCTTGAAAAACTATATATATATTATTTGCAGATTATTAAGTTTATGATTAACAGAACATATTAAAATTTTAATAATGTTTAGATTCCAACCAAGTTTTTGTCATCTCGAATGGGAAGTGTTTTAGCTAATAGGGACCAAACCCATTAGGCACCTCCTCCATCTAATAATAGCCATCAATGTTTATATAGTTACTCCTACTTTCTTTCTCATCTCTTACGCCTAGATCCCACCTTTAAAAGAATAAAAAATTAAATATTATGCATACTATCATTTTTCAACCAATATTACATTAGGTAGAGTAGAGTTAAACATAACTCAAATCACTTAAGGCATCAAATTTAAATCAAATGTGGTTAATAGGAGAGTCTCCACTAAAAATAGTGAGTTAGCTTCTCCCACAAAAAATTAGTTATAAAAAACATATAAACAAATATATAATTTCTCTTCTTTTAATTTTCTACTAAAATCTACTATATACTAGAAAGGACAACATTAAATAAGTTAGTTAAAATATGTTTATAAGATTACTTTATTTGTAGTTTGTAAACCAAATCCATTCTTTTGAAGTTATTATTATAAAGAGAAAGCAGAGATAGTTGTTAGTTGAGGAGTGTGAGTCATTTTCCTTGAATTCAGAGCGTCGGTGAGATATCAAACACAACACGTTATCATATTCATTGTTCTGTTCCTTTATCACTTCTCTTTACTTTCTCAACTTCATTGTTCTAACTAACCATTTCTTGCAACAATCACTGCCTTCAACTTCATTCTTAGTAGGTCAGAAACCAAACTAATATATTTTAACCAATGCATAGATCCATTTTTTATTTTATTTATTTATAAATGTTGATGTTATTATCATGTTGAAACTTTATGAATAATTTTTTTTGTAATGCAATTTACTTCTTCCTTGTGATGAAAATTTTCTGATCAAATACATGTAAGTATGGAATAAATTATTTTGTTAAGGTAAATATTTTCCTTGTGATTATAGTTACATTGTAATATTTATTTGATTATAGGATTTAATTATTATATGGTTAAAGTTGTTATTGAATTTGTAGTCATGATCAAATCATTTAGGAGTTTAGACTTTAGTAGTATATAATTTTTTCCTTGACTAAAATATGCATGCAGAATCAGCATAATTTGAAGGCTAATTTTCCCAATGGATCAAAAGCAGTGGGAGTGGGGGAAAAAGACAAGGGAGAAAACAATTTTAGAAACAGACAAAGCAAATCTTACTTCAAATGAAAATGAAGAGGTAGGTAATTTTAACCTTTTCTAACATCCATTATTTTGTTCTGAATTAATTAATTTTATTTATATATTGGACAAAATAATTCTATATGTAACTATATGTTAGAGATCTAGATTCTAAAATGCAACTTATTGGTATTTTTTATTTACTTTTCTGTTTTAGGTGCAGGCACTTCTGGCTGATAAAGAAAAATTGGAGAAAGAATTAAAAAGATTAAATGATAAGCTTGTTTTTACACTCTCTGAATGTAATGCTAAAGATGATTATATGAAGAAACAAACAAAAATTGTTCAAGAAGCAGTGTCAGGTAATGTTCATGAATTTCTAGTTGTAAGTTGTAACTCTCAACATTGATATCGAGTTTAATTTCCATGCATTGTCGGTGTGAAAAGTTTTACATTGTTAGCACATCGCAACTAATCATGTCCGTGACTTTAGATAGAAGTGGTTATGGTAATAGTCAAACATTTCTAATGATCTTTAAGTTATGATTGATTGAGAGTGTACGAACTCTTTACACTTATAGTTACGGTGTGTATGAATTAAAATCAATAATGCATAATTTTTTTAAAGCAGTTATATCGGTGTCTTATAAAAGTTTCATTTCAAGGATGGGAGAAAGCGGAAGCTGAAATGCTGTCAATGAAGGAACATCTTGAGGAATCTATACACCAGGAACTAATTTACGAAGAAAGAGTCGCGCATTTGGATCGTACTCTCAAGGAATGTATGCGGCAGTTACATTTTGTTAGAGAGGAACAAGAGCAAAGGATTTATGATGCTGTAATGAAGGTTTCTATAGAATTCGATCAAGCTCGCGTTGTTTTAGAGGAGCAGATATCAGAGAAAAGTAAAAGGCTTGCTAAAACTGCGACTGAAAATTCTTACCTTAACAAATCTATTATCGCGAAAGACAATTTGATTGATGATCTGCGAAGACAATTGAATCAAGCAGAGGTGGATCGTAATGCCTTGATAATTGGATTAGAGTCTGTTGAGAAAGATAATACTTCTCTGATGTATGAGGCTCGAGTGCTTCAAAAGGAACTTGATATTCGAAATGAAGTCCAATTTTCAAGAGTAATGCTTTCGCGAACAGCGTCAAAACTGTTGCAACTTGAGTCTGAATTTGAATCCAAAAATCAAGCAGCATTGGAACAGCCTAGAAGTAATATTGCATTGCAAGAGTTATCTTTGGCATCAATGTCTTACATCGGCAGTGATGACAATGTTAGCTGCGGGGAATCCTCGGCTTCTGCATTGATTTCAGAATCGGAGCGGTTTAAAAGTCCAAAACATTTGGGATCATTGTCATGCCAAAGTTTTGGACCTTCAGATATAAACCTTATGGATGATTTCATTGAAATGGAAAAGTTAGCAGTGGTTTCTGTCGAAAAAGCCACTGAAATTTCTCATGCTTCTGTAGAAACAAATAATGAAATAATTGGCTTCCCAGAGACTATACTAGATGAGAGCAGTCCATTGTCTGATTCTGATCATATCTCGGATTTCGCTGCATCGAATCCGGAAACATGTTCCAATGACAATTCAAGGGATCTGAATAAATCAATAGGCAAAATGATTGAGCTTATTGAAGGTATCAGCATGCCTGTTGACGATAACGACAATTCAAATCCCTTCATGGTCCGTGCTTTTCAGTGGAAAACATCCGATTTCAGAGATGTCTTACAGAAGTTTCTCAATACGTGTTACAGTTTACTGGACGGCGAGGCTGATCATGAAAGATTTGCCACAGAACTAACTACAGCCATGGAATGGATTATCAATCACTGCTTTTCGCTTTGGGATGTTTCAAGTATGGAGGATGCCATCAAAGAGAAATTTGATTGGGATGAGACACAAAGTGAAAATGAAGCTAAAATTGGAATATTCACAGATGCAAAAAAGTTGCAAACAGATACGAGCCGATTTCAGGAATTAGAGAATACTATCGCGAACTTAAGATCGGAGTTGCAAACCTTAAAAGAATCCAACAGAAGACTTGAAGATCAAATACAAAATGAAAGATCCTTAAGTAGATATCTTGACACTCAGCTTACAGAAACTGAATTAAAAGAGGCTTATCACAAGATTTTAGCATTAGAAGTGGAATTGGAGGGCAAGAATCACTATTGTGAAGAATTAGACACAAAATGTGTTGAACTTCAGCTTCAGCTTGAAAGGTGTGAAGTAATTCTAATCCTTCAATATATATCATGTGCAATACTGTAATATGATTTCGGAACATTTTAGCATTTACTTTCTTATTTTTATACTGTCATACTGATGTATCATTTTTTATGTTCTCAGCACGAAAAGGGCGCGCACAAATGGTTACGTTAATCAGAAAAATGAGCTGGTGCGAAATGTAAGTTCATCTGTTTTATTCCTTAGTAGGAAAATTCATTTCTGCTGCAATATTGTGTTGAGGTTGTTTGTTTACATATCTTGCAGGAATGGGAGATAACAGCTGCTTCAGAGAAATTGGCAGAGTGTCAAGAAACCATCCTTAACCTTGAGAAGCAGTTAAAGGCAATTGCTGCAACAACAGATGTGTCGATTTTCGACAACATTATTGCTGCTCATCGCCGTCCTATGATTACAAACACAGCCAGTGTTAGTGTTCCCTTAAAAGACATGAAGGTGAAAAATCGACCGTCCCTATTGGATCAGATGCTTGCTGAAGATGAAGCAAAAGCCAAGTTTTGTAAAACAAGCGAAAGAAGTTTTATACAGCCACTTGAAAAGATTGTAGTTTTGAAAGGAGTAAAAGGCCACGATGACGGTGTTAATGTCAATTCTTTGGCCATTTTACCTGCGAAGAAATATGGACGACTAAGCTTGTGGAAAAGGATGTTAGGGACAAGAAGAAAGCCGAAACGAAAACAAGCGTATCAGTTTAACAAGTGAAATGCAGTGTGAGTGAAGTTGAATACTTTCTGAGAGGGAAAAACACTTGCATCTAACATTGGTGTAATTTGTAACAGATAGAGGTGAGGGATGTTTGTGTGTTTTTCTCTTCACTCTTGTGTATACGGCTGAATAAACTACTGAAAAATAAAATTCATGTTATTAATAATGTAATGCAATGCAACATTGTTGTTCTTTGATATATACTTCTGATTACTGAGCAAATGTAAGTGCAAGTAGATAAGATTAATTGGAACAAAAGTTCAATATGTCTGTCCAAAATAGCCAGCAAGTGAAATGTAACATGTACTATTTTGGTCCACATCTTCTAGTTCAACCGACAAAAATTGCTAGGTCGGATGTCATGATCGGTGTTCTAACGTAGACTTCTCCACTTGTGTGTGTGAGTATTCAATAGTTATTGTCATTTCCTCTATCTACCAAAAAGAATATTCTATTTCGAACAAGATTTTGAGTTCAGATCCTCGCGGTAGGATTGTAAAATGATCATTAGTGTCGCTTTAATTAATAAAAAAATCTCATTCCCCAATTTTTTTTGTAAAACGATCATTGGTCCTTATATTTTGTCAAAACTGCAATTTTGGTCCTCGTATTTCTAATTGCATAATTTTTGTCCCCCATTTCAATTTTTTTGACCATTCCATGATTTTGAGACCATCCAATTTGATAATATGACAATAAATAGTTCAATCACATCCACCTGTATTATTTCAATTGATGTTATTTTAACTGTGTGCTTTGTCACAACTTAATTTAACATCCATTTTTTAAGACTTTCAAGTTTCAACAGTTATATTTCCTAAAAAAATAATTCAACAATTAGATCACCTAATCATCAAATTGAAAAAATGAAAATTATAAGTTTGTTAGATTTTTTAAAATGGAAGAACAAAATTGCGCAGTAAGAAATAGAAGTATCAAAATAGAAGAAATTGTGTATACTCTTAGTCGACCAAGCTTGCTAACAAACCATGTATCTTAGCTCATGATGCATTTGAACAAATAAATAAATAAATATGGTTGAAGAATCGAAAAGCAACCATAACCAACACTTGTTTAAAGATTATCACATTCAACAACCATCAATTTTTTAAAGTATGAATAACCATATGAGTGCGGAGGGGAAAATAAAATAAATAAATGAATTAGTCTACAGCTAAAGAAATTTCTAAACTCAGAAATCACCACTTTAATTAATTAAGAGAAGATCATAAAGAAGTTCATTAAAACCATTCTCATTTTGTCCACAAGTCCTAGCTCAACTGGTAAAATGCCGAAATTATTAAGCTGGACACCATGGTCGGCGTTCGAACCCCGGTACCTCCACTTGTGTGTGTGAGTTTATAATGACTTTGCCATTTCGTCTATCTAAAAAAAAAAAACCATTCTCATTTTATAGAAGCAATCTAAATCAATCCTATCATTTTATTGCCATGTTATCTTTTATATCAAGGAAAAATAAATTACTCATTTTATAGTCTATTTTAAACTTAGATTAAATTACTCATTTAAATACGGTCATATGAAATAAACATTTAAACATGCTAGCAAATCATATATAATTTTCAAAAGATCAAACTTAAGACTTAATTTTTTTGATAGACCAGATTTAAGCCTTACAAAGCTTAGTCCGATTTAACCGATTCCCTCCTCTATTGGTATATAAGAGTATAACACCAACCAAACTTGCTATCATAATTTACACTTACAAAAGTTCTCCTTATTAAGAATCATATTCCAGACAAATGACCATTCATTTTCATAGAGAGAACGTTCCCTCTATGCGAACAACATTTCTTGCATTTTTTTAGGAACGGGGGATCTCTAACATGCTCAAATATATTTCTACCAATGCAACAAACTAATATAAAAAAAACATTAAACACCAACAAATATTGAGTATGGTAGCAACACCAACAACCATCAAAGAAATTATACGACTATTTAAGCAACCAAATCCACTCAAATAATGCATGTCTCTTAAGAATGTCAACACAATCAAATTTGTTGGCATAACGATCACTAGCATTAGAGGTATCGAATTCCATATGGCAAGTGCGTAGTTTCAACATGTTATTTCATAGAGACATGTTGTATTCATGACCATCATTGGTTGGAAGTGTTATAATGAGAAGGCAAAGGTAAACTCATATAAAAATAAAAAGTAGCTTAGCGAAAATTACATAAGAAAGGAAAATGCTACGGTTCTGTGAGTTTGTTTAAAAAACAAAAATTATATTTATATAAGTGAAAAGTGTTGAAAGTTTGTTTATCCTACAAAAGACAATAATCAATCAACTTTTAAACTAAGCAAAGCACTTGAAACCTCGTTGTTGTTGTTGTATGCCATTATGTAATTTTGTGGTTTTGAAATCAATGGTTTGAGCATAACAACTTCCCTTATACAAGCTGCAAATGAGTTTGATGTTCATCTATTTATATCGTTTAATTTGCAAGCACACATCAACAATATGTTATCTGAAAATTGGTCAAGCTCACCCCATGTATAGAATCCCTTTGCTTGGTGGAGAGGAGGTAAAAGTTAATTAGTGGCAACCTCTATCATTTTTTTTGTTGGGTAAATTCGGGATAATTCTTCTTGTTGTGTATATCATCATAGCTGTTTCCATGAAAGACAAAAGTAACATTTTTCGGCTTTCCTTACAGGTAAAACACGCTACAATAATGGTGAACTTTCAAGAACCATTCCTTCAATATGTATAACACTACTAATCGAAACAATATTTAAGAGGTTCACATTTAATTTCACTCATATCATGTTACTTAAAATGAAGATTTTGATATAAAAAATGTATGTCTAAATTGATGGTGAATTTGATATAAACATGGAAACAAGAGAAATATTACGATTTAGAGAGAAACATGATGTATGTTGGATATACATTTTCTCACGACCACCGTCGTACGATTGCATGCCTTCTCGTTGTAAACAAGAGGTTCACATTTAATTTCACTCATATCATAGAGCTCATATCATCATAATACTTAAAATGAAGATTTTGATAGAAAAAACTGGATATGGTGAATTTGACAAAATCAAATTGATCTGACACATTAATTTTTAAATGCCACTTTTGCCAAAATCACAATGATTAACCGTAATTCATATGGTCCTTTGCTGAATGACATTTTGGTTGAAAAAAAAAAAATGAAAAAGCTAAACATGGAAGCAAGAGAAATACTAGGATTTAGAGAAAAACATAACTATGTTTATGTTTGGTTAAACTTTTACAAGAATTGATTTTGAGTGAATTGATTATGTAAAATTGATTCTAGATAACGGTGAGTTGAATGTAAAATAATTTATTTTTAAATGTATTTATGTAAAAGTGGATATAATAGTAAATTTAAGGCTAAAATCAAATGTAAAAGCCAAAAACTAATAGAATCAATTCTGCAAGCAAAATCAATTATACTTTAAATATGTTAGGACCTATTTAAAAACCTATTTGATATAACTATTTTTAAATAAATAATGTGATCTAACTTTAAACGCAACAAACTAATAAATCAATGATCTTTAATTAAATACTATTTAGCATGAAGCACGATTGCATGCCCATTTATAACTCCAAACGCATGGAGGAGTAAAGAGTAATTGAAGAAGATGACAAAAAACAAGATAAGCCATTTCTTGTTTGCTTCTAAAACAGTCCATATATAAATTCAAAACCACGACTCTTTCCCCCCATTCCCTGTCACTTCACCCAACAAATTAATACACAGTCAAAGTCTTTATCTAAAGCAGCGCAAAAAAAATTAATATATATATATTTTTTAAGCATTTTGAGAAATGAATTAGGGTTTCACAATCGCAATTGAATCTGCATGAATCGGATTCAGATCCCCGACACCGTCATTGCCACCTTCCATGTCGTCCAACTCTCCGCCTCCGCCTTCTCCGTCTTCCTCTTCCAGATCCGACCCTCCGCTCGATCCTTCCGTATACATTCTCTTTCTCTTTCTCTTTTATTTCTCATTTTCACTTCCTATTTTTGTTTTTAATAATTTCTTATTTACTTTTCACCTTCGATCTGGTTTTAATTTATTTTTAATTCAATAGTGTATAAATCAACCATGCTGCATTGTACTGTTTTGTTTTGTTTTGTTTAGTTTAGTTTAGATAAACAACTTATTTGCAGCTCACATAAGTGCTTATGTATAAGCTATTTTTATAACTAACTAAAGATAAAAATGAAGTTGAATTGTTTTCGTACAAGTTATAAGCTATCTTGGAGAACTTATGAAAATGAGCTGAAAACAGCTTACGGACCATTTCATAAGCTGTTTTCGTAAACTCTTCTAAAAAGTCTCACAAAATCGTCACATTCCCAGGAGTAACATTAGAATCTTTGAAACAAACAAACCCTTACTTATTAGGGGTGTGTTTCGGTCATTTGATAGCCTGTATGGCTTCACTACATGCTGATTGTGGCTGTTAGATTCATTTGAGTTGTTATTTAATAATGATAATGTCATTGTAATTTGTAAGTGTGACGGTTTTATTGTTGGTTTATAATGCAGACAAAGAAAGCTGAGGAAACAAGTCCTGCAGTAAAAGACGTGTTAGCGGTTATTGAATCTTTGAAGAAACAAGTTGCTGCAAAACGAATTGTTACGGTCAAGGTGTAATAGCTTAACCTCTGATTGTAATTAATTGTTGATTTTGTTTTTTGCTAGTTTGTTATAACATGTTGTGGCGCGTTTAATGCGCGTGCATTTGGAATAACAGAATAGAGTGGAGGAAAATAGACAGAAGCTGATTGCTATAACTAATCAGCTATGGAAATCGTCGGCGGAGAGGACGTGTGGCATTGCCGATACAGATAGAGGTCTGGACTTGCTGAGTAAGAGGCAAAAAGAAGCAATTGATATGCATAATGGTGTTTGTGCCGGTAATGATGATGGGGAGAGCAATGGTTATGGAGATGACCATGGTTCTACGGCAGTTCTTCTAGGATCTAATTATGCTGTAAAGAATGCTGTTCGGCCTATTAAATTACCTGAAGTAAAAAGATTGCCTCCTTACACTACATGGATTTTTCTGGACAGGTTCGTTTTGCTGTAATTGATGTTTTTCTTTACCAGTTTTAAAATCTGTGAATTGTATGGTAGTTAACGTTAGACGGTAAAG
Organism: Medicago arabica; assembly: GCA_946800305.1. Taxonomy (NCBI): domain Eukaryota; kingdom Viridiplantae; phylum Streptophyta; class Magnoliopsida; order Fabales; family Fabaceae; genus Medicago; species Medicago arabica. The sequence continues at coordinate 51,919,451 of OX326970.1, read as the reverse complement.
AGCCAACAAGATTATAAACTCAGTATTGTAAAGATGAGGATGTCATGGTTGTTGTTTTGATATGTTGAGACTTGACAGCCCCGCATCCCCTAGTTATATGACCTAGGTGGTGCTTATGAGGCTTGGGCAATCCTCACCTTGATGGCCAATTTTGTAAGCTTGAGTTAGGCCTAAGCTTACATTCTAAGCCATCTTAGATCTGTTACTGGGCCAATATCTCTCTTATTCCACTTGCATTTGTCCTCACTCCAGGCGTGCAGTTTTGAGAGTGAGGGTGTGTTGAGATCTTGTTATTCCACCCATATTAGTCCACCTTTCAAATGTCCAGTCGTATCGTGAGGGAGAGTGTTGAGAGTTCCACATCGACTAGTGAGATAACTTAAGTGGGTTGAACAATCCTCATTTTACAACCCAAATTTGCAAGGTTGAGCTAGATTCTAAGCCTAAATTCTATGTAGACATACAAGACAAGATAGATAGTGTTAGGAACCCAAGAATTGAATTTCAAAGAAACAACAATAATGATAGGAAAGATAAAGATACACAAGAAAAGATACTCTCCTTATACTGGTTTGAAACCGGTCAAAACAATATTTTTCATACAGATAGTAAGGCAAAGTCTAACATAACATAGACCACCTTCATAGGTGGTTCATGGTGAACGACAAATTATAGCCATTCGATTTGATTTGATGTATTTGTACGCATGATATTACGATGTACTCCCTTCACTGAACATTTTCTTTCTTTTTTTCTTTTCCCTCTCTCCGACCAACCCCATCCCCACATTTGTTGGGGTCTACACCATCTTCACTACCTCCCTATAATTCCACCTTCACTGCATCCTTGCCGTGTTCTGGTTGTTGTTAGTAACCTGCAGAACCATCATTGGTATTTGCTTTGAAAATAAAAGGACATTTTTAGGACACTTGCTGCGGAGTAAAAAACCAGCTTGTTTCGTTGGAACTTGGAAGTCAAATATATCATATTATCATCAGAGGTCATTTGGGATTTTAGCGATCATCACTAATAGTTTTTAAGTCAATCTGGTTCTGGTTTTCAGCGAAGAAACTTAAGGGGATTGCCTGGTTTGAGATGTTTGTTCCGTGGTCTGTTTTGCATGCTGTATTCTAGAAGTTGAAACCTTGTAATATAATCATAAAAAATGATTTCTTTTAGAATGTATTATCCACCAGTGTCACATCCTTCCTGCCGAACCAATTTGGTGAAAGATAAATAGTCATGTGAAGTGTACTGTATTAGTGTGCGTACAGAAAAATCCAATGGCTATTATCTCATTCTTGATTCATTGTGGACCGCCTATAAAAGGCAGTCTATGCTACTTCTAGTGGAATTTTTTTCTAAAAATGATGTCATTTGATTCTTGCAACTGACTCCATCTAGTGGAAAAAGTTTTTGATTGTTGTTGGCTTCCATATTCCAGCCTTTTAAGTAATTTCTTTTAACAAATGGTTAATTGTGCAGTGTGATACCCTAAACTTTGATTTATACCATCTGTTTGTCAGTTTAAACTGAGGTCTTTGGTGTATGTACCATATCATGCGTGAAATTGAAAGAAATCTAAGGCAGAGGAAGGAGCATTTAAAGCATTCTATATTATTTTTTTCTCTTTTCTTTCTCAAGCATCCACATCTCTTACTTTTACCTATTTTTGATTTACCATTGCACATCAGACTGATCACTCTTTTTTATTTTATCGTGGTTTCACCTTTTCAATTTTTTAATTTCCAGCTCTCTAGTTTTCTTGTATTTTGAAGTACAAAAATCTTATTGTTCGAAGATCCTTGTGATCATTTGTGTGCAGAAATCAAAGAATGACGGAGGATCAATCAGTTTTAGGTCGGAGGCGAATTTATTATGATCAAAATGGTGGTGAAGCACTTATTTGCAGCGACAGTGAGGAGGAACTAATTGACGAAGAAGAGGAAAAAAGAGAATTTGTAGAATCAGAAGATTTTATACTTCGGTTGGTATAACTTAGTAAACTATTATTTGATGCTTTCATTGTTTCCTTTTCTCTGTTAGATGTTCTTTGTTGGCATGCAAAATAATATTGCAATATATGTTTGACTGTTATGTGTTATGTTAATCAGATTAAGTTTTTAGAGTAGGAACATAAGAATTCATATTTTGTGTGTATGTTATATGTATGATGTTACTAAAAGTTACTTATGCACTTAAGACCTGTACTTGACTTCCACAATTCTTTTCCATTGAACTGTCTATGAAATACTTCATAAGTTTTTTTCTTTTGATTATTTTAGTTTTAGATTGCAGCATACTTGAACATGTGTGCCTCGCGTACCATTGTCTTTTGGTTGACTGTAAGCGGGTTCCGACAAGATGTTTTGACAGTTGTTTTCTTGTTGTATTCTCTATATACACAAGGACCCAAAAGAAGATACTTGATCAGTTATTTGCATAACTAATTTCTTTATGTGACAAAAAACAGTTTAGTTTTTATGCATATCTTGCACTATCATTTGATATCTTTGCATTTTTCTGTAGAAAAAATTGCCTTGGCTAAATTTATATGAAAATAGGTGGACAAAATTAATTATATGCTTGGTTTATCTTGTCAATTCTGCTGCTTCCATTAAGGGATAATGAAACCTTGCAATTGTTATGTATCCTTCTGCTATGATTTTATCTTTACATTATATCATATGTTTTTTTGTTTTGTTTTGTTTTGTTTTGCACTTGAGTCAGTTTTGGGGATTATATAATGTCTGGTTTGATTTTACAGCATGACTATCAGAGAATTTGGTTTATCTGATGCTGTTTTGGAGATTCTGGCTCAGTGCTTTTCTAGAAAAACTAGCGACATTAAGGTATATTTTTGTCATTCATTGACTTTAATGTATTTTCCACTTCTGCCATCTCTCTTAATTATTCTGATGAAAACTGGCCGTAGTTTAAGCTTTCGTCCAGCTGTTTCCCATTTGCTTTGTGCTGGCTTTACAGAAATATGAAACACCCTCAAACATCTTATACAGGCCAGATATGAAACTTTTTGCAATGAAGACAATAGTGGAGGGGATTCTAAAAATGGAGATACACAAGATAATTCCCAAATTGATGATTCTTTTCTGGAAAAGGATCTTGAAGCGGCTCTTGACTCTTTTGACAACCTATTTTGTCGCCGATGTCGTGTAAGATTCTTTCCCCATGAAGGCACTGAATAGCATGCAGTTTCTCTGTCTTATATCTCATATATCTCATTTATTTCTGTATTTTCACTTTGCAGGTTTTTGATTGCAGATTACATGGATGCTCTCAGGATCTTGTCTTCCCGGTAGGTTCTACTTATGGGTTATTTCTTATGAAGTTGTGTATATGTATCTTAACTTGGTTCATAAATAGGCTGAGAGGCAACCTTTCTGGACTCCTCCTAACACTGAAGATGTACCATGTGGGCCAAATTGTTTCCGATCGGTGAGTACTGGTCTATTCTTAAGGGTCTACTGATAGAGTTTCTGTAACAATATACTCAAGTTGCCCATGCTTGCCGACTTGTAGGTACTTAAGGCAGAAAAAATGGCCAAAGTCACATCTACTCAGACTGATGTTGAAGACAAATCCTCTGGTAGTGCTCTATCTAGGAAAAAGTCTTCCGGTAGAAGGCGTGTAAAATGCAGCCAAAGTGAAAGTCCTTCATCTAATGCTAGGAACATATCTGAGAGTAGTGACTCGGAGAATGGTCCTGGACGGGATGCTGCTTCAGGCTCCCACTCAGCCCCACCTAAAACTAAACCAGTGGGGAAAAGTGGAATCGGCAAGAGAAACAGTAAGCGAGTGGCAGAACGCGTTCTAGTTTGCATGCAGAAAAGGCAGAAGAAAACAGTAGCTTCTGATTCTGATTCCATTGTAAGTAGTATTCTTTGTTCAAGTGACATGCATTTAAGTTCGATTATTACAATGATAATAAAAAACAATTATTTTATTACACAAATGTGTAAAATTTCTTAATATTTGAAAGGTCCAAAAGGAATTTTGGTTTGTGATAATCCGTACATAATGCAGAGTGAAGCTCCTGACCGCTCATTGAATGATATGGTTTCTGACCCACATGTTATGAGTGGGGAAGACAACACGAGGAAAGAAGAATTTGTGGATGAAAACATTTCCAAACAAGAATTGGCTGATAATAAATCTTGGAAAACTCTTGAAAAAGGGCTTTTAGAAAAAGGAATGGAGATTTTTGGCAAAAACAGGTCAGATATGTTTGAATTGGAGATACGTGTTTTTCTGTCTTTAATTGACCAGATAATATGATAGAATGCATGAATGTTGTAATTAGTATTGAGGTGAGATATGAAAATGTACTGGTTGGATCACTAGTCCAAGTGTTTATTGCATGATAAAAGCTTGTCTTCATTCATTTTCATGGAGAATGGATTGATACAATTTGGAAGTAATGAGTTCAACCTTGTTCGTAATTGGTCTGGATCAAATGCTGAGATTGATTTGGTTAATAGGAGTCCATATTTTCAATATCTTATTCTTAAATCTAATATATATATTGGTAGGAACCCAATTTTACCAAACAGCTCATAGTTGGGAAGCCGCTTCCTACATATTTGCACTGGAAGGCCCTAATGGTCAAGGTCTGGCATTTCTCTAGGAAGGAATTAGTAGAAGGAACCAAGAGAGAGAGGATACGGGCAAGAAAGGAATAAGGAAAGGCATGAAGATTTTATTGTTACCAGTTGAGCCCAGAGAACTTGCCCTTGCTTGGGGGCTCGACCCTTTTTCCTTCTATTCTTACATTTGGAGTCCCATAGGAATTCCCATCTTCCTACTTTTGGAGTAACATATGAATTTCCATCAATTGGTGCTCTCATTGAGAGTGTTTGCATGTAAGAATGCCACCACAATGCCTTTGTTTTCGGGGAGACACAATGTTGTTGATTCGAGTCTCAGAAACCAAAAAGCATTATTCAAGGTTAAGTGGTACCAATATGAATTCAACTTCGACCATACAACCAATAACTGTGAACCCGTCAGGGTTTACACCCATAGGCTCAAATGTCCAAGTCCTAGGATACCTCTAGGCGGTAATTAGCAGGAGGGGAGGTTAGTTATAGAGAAACCAGATTGCCTTCTTTATATGGGGGTGGGGGGTAGGGGGGAGTGAATACGGAAAGGCCTGCTGAGTGAATTGTTGTTAGTTAGAGTCTAGAGAACTCGCTCTGGCTTGGAGGCTTGGTCCTTTCTTCTATTTTGTTCATTTTACATTGATTTTTTACTGTACATACAAAGTTCAATAGGAATGCCTATCATATTGCTTACTTAAAATCTCTGTTGTCAATAGCGGCTGCTACAACTGATATAGCGGACCCAGAGCGGAAATTTTAATGCCGCCGCTCCCAGCCGCGCTGCGCTGGAGCGGTTCAGATGGGTGATGCAGCCGCTTTGACCGAGTTATCCCAGCGCTGATCCACTGCGATATCGTCCGCTCCCACCCCATCACCCATGTAAACGTGCTACGTTGCTGAAACGGATTGATTTTTAAGAAAAAACCAGTTTTTAAAACGCGACAAAGAGGAATAGCTTAGATCAGGGAAGATAAGGGAGGACGAAACACAGAGTAGCAGGGGAAAATGTTCAGATAACCCTTTATCACTGGTTTAGGAGTGAATAAAAAGAGTAGGAGAGGAAAGAGGCATGAAACGCGGGCTGCTGAAGCAAAAGAAGAGGAGCGTGTTTCTATTGTTACATGACGAATCTAGGGTTATTGAATTATTAGGCTTATGTTTTTTTAAACATGAGCCTCTTAAGACTGTTTTTTGTTTGAAAGGGGACTCTTAGACTTAAGATGAGAAAATATTTTGGATAGAAAAAAAATGCATTAAATAATAGTAAAAATACTATATTATTTCAATAAATATATAACTTTATTGTTTTTTTTTTGGTGGTGAAATATAATATATTGTTTTAGTTCATGTATTATAGTTTGAAGCTTGTGTGTGTAAATGTATATATATTAGTGTCTGCGTTGCTGAAATAGCGCCCGCTCCGCACCATTTTTTTGGGTTGGCCGCGCCATGCCGCAATCCCGCATTGAAAACCACAGTTAAAATAAGCACGTCTGCAAGGGTGTTTGAGGATTACTGATCAATATTTTTTAATTTTTTTGAAAAAATTGCATATTACCATACCATACAACTTTTGTCTATGTCAACGTAAGTTTTATTACAGCTAGTTTTGGATGTCCCGCTTATGACATGTCCTATGCCTCCTTTCATTTTGAAATTGTCACTTTAAACTATGATGAACTATGCTAGCAACACACTTTCTAATATGCTCTTCCCAACACATTCTCTCTAATCGGTTGAATTTTAAATGTGTTCCACTAAATTATATGGGGCTTAGCTGATTTAGTGGGATCCATATGAATTTCAACCAATTAGAGACAATGTGTTAGAGTGTGTTGCTGGCACTCCTCAACTATGATAGAGATAGACCAGGAGAATGATCTCCACAATACCTTAAGACAAGAATTACTGATGGTTAATCATCTAATAAGTGACAACTGATTTTTATTGCAGCTGCCTAATAGCCAGGAATCTCTTAAATGGTCTAAAGACATGTTGGGATGTTTTCCAGTACATAAATTTTGAAGAAGGGAAATTGTCTGGTTCTACTGGGGATGCCACAAATTCTCTTGTCGAAGGCTATTCCAAGGTTGATTTTGATGCAACTATATGTAGTGCAATATTTTCTTTGCTCCTTGTTACTTGCATATAGTGCTTAACTGAACAAGTTTTGGTCAAATGAATATAAGGGTAATAATGAAGTGAGAAGAAGGTCAAGATTTTTACGTAGAAGAGGAAGAGTCCGTCGTTTAAAGTATACCTGGAAATCTGCTGCCTATCATTCAATCAGGAAAAGGATTACAGAGAGAAAGGATCAGCCCTGCCGACAGTACAATCCATGTGGATGCCAATCAGCTTGTGGAAAGGAGTGTCCTTGTCTTCAAAACGGAACCTGCTGTGAGAAGTACTGCGGGTAAGCTTTTAACTTACCCAAATATTGGTTTGCTCAATTGTCTCGTGCCTTGGTGGTTTTAGAAATTCCGACGGTTATTATACGAATAGCTTAAATAGATATATTGTATTGTGGCATGCATACATGCTTGCTCATGCAGCTGACACATCCATTAATTTGTGTGATAATTGTTTTGATCTGAAGATGCCCCAAGAGTTGTAAAAATCGTTTTCGAGGCTGTCATTGCGCGAAGAGTCAATGCCGAAGTCGTCAATGTCCATGCTTTGCTGCAGATAGGGAATGTGATCCAGATGTTTGTAGGAACTGTTGGGTGAGGTGAGCATTACCTGTTTATGGTTGTGTATGTATAGCGTTGCCTCTGTCATTTGTTAGTTATATTCATTGGACATATAATTATATTTCAAACGTGCATTTGTCGATGTAAGTAACCAAGTAAAAATGTAAGGGAATGAAAAAAAAACAAGTAGAGGTGTTAGAGACTCTGCAGTGGAAAACACAGTTGGATATAGTCCTGATCAAGAATGGCAAAATATAATCTAGCCGGCTTATGATTTACCTAAGTATGATTGAAGCTGATCAACATTGTTCGTTTGCAATTATTTTCAAAAGAAAGTGGAGTGAAATGCTTGATTTTGGGTGGATAACTACAATCTTCCATTTGAAGGAAAGAGAGATGCTTTCAATTTTCTTTCCCTTTTTTCCCCTCTCTATCCAAACAATCATAACAATCCTCCCACTCTTACTTCTACTCTTTTCATTTTCTTTCCTGATCCAAACAAAGTTTGACCGTCCTTTTCATGTGATAAAAGAGCAGAGTATTTGCCTGTATATAGTTTATATATCTTCTTTAAATGTGATCTTGAATCCGCCTCATTATTGTGTTCAGTCTTAATATGATCTGTTGAATTGGTTATTTGGTCTGCCAATTTAAGTGATGGTCCAGTAAAATTTTCTCATTTCCTCCTATTAATGATGATAACATATTAAGGCTTTAGGAAAATATTTGATTTTACGTCTTTTTCCTGAACTTATCTGCCTCCTTTATATTTCAATGAAACATTTCAATGAAACATTATTGTTTGTTACTTCTCTATTCACTATTTGCCTTGTTAATTTATGCTGTTTGTGCCAAATTATTGTAGCAGCTGTGGCGATGGCACTCTTGGGATTCCTAGTCAAAGAGGGGATAATTATGAATGTAGAAACATGAAGCTTCTTCTCAAACAGCAGCAAAAGGTATTTATTTTCCTTGACTGCCTTTTTCAATCCTACCTCCTTTTGGAATCTTCAGATAGACACCCGTGTCTTTTCATTCCAGAATTTTAGCTCTTATCAAAATAATACATTCAAAACCTATTTGTTTTATTTTTGTGGAGAAATTCTTTCAAAAAAATAACACATTGAGACCTATAATTTATTATGACGGAGCGACATGTAAGGGTACATATCGAGAAATATAAGAGTTTATATCCTTTTAAATGATATCCTTGCTCTTTTTGTTTTGTTTTGTTTACCATGATGGCAACTTACGTTTAATATGCCTTCAGGTTCTTCTTGGACGGTCTGATGTGTCTGGCTGGGGAGCCTTCTTAAAGGTATTTACCAAATTGATGATTTGATTTGTTTAGTTGTGGTTTTTCCTAATGCTATTTGGTTGAACTCCAGAATAGCGTTGGTAAGCATGAATACCTTGGAGAGTATACCGGAGAGTTGATTTCTCACCGGGAAGCAGATAAGCGAGGAAAGATATATGACCGTGAAAATTCATCTTTTCTCTTTAATCTGAATGATCAGGCAAGATTTTAATACCATAAATCTTGGTTGGAGAAAAGTTTTTTACATTGCATTACACATATCACATGTAAGATGAATCTTGTTTGCAGTTTGTTCTTGATGCTTATCGAAAGGGTGATAAATTGAAGTTTGCTAACCACTCTCCTGTTCCAAATTGTTACGCGAAGGTATTCAGTTCTTCCCTACTCTTCTGTTTCACATTGCATTTGGAGCATTCATGTGTTTTTGACGTCGTTTACAATCTTTCTCTGCTTAAAATGGCAGGTTATTATGGTTGATGGAGATCATAGGGTAGGAATATTTGCCAAGGAACGGATTAATGCAGGGGAGGAGCTGTTTTATGATTACCGTTACGAGCCTGATAGAGCTCCTGCTTGGGCTCGAAAGCCAGATGCACCTGGATCAAAAAAAGAAGATGGCGCTCCTTCAAGTGGCCGTGCAAAGAAGCTTGCTTAATGGGAGTTTGTTTAAAAATTAAAAAACCATTCTTTTAGGTATTCTTTAATCAACACATAGAGGGAGCAGTTTCATTGATAGCTGAAAGAAGTATTTGTTGAGTTCTTTTGTTCGTAGCAAGGCCATAGAATTGTTACAGCATAGGTAGAAAATACATTTAAACATTCATTTTGGCATTGGCTAACTGTATTTGCTATCCCAGATGGATATTACAAGCTTATTGAATCAACATTCCGTGTAATCCTTTTTCCTAAAGGGGAATGGGCAAATGCATATCAGTGGAAGACATAGTTTTCAAATCTTTCAAAAAATATTTTGATTATTTGAATCATCTTAATTACAAATTTTACATGTCAAATTTTCTAAACTATCTTGGTGATATTTTTGCTTATTTGAAAAAAATATTACATTGAATAAAATGTTTTTTTGGAATGTTAACACACCTCAAACTAATCTAAATTACTAAAATTATATACAAGCATTGTTGGTCTGATGCAAATTTGTGATGCTACAGATGGGAAGTGTTTGGAAGTGAGAAAATTGAATGATTTTTACGAAATAGAGAACAAAACGTGTTATTTAAGCACATATTTAATAGAAGCTAAGTGCAATCTTAGCTTTAAATAATAAAACATACGTTCAAAGGTAAGAATAAAAGAATTAACGCATGTCCTTGAACTATAGTAAAGAAAAACAGAGAGATACTAATTGTACGGTTGTACACAAGGCATGAAAAATATGCTCATCAAATTGGATGTTCATCAAGTTGTATGTTATGTCGACCACGCCCATCATGAAGCAGTACCCTGTAGAAGCAATTTAATGGGAAGAAGCAACGTACCCAACAACATGGATATCATAAAATGTCACAAAAATAAATAAAAATAATGTCATAAAAAAAGCATAAAAAAGATGTGAGAAAGCAAGATAAGAATTAGACAGAGTGGAGCACACAGAAGAAATAACTTGGGAGGTGGGGTTTAACCAAACAAACCTCTCCAGAGGGTGGTTTACAACTCACAAAGCTTAGTGCTTTGAGTAATTGCCAAAAAAAAAAACTTTATATTTCTTTATTCACATATTCACATAAAGAATTCAATTATTATGAATAGTTTCTTTTGCATAATTGTCTAATTACACGCTATTATTTTAAGAAATAATATCTTCATATAACACCATGGTGATTTTTTAAAAAACTATATATTTAATATTGTTGGATATTTAATATTATAAAATCAAACATACTTCACGCTATTGAGTCGGATAAACACACAATAAATATAAATGTTTCTTTAAAAGATATATTCGAATCTAAAAACTTTTAATTAAATGTGAAGAGATCTGAACCATAAAATAATATAAATCATCATATTCATAATTAGTGGTAATTAATTAGTTCAAAATAACAAACCCAATTACTTGGATCAACTTCCTCTTGCACAGTAAAATCTGTGTTGTTCTGAAATTCCCTTACCCAAATGCAGGGCAAGTGCACCTCTCATATCATCAAATACCTCTTTGCCATGCCATACTCTTCTCTTCCTTCTTCCCCACCTCTTGCTTCAATGAACATTTCCAAATTCACTTCCTTTTCTTTTTTCTTCCCTATGCTATTCATCTACTTATTATTACCACATAATTCAAAGGTTGTAGAAGCATGTTCATCTGCTACAGATTGTGGAGCAGGCTTCTATTGTGGCCATTGTCCTGGTTTAAGCAGGAGGACTCGATCTGTTTGCACAAGAGGCCAAGCCACCCTTGTAACATCCATTGTAAGTGTCTCAGATTCAATCCCATGTTTCTTTTGTTTTTGAAACATCTGTTTCTTTGGTAAGGACGAACCGTGTTTTGTGTTTGAGTCCTAGCTGGAACAATTCTTGATCAGACTTTACTTACCAGCACTCGAATATGTTTTTCGTGTTTTAAGCGTCCCTTGTAACAAACTAACTAACTAACTAACTAACTAACTAACTTATGCAGGTAAATGGGTTGCCCTTCAACAAATACTCATGGATCATGACACATAATTCATTCAGCATAATGGATGCACCCTCTTTGAATGGAGTTCAAAGACTTACTTTTTATAATCAAGAAGACACTGTTACTAACCAATTGAGGGTATTTATTATTTCCCTTTGTTATTTTTAAATAAAATTATTGTTTGGTTATTTTCTTTTTTGATTCTTATTATACATTTCTTTCGTTAATGTTGTTTTAGAATGGAGTTAGAGGATTGATGTTGGATATGTATGACTTCCAGAATGATATTTGGCTATGTCATTCATTTCAAGGACAATGCTTCAACTTCACCGCCTTTGTAACCTTGTCGAACCTTCTTTGTTATTTATTTGAATATATCTGAATCTGTTTTTGTTGTTGTGATGTGTATAATCTTGTTTTCAGCAACCTGCAATAAACACTTTGAAAGAAGTGGAAGCATTTTTGACTGAAAATCCAATGGAGATTGTTACCATTGTAATTGAAGATTATGTGCGTACACCAAAGGCGTTGATTAATCTATTCATAAATGCTGGTCTTGATAAATATTTTTTCCCTGTGTCTGATATGCCAAAAAATGGTGAAGATTGGCCTACTATAACACAGATGGCTCAAACAAATCGACGGCTTCTTGTTTTCACTTCCGATGCTTCAAAGGAAGCTGAAGAAGGAATAGCTTATCAGTGGAGGTACATGATTGAAAATGAATGTAAGTGCGATGTCTTTTTGCTAGATGGATATCTATACTATATATCATAATGCTGCATGGATAAACAACTTTAACTAAGTAATTATCATACAAGTGCTTGTTATAAGCTGTTTCTATAACAAAAGATAAATAAAGTCAAACTGTTTTCATATAAGCTATAACAAGCACTTTGCTTTAGCTATCCTGGAGAGTTTATGAAAATAAGCTGAAAACAACTTATGGACATGTCATAAGCTGTTTCCATAAGGTAAACAGTTTCACAAACGCTTATGCTAGTAGATAAACTCAAATAAGCCAATCCAAGCAATTTCCATGAAATGAAATGACAGATTGACAATCTCGTGTTTCACCTACTTTCAGCTGGAGATCCTGGAGTTCAACGCGGTTCTTGCCCACATCGAAAAGAATCAAAACCGCTAAATTCAAAAACTGCGTCACTTTTCTTGCAGAATTACTTTCCAACAACTCCGGTAGAAGCTGAATCGTGCAAAGAGAATTCAGCTCCACTTGCAGATATGGTGAATACATGTTATAAAACTGCAGGGAATGTGCTGCCTAACTTCATAGCAGTTAATTTTTACATGGTATTCTTTGTTCTTCTGTTTTGTTGATTCAAATTCAATAAAAATGAAAAATATCTCAACCTTACTAATCCATTTTGGAATTATTAATGAAATTTAATGCAGAGAAGTGACGGTGGGGGTGTTTTTGACATTTTGGATAGAATAAATGGCCACGCATTGTGCGGATGCAGTACAATCACCGCTTGCCAGGTTTGTTTGCCTTCCTTGTCCAAATACGTATTGTGAACTTTCTTCTTGATTCTGATTAATTTCTATCTTGTGCAACTTCTCTCCGTGCATTTTGATTGAAAAAACTATGGCAATGATATAATTACATGATTTCTCCAATTTTCCAGGAGGGAGCACCTTTTGGTTCATGCAAGAACATTTCTGTACCAAGTACAAGTCCAATGACCAACACTGCTGGGAGCTATAGTGGTTATGTTCAGTTTTCTGTTAGATCAGCTTCACCCGTCCATTCTCCAAATTGTTCGCTTTTTCTCTTGTTTTACTTCCTGATTACTGCAGTTATGTTGCAATTTCGATGAGTATTACGTACATAATATGCAAGCTAGATCTGTCAAGATGAGTTTCTGGTATTGTCATATTTGCATATCATATGCGAAATCATCCCTTAAGAGGGGCTTCTAGTATCTTAGTATGTATAATGGATTAATGCCTCAATCTGGAAATGGCATATGGAACTGTTAGAGGTTAGAAAATTAGGTAAACAAAAATTCAGCATAGCGGAGGCTATAATCAAGAATCTGAGAAGTTATCTGAGGTAGATAGGAACCAAGATCACGAGAGACCAATAATATGTCAGGAACAGTTCAGGTATGTTGTATGTTTGGCATTCTAGACGTCTACACATCCTTTACTTATCTGTCGTCGCATGTGCTCAATATGGTTTTTGATAAAATAGGTATTAATAGTCGTCTCACTAATATTTGTAATGTTTCCCCTTTTGTTGTCTTTCAGGTTTTGTACCAAGAAATCACTAGTCAACAACATTTAAACGATTTTGCAATATCATGATTGTTGTAAACTCTTGATAGAGTACAAATTAGAAAATTATAAACCGCAACATAATGTTTTCTGTACATTATTCAAGAAAGAATATTGATATATTCATCTTTTCAGAAATCAAATTTAAAAGTACAAGATGTAAACAATATGTACATTAGAAAAAATAACAGTGAAAATACCACCGTTAAAATCATTAACTTGGACATCATTCTATAGAGGCAATGCAATCCAGTTTTAGATTTTTATTTGAAGAGTTGGACTCATGATAAGTAAATTGTTAAGGCAATCCACAGGAACTCTTAATCCCCATACATTCATTGATTTGAGCTTGAGGCATTGATTAACTAGGGCAATTAGTCCATTCTCAGTTACATGACGGCAGCTCCATAGAACAATGGTCTGAACAAGAACAAGAAACAATCATATTTGTCATGGATTTGTGCAATGTAATACCAGAACATGTCATCATATTAATGTACTATTAATTAACACTTACAAGTTAAAACCAATAATAGAAATATAAAAGTTAATATTCTCTTTTTAAGTAAGAAGGAGAAAAATTTCACACAACCTAACATCCAATTTTTTACAAATTACCTCCATTTTTGGACAACTTCTTGCAATGGCAAATAGAGATTCATCTGTGATAAATGTACCACCGACATTCAGATGCCGTAAAGACTTAGTTCTGGATATCTGTTAACAATTGCCATCAAAGAAGCAAAGGGAATTAACATTAACAGTTCCATTGATTTAGTCTGCAAAAGATATAGTAGCAACACCCAAAGACCAAAGTAACAATTCATAACTCTGGCGAATGCCAGAGTACTATCACTATGTACAATCTAGTTTGCGAACAACGAAGAACCTCAAATTCCCAGATTTGGATCCCCTGCAGCGCTTCATACGGTGCAACGGCTGCAGGTTTGTTAGATAGAAAACATAATTTTTTTTAACTGTAATCCAATGTCCGTGCAGGTGTTGCATCGTGTGCAGTGCTTCCGAAGATCCAAACACCAAATCCTAACTGTTATTGATTGCCACAACTACTAAATCCAAACACCGCGTGGAACGCTACAAGAGATCCAAACACCAAATCCTCCTTTGAAATAAAATTCATCATATTTTGCAGAAAACCAAAATTTGCAAAATTTAAAACAGGAAGATCTAAGCATAATCTCCAAAACTTGAGGCAGGTAAGTGTCAGAAACAATACAGTGATGATGACATACCAGTTTAACAACACCTTCATCTGTGATGCCAGTCAAACCCCATAATGATATGGATGTGAGATTGCTGATACACTTTGCATATGATATTCTGATAAGTCCGGCATCCGTTATTTGACAACTCCAGCGGCTCCTTGGTCTGAAAATACAACTAAGACAAATAAATAATGGCATGCCTGCTTGACATCATACAATCACAACCACATCCTATCTGTCTGTGTTTGATGACAAGCAAAATAACTCATTATATATGGCATGTTTATGCTAATTGTTGCGAGTCTACATTGGATAATCATATGAACTAATAAATGGTTACAAGTGAGAAAAGATAATCTTCCGAGTCGATTATGTGAGGCTAAATTAGACCTAACACACATACATATCTAATCATATCAGAATATATCATAGATCTGTTAGGCCACCAATTATCAGACTACTCAGATCATGTCTCAGATGTCCAGTTCCGAGTGTGAGGTGATGCTTAAGAAGTCTATATTAGTTGATGATGGATTACATCGTTTTTATTGAGTTGAGACTCAACCTAACATACTCGCCACTATGAAAGGTTTTGCAGTTTCAAAAAAGCAGAATGTCCATAGAGTTAAGTATCCAACCATGCACAAACATGTTAACAAACTTCTTGTCGTTAGATTGTCAATTCAATTCCTCATACATTCAAAATTTATTTAACTCAATATTTATGATTCATCTCCAAAAGCTCATAAAATCAATACTAAGCTTTTGACTTTGATATTTAAACAAAGACAATAAAAACAAAGGGTTATAGAATTATTATAATTATGAAAAGAAAAACTTACATATCAAGTTTTCTGAGGTTGTAGGCATGAGAAACAAGTCTAGAGGTGGAATCATCATCCATTTTCCAACCAGCAAAACTAAGATTCTGTCTCCTTGCCAAAGATTCCTTCACCCCTTGTTTCCATTTCTTGCAAACCTTGCTTGCCCTTACAAAACAAACACAATATATAATACCACAAACATTAATTAATGAAAAAAAAAAACTATATAGTATGATTAATTTTTTTGTGTGACAATTTATATAGTATGATTCATATACAAGTGAATACTTACTGGGCCAAATCAGTAAAGGAAGTGAATAGAACAAAAATATGAGCCAACAAGTCAATAGGCAAACGATCAATCTCAGCCTCAAGTTCCATAAAGAAGATTCTCTTGATTTACCACTTACAAATAAAAGCAAATTAAATTCAACTATATAAGCTTATTGTTCCTTAAACTATGTTATGCGTGTTGGAAATGGCTTTTGGTTCCGCTAAGTTAGTTTCTTGTTTAATACAAGAATAATAATAATTCAATCTAACAAGGCATAGCATGAAAAAATGTCCTCATGTTTTCGTCATCGTTTCATCTTGTCCTTTTTTGCCACATAACTTCCCTCCTACGTGTCTATCCACTTTTGTTCTTTTTTCTTCTTTTTCCTTTTGTTATTTAAAAATTTGTGGCATTTACTGTTTTTATTTACACACAAATACAAGAATCTGTTAACATGGTTACAACAGATTCTGAATCTTCATTGTTTCTTGTCTTTTTAACGGTGTGAGCTTGGGGGCCATAATATTTATATTAATAGATGGGTCATGGATGTATATTATTTATTTATTTAATTTTGAGGCAAGGGTGCATTATATCTTATTTTATTTTGAAGACTTAACTTCTTCACAATTTAAAAGGGGTCAATTTAGTTAATGAAAAAAAAAGAAAAATTCTTCCAGTCTAGTTGAATTATGATATCTAATAGATAAAATTAATTCAAAATTTAAATTTACTTTAAAATAATTAAATATAAAAAAGATAATATCTAATAATTGGATGACGGTCATATTCAACAAAATTTTAGAGTATCGAAATGTTCACGTACCAGAAAATTAACATCTAAATTAGCTCGCGACGATTTCATGTAAGAGAAAAATTAGCCAAGTTTGATGCTTTGGTTGTTGACATGTCCATTAAAGACAATGAAGTGTTTAAAGATGATACTGTGTCAACTACATATGTCAACCCAAAAAATGTTGACATGTAAATGATTTGGTTTAAATTCGTCCCTTCCACATTATTATTTTATGAATTTTAGATTTTCAGTAAAACACCTAAATTAGCCCTTCAAAATTTTAAGTAGAATAGTACGTAAATCTTTATTTATGGTCTCTCTCTTTTGATGCAACCATTAAAAACACCGGAACATAGGTGATACAAACAAGAGGGAGAAAAGCAGCAAAGACAAGTATGGAAGTGTGAAACTTGCTTGCCAACTCAACCTGTTATGGGCCCAAATGAGTCATTTTATGAATGATTTTTATATATATATTTTTTAAATTAGAAGTTAAAAGAAATATTAAAGTACAAAGAAAAATAAACATCGTGCAAAGAAAATAAAAGCCAACCAAATATTAAAAATGAAAGAGTGTAGAAATAATATGTTGAGTTTTTCTTTTGTTGTACAAATTAAGTTGAGATTTTTTCGACAATAATTTTGCTGAATAATTCAAATTTCATAAAATATAGTGTTAATATATGTTTACTCTCTTGTAATATGAACGAGTTTTAGTTTACCATGTAAAAAAAAGTTTGGGATTTTTCCTTGTAATTTAAAGATTATTTAAAGTTTGGGATTTTTTAGACCCTCGTGACGTTTGACTGTTGAGTTGACACTCTGATTGTGAAAAACATGTTGAGTTGACATGCTCACGTTCGTATATATTTTTTCATTTTTTTGTCCACATGGTTAAATCTATTATATGTCATTATTTTAAAAGAAAAAAAATCCATAAACCACCATGGCAAAATCAACATCATGTGTCAAATCCAATACACAAATTCATCATCTTTTCCCTCACCCTGAATTTAAGGACGTCCATCAAATTCATCACTCTATCCAATTTTTCTGTTAGTGAGGCTGATCTGTCAATCTGCATGTTGTGTTGTCATATCCACGTGTCCCTTAGTCCTCCACGTGTACAAGGACCTATTGACTGAAACGATTCAAATTTCACTTTTCACATCCAATTTTTTCATTTTTCCTCTTTTACCCATCCTTCCATCTTCACATTTCATTCAGAAACATCAAACCGATCCATGACTCTTCTCCTTCCCGCTAAAACCTTCATCATATTCATCTCTCAAAAATCGTCATCATCTTCATCGAACAACATTCAAAGTGCCGTTTTGAAGGAAGATTTCGTCGTCTGTGAAGGTAAACCCGTTCATGTTTGTTTTTCCATTCACGACTGTTCATTTTCTCCATTTTTTGTGACCGTTTTTTTCATTTTAGTTTTCATTTTTATCCATTCGTTTTCATGTTTAAATTTCATTTGATGCTTGATTTGTTGATCACACAGTCACACATTTACTAGGGTTTGAGTCCATTTTAGGGTTTTCAGTTTATAACTTCAAATTTTGTTGTTTTTCTCATTGGTTACTAAAATTGATGAACATGAGATAAGTAATGAAGGAATTAGTGGTTGATTAACATAGTTTCTAAAAAGGGTACATTTTCTATGGTAATGAATTCTTATTTGCGTTATGTTGTTGTTTTGTTTGTGATTATGACTAATGTTCCCAAAATCCGTAGGATGGAAGAAAATATCACGCTAATCCTGCATCATGGTAGGGGTTTAGTGAAATCTCCCCCATGTATACCAAGAAGAGGTACATTAGTGAAATCTCCACAATGGTCATTGATCACTCTAGTATCATAAGTCGGGTTATACCAAACTATATCAGTAGGGGTAAAAGCCATAATCTTCTCCGACCATGGGATAATCTCTGATCGAATCTTAGTGCGGGGTAAGTGTGAGGTAAACCAGGTGTAGAGTAAGGGTGTACAACAAATGATAACTCCATGCTTTTATCGGTACGGTCATGGATTGAAAAGTAGGTATCATCAAGCAAAGTAGGAATAATGTTTTGAGTTAAGAAAATCCATATAGCATTCATGTCAGCAAAATTGTCAACATTTGAGAAAAGTACGATGCCATAGATAAGCAAGGCAAGGATAGACTCAAAGGCATCGACATTTGATCTTTAAGCAAAAATGGTGGCTTTTTGGTAGAGGAAATTGAAGGATAGACATTGGAGACCTCCTTTGGGGGGTAAGATTGGCTTTTATCTCTGATGCTTCAAGGTGAAGCACGGCTGCAATGGTTGAATGTTTAGGTACGGGTTCAAGGCCATGGAAAGGTACTTTGTCGAGCACGGGTAAACCAACCCAGTAAGAGTATTCTTCAAGTGTGGGAACAGGTTGGTAATATGGGAAGGTAAAGTAGTGATAAAGCGGGTCATAAAACTGGACCAAGGTATTGAGGAGTCCCTCGTCAACATTCGTCTTGAGAATACTAAACAGATACCCATATCAATCCCAAAAGTTATCTGGGCTAGTCAACCTCTTTGCTAGCTTCCTTAGGTTCTCCAAGTCTGGTTTCTTGAACTCGTACCTCCTAGTTCTCTTCACAACACCCTCCATATCTATGATGTTTACAAAAAAAGCTTATATACGTCCTTCGATATTTTAATGGATGCAAAAAGTATTTATGGATGAATGCATGTGTGCATGATAATGCTAAAGAACATAGAAAACATGGTGAGGTTAAGTTCTACAATGTAGGAGTTGAGGGTAAACACACCATTTGGTAAAGACTATGGTTCCAGTTGCACTTGTAACAAGGGTTCTACCAAGTTCCCAAAGTCCAACCCCCTTCGAACTTTATTGGATGTCGGGACAACACATGGTCCAACAACGTCCGTAAAAGAGTCTCGTTCGAGTGTAGCATCGCGTGTCGACTAAGACCAAGACAACACTTGGTTAGCCACCGCACTACGTCCTAAAAGCCAAGATGGGTTAAGGGTAACTAAAGGTCCTTAGCTTTGACGAAAACTTAAAAGTAATAACGTCTAAACGTGACAACACACGCCGACATATATCACTTCAAGATCCTCCGCTAAGTGTGGTTATATCACATGTTCCACCACACGAGAATACTCTCGGCATGTCACTATGATTCTACCACTCTTATCTTATATTTCTCTCAAGCTTGGGTGTAGAGCTTATCTCACCAATCCCGTAAGAAAGTAAACAGTTAAGCACACATTTACAAGGTATAAGCAATAGTAAAGCACAAGGGGTAAAGAAAGGTAAGTTAGGTGTAACCCACTGACGACATATTGTCATTACGTAATTTTTAGGATTTATTTTGACATTTTGTTAGAGTTCTGAAGCAATATGAAGTATCCGGGAGCCATAAAAGCAAGAAATTTGGAAGTGCTGGAAGCAAGAAATTATGGCGTGATTTGCATAGCCGTGACACGATTTCTCTTGGCAGAGAGCATGTTTTTGTGCCATTGGAATCGTGACACGATTTCTAGTGGCGTGACACGATTTGACAGAAATATCTGGAAGATTTAAAGCAATCATGGCACGATTTTATCAACCATGCCGCGATTTTTGACCCAGAAAAACTTGCCTATTTAAGCTGAAGCCAAATCCAGAAACAAGGGTTACGATTTTGGAGAGCAAAAGTGCGATTTTGAGACCTGAAGACTGCTAGAAGGGAGATTTCATCATCCTTTACTCAGTTCATGTATGTTTTAATTATTCCAATGATTATGCTATTTGTAAACTCGATTATGAGTAGCTAAATCTCTTAGAGTTTAGGTCTGAGATGAATCTGTGTAACCCTAATTGATCCATGTTGCTGTGAAACTCTATTTATTATGACTGACAATTTAGTTTTTATTCAATTCAATTGTTCTTAATGCTTTTTATATCCTGATCAAATACAAACATGTTTTTCGTGAGATTGAATAACTACTGACCATAACATTCTACTTAGACCTAATTGAATTGTTCAAATAAACATGGTTAGTCTAGGAATAGATAATCATTTATTTGTGATATTAGGTTATCGTTCTTCAAACCTTCAAAGAATATTAGATCACCTAAAGAATTAGGGACTGTAATCCAAGAAGAGGGTCCTAACTCAAGTGATTGATTAGGGCTATTTTGTTAACTATCGTGGAACTAGAGAATCATTCATAAGAATAGATGTAATATACCAATTAGGGGAACTCAGACGATTCGACAGACCTGATCTCATCTCTCTCCATATTGATTCGACAGACCTGATCTCATCTCTCTCCATATTTTCTTAATCAAATCTTTATTTTCTGTTACTTGATTTCATAAAATCAATCCAAATCAACTGCATAGGGAAAATCAATATAAACTTTTATACATCCTACTTAATAACGCAATCGAATTATTGAGATTAAAAACAGTCATTATGGGAACGATATTTTACTACTTCGATAGTTTTTGGTATACTTGCCAATTATCTATTACCCACTTAGGAGGTTTAATCTCCAGTGAAGTCGCCATTTATGTGCTCTTGATTTTCGGATATCAAGGCATTGAATTGGTCTTGAATCGTCAATCTTTGAACTTTCTACTTTTATTCTTGGGAAGGGAAAAAGAGAGAAAAACTCTTGAGAGATTAAGGTCCGGGGGTTGGTTACACGAAGGGAAGGTGCTAGCATCCTAAGCGTCTATGGTATTCCATAAGAGCCTCTTACCTATTTTTATCTTGTGCTAAATTTTACTTACTTTTGAAAATGTTGCCTAAAAGTCTAAGTGAAAGAAAGGAGGGAGAAGAAGTATGTTTTTTTTTGTTGTTTTTATTGATTTGGAAGGATAAAATCCTTTGCCTACATACCCAAAGTAAAGGGATCAAAACCAATGTAGTTCACCTTAAAATTTTTGATTTGTGGGTTGGATTGATTTTAAAGTTTTGAAAAAGAGTTTTTAGAAGAGATGAGAGACCGAAAGACATAGAAGAATAAAAAAGGTGATTCGCTTGTTTTTGAAAATGTTTTTAGAGGGTAAGAAGCCGAAATGACATAGAAGAATGAAAATGCGATTTAATTTTAATTATGAAAAGAGAACCAAGTCTAATATGGTTAAGATTCATTAAAGTTTAATTGGAAAAAAAGTAAAGGGAAGACACTTGGGTTAAAATTCAAGGTTTGTTTAAGAAAATATTTTTTGAGTTTTGGTTATTTGAATTTTTTTGGAAAAAGAGATTTTTTCTAAGTTAAAAAAAGCAAGCTTAAAAGACTAAACGCAACGACGTAACGTAATAAAAAAATGAGCAATTTACAAAGGACGTTGGATCCCATGCAAATTCTCGAGTTCTCGAAATGAGCCTAAGATTAATAATGGTTTGATTTTAAGAAAATTTTAAAGTCTAATAATTAACCTAAAAAGTCACTAGTTCATTTTGATCATCGCTCACAGTTATGACATAAAACGGTAAAAAGTAAATGTGTGAGCGTCGATGCTACTTTTCATTTATAGGTATTTACAAAAGTTCCTAAATACATTCTAAATCAATGACAAGAAGTAATAAAGCAATAAACACAAATGCATAAAATGAACAAGCATGCTAAATAAAGCAAAAAGAGATAAAATATGTATGAAATGATTTTTTAAGCCAGGATAAACTAGAGAGTAAAAAAAATGCATGAGATGATTACTGGTAATATGCAAACATAATATGCCAATAATAAAAGAAAGCACTAACAAGTGATTTTAAACAAAGCAAAATAGTTTTGAAACAAAGAGATATTTTTTATTTTTTTATAGAGAAAATAGGTTCAAAAGTGAAAACAATGGTGTATTTAGTAAAAAAGTAGTGAAATCTGAAAATTGTTGGGCCTAAGGTCAAAATCCAATGGACTTACGGTAAATTGAACTTAGCCTTCAGATTATCAAAGGACCAAGAAAAATCAAACACACAGTAGTAAAAAAAAAGCAGCGCACAAGAATAACAAAGGAATAACACAAGGACCGTCAGATCTTAGATCTGACGGTTAAACAAACAACATACAACAAGATTGAAAACAGAGTAGCATGGGATCTCTAACAACATCATCACTGGCCGTCAGATCTTAGATCAAACGGCCTAGATCTGAAGGTATACGAAGATACCATGGATTAACACACATGGAATTACAATAAAAAAATACTATAAATAGTAAACTAAACAAAAAAACATCACAACACAAAAAGTACTCCTCTCTCTAACTTATGCACTTCTCCTTTAAAAACCGGTCGTCTTCTTTGACCAAAAGCACCGCTCCGCGCGTGGTGGCCGACCACCTTAGGGTGACGGCGCCGCCGCCGGAGTTTTTTTAATTTTTTTTTTATATCTTTTCTTAGTGTTTCACATATCCTTTTTCGTGCTTTGTTCGGATCCGGACTCGGTTTTCACAAAATCAAAGACATACAACCTAGATCTGAGATTGAAGTTTCGAAAATCAAAAAGAAAAAACTACCTCTCTTTACCTTTCTTACAGTTTCGGCCTTGATGTGAGAAGTGGAGGCTGGTTCGGATTTGTTGGTGTCCTTCCCGGTTCCTCGCTTTGATTCCGTTTCTACTCTTCCTCTTCTTTGTTTCACGTCTTGCTTCTGCTTTGCTTCGATTATTTGTTGTTGAATCTGGCAGTGTTGTGTTGATTTGAGCAAGATGTTTGTGTTGCTGAATGTGTTGTTTTTGGATTCCGAATCTGCAGTGGTATGTATATGTGTTGATGATTCGGTTATGGCCGAAGAGAAAGATGGGTTTAATTGTTGCAGTTAATTGATTTTGAGTTCATGAGTGTTCTTCACAAGTTCATGTGTTTTTGATTTTTATTTTGTAATTTGATCTGAAAATGTGAAGAAAGCTAGAGAATTAGGGTTTTTTTGATGGTGGCTGCAATGATTGATTTGACTAGTCTCTAGCCTCTGCAACATTTATGACAGTCTATTTATAGACTGTCATATTAGGGTTGGCAGGATTAGGTGGTGTGTTCTGATTGGACAGATTGAATCTAGAAAAGAGGACCAATAGGCTCTGGAGACCTAGACATGACTGGACCCAAGGACTCTTGGACAAAAAGTTAAGCAAATAATAATAATAATAATATAAATCAGAATGATAATAAATAATAAAATAAAAAACGAAAATTAAAACACAAATAATAATAAATGGAACGAAAATTAAATTAAAATACAATAAAAATACTAATAAATGAAGTAAAACAATGAAAAATAATAAAAATAACAATAAAAACTTAAAACTGTCCATTTCGGTAGTCAAATGAGGTATTTTAAAATACCTCTCTGCTGAAATTTCGTCTAAGACGACGAAATTACACGACTTTTAAAATGCGAATAAAACGATGATTAAAAAATGCAAATAAAATGGGTTTTAAAATGCAAATAACATGATAATTCAAATACGAGTAAAATGCGGATAAAAATGAGAATTAAAACGCGAGTAGAATTAAAATGCGAATGAAATTAAAATTAAAATACGAATAAGATGAGAATTAAAATGTGAATCAAATGCAAATAAAATGGGAATTAAAATGCGAATAAAATACGAATAAAATGCGAATTAACATGGGAATTAACACGTGAATAAAATGCGAATAAAATAGGAATTAACATGCGAATAAAATGCGAATAAAATGGGAATTAACATGTGGATAAAATGCGAATAAAATGAGAATTAAAATGCAAATAAAATGGGAATTAAAATGTGAATAAAATGGGAATGATATGAGAAATAAAATGGAAAACTTGGTCAAAAAATGGGGTATGACAGTACTGCAGTCACAAAATATAAGGATCAATTTGCTAGTAAGTGTAATAATTTAGGGATTAATTTGATTGAAAATTTTACTGCAGGGAGTAAGTATAAGGATGTATGGCATGATAGGACCAATTATTTCAACTGAGAGGTCTAAGCAAACACCAATGAGGGGTCTTGCTTCATCACATCCAACTACTTCTGGACTTATTAGAGTATCATATTCTGGTTATGGACTCAACCCCAATTCATGGAGCTTATCCCAACACCAGGATTTCCAAAGAAATGATGAATGAGACCTGTTTACATTATGGCTTATTTCTTCCCTAACCAGCACCAATTCCATTCTTTTTAAACTATCCTCGTTCTTCACCTTCATCAACCCAGACAAAAAATTCACAATCATCATCATCATCATCATCCTGTACAAAGGAAAATCAAAATCAATCACCATTAAACTGTTTTTGCCCATACGCCCACCACCCATCGTTTCGGATTCAATCTGAACAATTTTGATTGAAGAAATTTTGGGGATTTTGGATTTCAGGTTCAATCAAAACAAATTAGGGTTTGAAGTTTCAGAATTGGGGAAGAAATGGTTGTTAATTAACGGAAGAAATTTTGGACTCTAGATTACAGATTGAAAAATTAGGGTTCCAATTTTATAGATTTGGGGAAGAAAGAGTCGTTGTATAACGACCATGGACAAGCCAATGATTTCAATGATTTTTTTTTCACTTTCGGTATATTAGTCCCTGCTTGTGTGGCATATGACATGGCAAGCCACGTGAGTGGTTAACGTCCCACGTAAGCACCGTTAACACCCCAACTTGACGGAGAGATGAAATTGATTGACATTTGACAAATTCAAAGACTAATTGGCTATTTCGAAAAATTGGGGGACAAATTTGATTGCTCCTTGAAAATTCTGGGAGAAAGTAAACTATTCACTCTACATAAATACGTATCTATAATTTGAAATAATAATAAAAATAGAAAAAAGATCTGAATGGAAAAAAAAACTGAAGGAGAAAGTGTGGCAAAAGTTTGTTTTTGTTTTGTTGACAAAAACTGAATGTGACAAAAGTTGGTGCCCCAAACAATAAAAATAGATTATAAACAAGCATTTTAAAAGACTTTGACTTTGACTTTGATTCTTGAAAATATTGAAATAGAGAAAAAAATTTCATTTTTTTTGACGACAAGTTAATATGTTAATTGTTATTTAGTTGTTTTTCTTTGTAATGACTTCAAATCTTGAACCTCAGTTCTTTAACTCTTAGTCGATCCGAAAAAAAAAATTGCTTAAAGTTTTTTTAGGACTTTGTTGATCAAGTTTGAAACAAAAAAAACAAAAATAATATTGGAATCTAAAAAAGATACCTTTCAAAGTTTTTCGAAGACTTAATTTATTTTCGGACGAAATGTCACTAACCATTTGAAAACACACACACACACAGAAGTGAATAAGTTGGGGTTCAAACTCCAATCACAATGTCATGTTTAGCAATTTTGATATTTTTGTCGGTTGAGATATGACTTTTGGACTAAATGTATGACTTTATAGCGTCAAAAAGTTCAATCCCATCCTCGACAATTTAAAATGTATGACTTTATAGCATCAAGAAGTTCGATCCCATCCTCGACAATTTAAAATGGACATTAATTTTACCTATATAAAAGTGTTTCAATATATTTTTACATATTAAAAAATTATTTTATGCATAATATTTTTAAACTCTGAGTGCTTTTATAAATTCGACTGAATTTATAAGATACAATTATTTTTACAATTGCACGTAGAGAACACCCCATTCACACAAAAAAAAAATTATTGATTATATGAGAAAAATAAAAAAAAAAATGTTTTACCATAAAGAGAAGGTTGATAACGGACACGAGGGATGCATTGTGAGAAAATATTAGTCATTTAGAATTTATTACCAGTATTAAGTGCATGTACCATGAAACTAATTTCTAAAAAATATTTCGACATGAATTAAAAATAATATATAAGACTGGTAGAGACCCTCAAATTTTCTGTATAAATTGAAGCTCTCACTAGTGTTATTTTACCTTTCATATTGCCTATTGAGAGCAAAGTGCGAGAGAAATCATCACTGAGATTGAAAGGTAGTGATCATCAATACTTTCTGGTTGTTTAGCATCGACCAGTTCTCGTCTGCTTATTTATTTAGATATATATTCTTGAACTTACATTTTCATGTATGGATTTAATCTACTTAAAAAAAATTGTATGAA
The DNA here is from genome assembly GCA_946800305.1 of Medicago arabica. Taxonomy (NCBI): domain Eukaryota; kingdom Viridiplantae; phylum Streptophyta; class Magnoliopsida; order Fabales; family Fabaceae; genus Medicago; species Medicago arabica. Next base: position 51,892,711 of record OX326970.1, on the reverse strand, counting down.
ATTAATCACTAGATATGAATCTAGTAATATTGCATGCAATTAATCTGCTTCACACAACCACACCTGATTATGTTCATTTATGGTTTTCAAGGTTTGGTTTGGTTTTCGCATGTTTTGTTTCTCTGTTAATTTTGTGTATATGTGTTTTTGTTACCCCCCACCTTTTTTTTATCAAAGCAATAAAATATAAAAGCAGTAGAGACTTGAATCAACTAATTGATTGACCCATCAATCTTATTTTCGAAACTTTAATCTTTAGTCTATGAATTTATTTTGTCTGTATGATTTTGGTGTCCTTGAATTTGAGCCTTTACACTATTGAAAATAGATTTAATATTTTTATCTTTACACAGATTTTGTATCTATGGAATTTAATAAATTTAATTTAATAGTGAAACATTTTTTTTTTTGTTGAAAGAAGAGGATAGAAACACATGTTAATATCATATTTTTTTTATATAACATTCATACTTCGGATCAGAAACATGTTTATTAAACTGTGTGCAGCACATGCTATCTCATGATAAAAAATATGTAAGCAAAAGAATAGAGTGTGAAACATCATTTTATATTTCTATCCTTTTAACTAATAATTAACTATCTTTACTATCCAGCAACATGACAATCATCTATTTTCAATTACTTTCATTTTATCAAATTATTATTGATGTCTACATATTAGCGTTAGCGTTAGTATCTTATGCCTATGTTTATGTTAATATATAGTTGTTGTTATTGCTTGCATGCAGGTAGGAAGAAATAATGGCCCATCAAGAAAGGCCTAGTAGTTCTGCATCACCACCATAACCACCACCAACTTCAAATCCATCACTGAGTAATGACCGGCGAAACCCTCCTCGTCAGTACATGCGTCCACTGCCGATTATTTTCCAGCCAAACCCTCCTCGTCGGTACATGCGTCCACCACCGGTTTTTTTCCGGATAATATCAGAGAATCCAATTCGTGATCTTTGGGGTGCGAGGAATAGGCTCACAGAAAAGGTATGTATACTTTCTTAGTTACTTGTGAATATTTTTGGTTAAGATACCTAACAATTAATGTACTGTTAATAATGTGCTTAATTTTCAAATATCTTGATTTATTTACCATTGATTCTTAGTCGAAACTAATAAGTGATAGTAGCGTTTAATTTGTTGTTACATAGTGTGTTCACTGTGTTGCTATATGTACAAATGTGAAAATTTAATATTGCATTGAATTGGAAATAATTTTAGTTAGAAATTTATCATAGAAATCTGTTTTTTTTAAGGAATTTATCATAGAAATTTATGTATCTTAATTGATATGTTTATTAATTTAGCATTCATGAGTAAAATCTGGTAATTGGGTTTACAGTGTAGCAAATTTTTAGCTCCCAACAACATATTTTTCTTATATTGATTTAAAGTCTTTAGAGGTTGGCAAGGAATGACATATTCTTTACTAATGAAAATTCACATTACTTCATTTTCATGTATTTTGCAAATATATGTCACACAGGCATTGGCAAATGAATCTCCAGAACTCACTAATAATTCAGAGACTAGCGAAGACGAGGTAAATGTTATGTTATTATTAGTTGACTTATTTTTTTCTTCACATTGTTTGCTGAATTTTATAAACAATTAGCTAGAGTTGATCTAAAGAAAGGATTTAAAGATCATATTCAATTGAAAATAATGAATTAAATTAACATATACAGATAACTGAAGCTCTTGAAAGTGAGCGGAGAATTACAAAGCACGAACTCCTCAGACATATCCAACAGGTTACTTACCAGTCTCGCCCTAACGAAACAAACACCCAGAACCAAACCTGCACCATATGCCAGGTGAGACCAATTTATCTTAATAAAAAACTGACACTGCCATTTTTTTTTTTGGGTCAAGTAGTTTAGTAGCCAGAGAAATTCACCTTAACAGTGAATAAGTGGAGGTGTCCGAGATTCGAACCCCGACCACCGTATATATTATGCATTATCTCTTACCAAATGAGGTAAGTTCACGGGAACTTATTTCATTAAATTGACACTGCTGTTCTATCGAGCTGATTTTGTACGAATGAGGTGAACTACATATTAAAATCGTAATATACGTGCATGTTCAAGTCTCATAATCTACCCATTTTTCATGTTTATTAGGAAGACTATGTGCTGGGGGAGAAAATTGGAAAACTTGATTGTATGCATATCTTTCATCTTGACTGCATCAAACAATGGTTGGAGCTGAAGAATGTTTGTCCTATCTGTAGTGTTCCTCTGCATGGCTGTTCTCAGACATGTAGAGATGACAAAATCAGCTGACGCATATATATTCCCTCTAGTTGTATCACATTCCTCTTTGGCCACCGTAAGTCAAGTTCCGATGTATGCAGCTGAGGAGTTATGTTACTTCCTATGCTCAAAATAATTTCATTTATTAGAAGCTAACCACACTTCAATAACCTTAAGTTAATTATTGTTACAAGTATCTATCAAAAGGCAGAAATTGAAAGCAATAACTTTCGCCAGAAAAACAAAGGTACCAATGCAAATGACTGTAGAAACTTATGCTTACAACAACAATCAGAGACCAAAGAATATAAATACAAATTACAATCAATTTGAATGCATTTCATATTATCATTTTAAATGTATTGAAGAACCAGACCAACACAAGTAAAGAAATTGTAAATTCATATAAACTCAAATCTAGAAATTGTATCCAAACATACAACTACAACAAAATAAACCTTCACATGCCTCAACTGAAAATCAAATCTAGAAACATAACCTAAATTGGGTTAATTAATCACATAAGAGAAGTTAAACATAGTTTTAGATACCTCAGCTCTCAATAGGTTGCGAAACCACAACATCGGTTACGAAACCGAGAACAGTGACAACAATTCTGATGGAGCCATCGAGAATCAGTGAGTTAGCGATGATTCAAATGTGATGTGAGATCGAGAACCACAACTTCTCAAAACAAGCACAACTCTGCGATGAGAACATTGGTTAGGGATTGGGTGATGAATTAGGGGTTCAACGAGTGAAATTGAATCAGCAATGGCGATGAGTCAAAGATTCGGAGAAGAAGAATCGTGTGAAGAATTTGCGATGAATCAAGGATTGGTGAAGAATCGGTCATGAATCAAGAATTTGCGAAGAATCGTATGAAGAATGGTGAAGAATCGGTATTGTGTGATATTCTGTTCGATACTTGGGAGAATTTTTTTAGTACTTCTATATATTTTTCGAGTAATACATAATAATCATAATTTTTTCTTCGTAAAAAAAATAAAATAATAATAGCGTTTTTTTCCAGAGGAATAGTAAGTAATAACGACATCATCTGTATTGAGTGTATTTTAGTAGTAGTTTTAATTGAGATTTGCTAGGAACACCGTTTGTGTAATATAATGGTAGCATAATCAATATTTTCTTGTAGTGGACATCTCTGGAAATTGATGAAGACGGGGATGCATAATTGCTCGATGTTACCTCAAAACTTTATTTTGTTATCAGTATTAAGAAGGTCTCTTCGGATGATGTTTTCTTATTCTGCTTTATTTCTTTTTAATAATTGAAGGATTTTTTTTTATGATGTAATTTGGTTTACATGATGAAAAGTCATCCCAAACAGTATACATTTTACCGTTTTGTTTGAATAAGTTGCATGATAAGTGAGTTAGAGAAATCACTTAGACAATAATATTGATCACCTCTTTTTTATATTGTTATCTTATGTTATCAACTCTTTTATGTGATCAAGTTTGTTACATAAGATTTTCTATCATTTTTACTTTACATTGATGAACTTGAAATACCTTCTTGTTTATATTATCAAGTGTGATGAAGGGTCATATTTCATGAAAAATAGAACATACAAGTGAGATGATATTGTACATCCAATATCTTAAAATTTTGGATAAAGATGTAGTAATGAAACCACTTGTGTGGTTGTTTAAATTTTAATATGTTGATCCAGACTCCTCTCATGATCCAATGGTTATATTAGAGTCGATGATTTGATTAAAGTGTATGTGAAAGCAAAAGCTTTCTCTGTTCGAGGGGGGAGCATACTCAAATGAATGGATGAACCCACACTGAAGATTATTGACATGTCTAGTGAGTTATAAGTTTTACACTGGATTGGAAAGTAGATGTTGATATATTAGTGAGATGATCCATAAACCTCATGCTTTTAGGTTTTAAATGAAGATACAATGTATAAACAACTTGTGTGATTGTTCTTAACTTGATCTTTAGACTCCTCTCAAAATCCAAAACTAAGAGAGAGATTGTTGATATATCAAGTGTGAGACTCCATACAACCGATGTATTGAGATTTTTGGTGAAAATGTAGTGTTAAAATTTATGTAATTGCTTTTAACTCATGCGATGATTTTCGTGGTTTCCTTCAAACATAAATGAACCACGCCCAAAACATTAATTTTATCTTTTCTAGCAGAGTACCAACGCTCGAGAATCCAGCACCCCTTAAGAATTGCTTCACTCCTCAACATATCCAAAGTGAGCTTGTGATTAGTGCTAACCAAATGAGAAATCTCACCTCTTATACTTCTTTTATCCCTAACGACACTCCAAATTGTACAAGATCAAGCACACTAACAATATTGCTGAAGCGCCTTCTATACGATATGGCCTTCACCGTGAATCAATATGCATACATTTATGTTTGTATAACTTATTTAATTTAATGCTTAACAAATCAATAATATAACTGAAAATTTTAGATACTGCATTTTCATAATTACCGCATCAATAATAATTAGATTATTTTGCATTGAATGCGTGAAACTTGCTAGGATTTCATGTATACTTTTTTTCACCCTAACCAGATAACTCAGTGTTCGTGCTATGCTTTTTGTAAGATTACTCATGTGGTTTATTGGGGTATAATGACCACAAACGTTTCAGTGAGGAGAAATGGTACAAGAGATGAAGAATTGAGGGAGGACAAGCTATTTTCTCATGTATGATGCGTGCTAGGAGCTCTGCACCGCTCATCCATGAAAAGGATCAAGTGTGCAACTACTGGACGATGTACGAAGTGTCTATTGAGTTGCACGCCACACAACATGGAAATCAATTGAAGGTGTTTAGTCCCTTCGTCGTGCATGATGCACACAAGGCTCTGTGCGTCGCGGAATGGTTGTTCCAGAAATTTTTAAAATTGCTCGCCTATAATTAGAGAGGTTTTTCCTCATTTCAAAAAGATACTCTAACAAGGAGAAATAGAAGACATCACGATCTAGGAAAGCTACCAACGACCAAAGACATCCTGGAGGAGAGGAATCGACCAACCATGATCATAATTCATGTATTTCTTAACACATTCCTTTGTTTATGTTTATATAGCATGAGTAGGAAATTTCTTAGGTTAGGTCACATAGATGATCCTCTATGTAACTGCTTGAACCATGTAATATGCTGAGTTGTCTTTGAATACAATTGATAGTTTGATTTTATTCGATTATGATTTATCCCTAACGTTTTTTATTCTTCTACATATGTCCATAAAATGATATAGTCTCATTGACTACTAACCCTAGCTTTGGGACATGACCTAGTTACAATCGTTCAATTTGTAATAGCTTTAGACAAATTGTATTACCACCTTTGTGAGAGTAGTTTGACGCTCTTTCAAACCTTCGCTTGAACCATGTAATATGTTGAGTTGTCTTTGAATATAATTGATACTGTTTGATTTTATTCAATTATGATTTATCCCCAACGTTTTTTATTCTTCTACATATGTCCATAAAATGATATAGTCTCATTAACTACTAACCCTAGCTTTGGGACATGACCTAGTTACAATCGTTTAATCTGTAATAGCTTTAGACAAATTGTAATACCACCTTTGTGAGAATAGTTTGACATTCTTTCAAACCTTCAAATGTTATAGATTCACCTAAGGCATTAAGGGGTTGTAATAGGAGAAGAGTTATAATCACCAAGACATTGGTCTGGTTAATTTGTTTAAACATCGTGAAACTAAAATGACAATTGTAGAAACTGGACCCAATTGGCAAGAAGTGAGAGAAAAATAAATCCAACATAACCCAATCACTGTTTTATCCGTTTCTTTCGTTTAGTTGGTCACAAATTCACAATCCATGTTCCAACGAACTTATAAATTTAATACATGACAATTATTTATTACATTTGTTAAATTGACGATCAATTCCTAAACTCTAATTGGAAGGAATACCTTTTTTTTTAAGAAAATGGGGTGTAGATGGTGAACCAACTGCAACCCCCTAGATATATAAATAAAAAGAAACAAGAACAAAAGTAGAAGGGGGTATGAACCAAAATCTTCTTAAGCCATTAAAATTAAGCGGAAACCGGGGGGGATACACTACACCCAGAGAAAATAAAATAACAAGAAATTAAAAACCATAACAAACCAAGAGGGAGAAAAGAAGAATAAAAAGAAAGAAAAGAAATGTAACGTAAGTAAATTCATTAAATTAATCAAGTAGCCAACCCCCTAGAGCGGATATTATGAACCTAAAAACTCTTTTGCATATTCTTTTTCATGGCCTTAGACACCAACTTAGTGAAGGGCCCTTCCCCATCAGCAGACCAGTTCTTCAAATCTCTCTCTCTCTCTCTCTCTCTCTCTCTCGCTCTCTCTCTCTCTCTCTCTCTCATCCATCATAAACTTGAGGTCTAATAACCCTATTATTATTTCTCTTCCAAACATGCAGCTCCAAAATATTCGAGTTATGAGTAACATTGAGATTTAAAACCTCATTAGGAATAGTCACTCTAGAAGAAGGTAAATCACACCAACACAGGGAATATCGACTGTAGTTGATGACAACTCACCTTACGTTATTCTTAGCATATTTTTCAGTTATGTTTGTTTAGTTTTTTCATATAATAAAACTTTGAATACATATTTTTCGCTATAGATTATTCACAATTTCGTTAACATATAGTTTTAAACCCTATTATAAAATATGAAACAACACGAAATAAAATTAAAATATGTGAAAAATTGCTAGAGTCGATAAAGTATGGTTATTTAAAAGTGAATTTTTCTACCCTAAATTATAAAATAGTAATAAAATTAAATTTCATTATCATTGATATTTAAATTATAAAGAAATGAACTTATTTTTCTTAAATGGTGGTTCAAAATTAGTTTATATCATAAAAATATTTATTTATGTTAAAATAGATTAACATGTAGTGCATATTTAATTATTAAGGGAAGCAGTTGTAATTCAAACATCTCATAGGAAAGAGGAGTATAAATTTACTTTTCATGAGAGGGGAGTGTAGTTCAAGCTTCTCTTAAAAAAGAGGAGTGTAATATACTCTAAAAAAATTGAAAAATATTGATGCATTTACACTATAAGAAAAACGTTGTCTTATGAGGAACAAATGTTGTTTGCCAAGAAAATGATATCCCTCATGGAACAAATGTTGTTTGCCAAGGAAATGATATCCCTCATATAATCTCAAGAAATAAAGTTCAATTTCATATGAGAAAGTAGTCAAATGACCATTAATGTCACCTATATTAAAAATAATTACCCTTTCCCAATTATTATTTTCAGAATATTTATATATTAAGATATTGTTTTATGAATGTTTAATATTTTAAAACTATAACTGCTATTATGTGTATTTGACTGATTTATATGGTATGATTATTATTTTTTTGGTCAATTATTATCCTAATATTAAAAAGGTAACAGTTATATGAGAAATAAAAAAGTATTTTTTCGGTCAAGATATTTTTTTTTACCATTTCCTAATATCAAAGAAGGTAACGGTTATATGAGAAATAAAAAAGTAGGTTTTTGGTCAAGATTTTTTTTTTTTTACCATTTCCTAATATTTAAGAAGGTAACGGTTATATGAGAAATAAAAAAAGTAGTTTTTTGGTCAAGAAAATAAATGTTTTACAATATAGAGATTTTTTTTATTATTATAGGGGATGTATTTAGATGAAATATTAGTTATCAGTCAGCCGTGTATATATACAATGAAATTAAATTTCTATAAAATATTAAAAAATGAATTAAAAATAATGTATCAGGCTAGATAGAGAACCTCAATTTTTCTCAATATATTGAAGCGTGTCATTCTTGCTTTCCATATTGCTTATAGGAAGAGAGTTTAGTGCGAGAGAAACGATCAGTGTGATTGAGCAGTAGTAGTCACCAACTTTTGGTTTTTACAATCAACAAACTCTCGTCTCCACTCTATTACTTAGGTATATACACTCTTGAACTATCATATTCATCTACAGAATCAATTATTGGATATGAATATAATAATATTACAATAGTGTATGTATATATGTGTCACACGACCACCTGATTATGTTCATTTGTGTGTTTTAAGGTTGAGTTTGGTTTATGCATGTGTGTTCATTTGTGTGTTTTATGGTTGAGTTTTGATGTTCTACAATTTGGGCTTTTACTTGTGAAAATAAATTTAAAATTCTTAGATTTACACATATTGTATGTTCGAAATTTTATGCACACCTACTCTTATAGTTATTCTCATTATAATAAGAAAACTAAGTCAAAATTTTTTTAATCCGAAAACAATATGTTTATTCTGGGTTTTTTAAATTATCATGTTGAAAGAGGATAGACATAAAGGATATAATGTTTTTATATACTTTAGATAGAAAATATTCCGTAACATGTTAGTGTTCAATACAACAATCATCTATATATGTGATTACGTTCGTTTTATCAAATTATTATTGGTGTATGCATATCACCGTTACAGTTATAACAATATCACATGTCTATGTTTGTGTTGATATAAATATAATTGTTATTGTGGCCTACATGCATGTAAGAAGCTAGAATGGCACATCAATTTCGTTTAGGAAATTGGCTAAGAGAGGAGAGCAGCAGCCCAGTTCGCGAAGCAAGGCTATTAAGATATATGAGGTTAATCAATTCTTCAGACAATCATGCTTCTTCCTCCTCCTCTTCTCCTCCAAGATTATTTGGTTCGTCTCTTGGCATGGTTCCTACTAGTTACAATGCTTTGGGTGGTGGCGGCAGCAACAACAACCCTAGCACTAATTCCCACTTCATCAATGGAGGACTGACACGTGCATCATCGTACACCCCGGCTAGAGAAACTGGAGCTGGACCTGCTGTGGGATATGACTACCAAAGAAGTGGAGCTGCTGCAGGAAATAGTAGTACTGCTAATTCGATTTCATCATTCTACATTAGAATTAACAACACCGCCACCACCGACACTGCTGGTCCTAGCAACGATGATCCACGTCGTGGTAATTTATTGTTTAAGAGAAGCAGATCACCAAATGCATTAAATAGAGGTGAAACTTCTGCTGAAGGTTCACAAGGTGATGAAAGTTCTAGTAGAAGACACACTCTTCCTTCTTCTTTTCATGCTTGTCAAGACAACGCCAACATGTCTTCATCATCTTCATCAACATTTTGGAGGGACTTTGACAATTATGTTTCGACTAGATCGAATCAACAAATGATGAACGAAGCTGTTCTTGCACGTGCAGGACCAAGTACTAATGCTCCTGCTTCTTCTGCTGCTTGGTCTCCATTTTATTGTCCTCCTCGTGGTCCAATAGGTCTTTTTGAAGATGATCGTCCAATTCCATATCGTAATGCACCTCATTCTGATTTTTTCACTGAGCCTCTCGATATTCCTAGCATATTACGTCGTCAAGAGCTTCCTACGACAAACTTCAACATAGGAAGACACAATTCTTCTCCTGCCTCTAGATCCGCCTCTACATCAGTTCAATATCCCTCTACAACAATAGGTGGAGCAGGAGGCTCTTCTTCTCGAAGCACAAGCCTCAGACAGAATAATAACAATCACATGGAAATCTTTGATCTTATTCATGAACAACGAATGGATGAAGCATATGCTGAAAACATGATAAATGTTCAACAACATGTAAGGTTGTTGCCAGGAGGCCATGATAATCAATTTAGTTTTCCGACTATTAATCTTGGGATGCATAGTAGTTTTGTACCACCACGACAGCCACCTTCGCCTTCAGTTCCATCACCGAGTAATTACAGGTTAAATCCTCCTCCACCTCCTCCTAGATCGAGGTTTAGTACTGTTGTACAAACTGGTGAGTACATGCAGAACAATTCAACATTGGCAAGATCAGAGAATCCAGCTCATCCTCGCGGTAACAACCGCATTTTCATTTCAACTTCTGATGAACTTAGGGAAGAGAGGAATGCTCTCAGGGATGAGGTATATATACTTTTTAATTACTTGTGATTATTTTTGGTTGTTCATTAGTATAAATAAATTTAGTGTTAATAATGTGTTTTGCTTTTAAATATTCTTGATTTATTTTCCATGATCAATTGTTAGTTGAAGTTTTTTTTTCTCCGTACAGAATGTTAGTTGAAGTTAATAAGTGATGGTATTTAGTTTGTAATTATATAGTGTGTTGCCTTAATAGTGTAATGAATTGGATATGACGATAAGTGTGTTGTATTGATATAAACTATAATTAAGTTGATAGAAATCTATCCAAGAAATCGATCTTAAAAAAAACTTGGTTACCTCATTTAAGTGATAGGAGTCCAACAACAGGCGAGAAATAGGTTGAATTTTTTTTTAGATAGGTAGCTCTCTCTACAAATTAATTTTACAAAGATGAATTAGACCAAAAAATAAATTTAAGATGATATCAAAGCTTAGTTCAAGATCTATTGTACGCCCTCTTCAACGAAAAAAAGATATGTTGCGTCAATGTCTATCGTTGATTAATTTTGCATTTATGAGTCAAATACGTATTAACATTTGAGTATGAAATGTATCAGATTTTTAACACCATACATCATCTTCGTAACGGTGGCTCTGCGCGTATGGAGGTAATTAAATCTTCACTTAAATTATACATTTTCTTACATTAGTCAATTAAATACTTTTTCTGATATTATTAAAGAAGAGAATATTCTTTACTACAGAAAATTCACATCAATTTACTTTCATTTTATTTGCAAATATATGTCACACAGGACTTGTTATTACTTGACTGCTCAATTGTGCTAAATCTATTGGACTCTCAAGAACTCATGGATCAAATGAATGATTCAGATGATTGGCCGTACGAGGTTAAATTTTTGTAATTATTAATATATAATTAATATTTTTTTCTCAATTTCATAAACAAGTAGCTAGTTACAGTTTAGCTTAATTATGATTAGAAGATCATATTCAATTGAATGTAATGAATTGAATTAGCATATAGATAATTTCGGCACTTGAGACTGATCAATGGGAGGATGTCGAGACAGGACTGACAGAACAAGAGATCTTCGAATACATTTGTGCTCGTGATTTTCGGGTGTCAGAATCATTGATTAGATTCGAACCTTGAATCATTGAACTCTCAACTTTTATTCGCGGGAAGGGAAAAAGTGAGTAAAAACCCTTGAGACCTTGGATTCGGAGGTTGGTTTCGATTGGGGAAGGTGTTAAGCACCCTAACCGACTATGGTATCCCATAGGAACCTTCTACCTATTCTCTAATCTTGCGCTAAATTGATTTTACTTATATTGAAAAAAGGTTAAGAGTTAAAGTGAAAGAAGGGAGAAAGAAGAAGCATGCTTTTGGTTATTTTTATTGATTTGGAAGGGTCGAAACCCTTTGCCTACTTACCCAAATAAATCGGGATCAAAATCAAGTAGTTCGGCTTAAGAACTTATTTGATGAGTTGAATTGATTTTAACATTTTTGAAAGAAAGGTTTTAAGAAGAGATGAGAGGCCTCAAGGCATAAGAAGAAAATACGATGAAGTTGGTTACTTTTAAATGTACGAAATCCATGTCTAATGTGGATATTAGATTAATTAACATTTGATTAAGGAAAATAAAAAGAAAATCACTTGGATTACATACCAAGGTTTACTTAAAAGAAAAAATGAATTTGACTTGATTGACCTTTTTTTGAAGAAAATATTTTCTCTAAACTAACGACGAAATCGCATATCGGCGGGATAAAAGAGCATAAAGCGATAAATAAAGTGGTGTGTCGGTGCGCGTGTCAGTGCGTGTGCCGATTACATATTACATATCCTAGATACATTCTATGGTCTTGAAAGAGAAAAAAAACGCGAAAATAAATTACATCAAATCCCTAATTATACACACTAAGCCGATAATAATAATAACAAAAATAAAACAAAATAAATGACAAGAAATTTAAATATGCATGCGATGTTTCTAATGAGGATTACTTCTATAAACTAAAATGCAATTTTAAACTAAAATGCAAACATATGAAATAAACCTAAATGCAAAGTAACAAAATTAAAAGAAACAAAAATGCATGAAATTTTTTTTTAAAGGGTTTAAATGAATAAAAATTATATGAAGGGGAAAATTAACTATGAACTAAACAAAAAATATGCATGATGTTAAAATTAAGCTATTAAAAATGCATGAAAAATGGTTTAAACATCATATGAATTAACTAATTAAAATAAATGCATGAAGTTATAACATATTCTATTATGCTCACTAAAACAAATCATGATAAACTAAATGATAAGAAAAAAATGCATGAGAGGGTGGATAATAAAATGCAAACACAAAAAAACAAATAAATAATAAAACATAAATAACCAAAACAAACATAGAAAGTAACTTTGAAGATAAAGAAGTAAAAGATTTTAAAATGTCCAAATAACATTATGTGAGATAGAAATTTACTATTAAATGAATTAAAAAGTGCATGAGGTAAAGGTTTAAAACACTAATTAATGATGCATAGACCCTAATTCAAATATCATATGTATGAGAGAAAAAAAATAAATGCAAGAGAATGCATGAAATGAGAAAGAAATGCCACAAAAAAAAACATGCTGGGAGGGGGGTGCAGGCAGCAGACAGGGGGGTGAAACAGTAAAACAGTAGAAACATAGGAACCTGGGCTTGGGTTACTGGAGCTGGGCATGGGTACTGGGTACTGGGTCGACCCACTAATGAATATAAAAGGGATTTTCACCCCTTTTTCTTCATTTTTCACAAACCAATCTCTCTCTAGAATATAAGAAAAGAAAAAAAACTCTCCCTTCTCTCTAGAAGGGAGCTCACCGGCGACGGTGGGGGGTGGCCGGAGAAGAAGGCCGGAAAAGACTCCGGCGCGGTGGTTGGCCGGAGGGCCACCGCGCCGGAGGTAAGAAAACCTTTTTTTTTTGAAAATTTTTATACCAATCTTTTCCTTTCCTTCTCCTCTACCTAGATCTATGCCTAGATTTTCAAGAACACATCACACAAACCCTAGATCTGCGAATATAGTACTCATAAAAAACATACAAAGTTCAAGAATATACCTCTATTCTTTCTCTTCCGTTCGGTTTTGTTCCTTCTTCTTCCTTTGCCTTTTTCGTTTTGCCTCTCAAGCTTTGTTCTTGTGTTTGGCTCCGATTCTTCACTTCTTCGGTTTTGTTCTTTGATTTTGGTTGCCTTGCCTTGTGGTTTGGGTTCGGATTTGTGATGTGTATGTTGGTGATTCAGATTCGGTTTGGCCGAATCTCTTGTTGTTGTTGTTGGATTCGAAAAATGTGGTTATGTTTGGTGAGGATGGTGTTTTCGAATTTGTGTGGTGGTTGTTGTTGTGCTTGGCCGAATCTGTGTGTTGGCTGTTGGTTCGGATTTGTGAGTTTGTTGGATGTTGTTGTTGGCCGAAAATGAAGTTTTTGTGGGTTAGGGTTTTGAAATTTCTTCTTCTCTCACTGATCTTCTGTGATCGTGCTTGAGTTTGTCACCAGACGGTGACGAACTCGCACTTGTATTGCAGAGGAAATGGTTCAATGATGATGGTTCTGTAATGAACTACTGAGAATCATTTTTTAAAAAATTTTGTTCTTGGTGGAAAGAATTTTTTGATCTGTTTTTCTTTGTTTTGATTTTCCAAATCTGTTTCTGCCTTGAAAACTGTGTCTAATGACTAACTCTGATACACTCCCTTAATTACCTGACGCACGGAAAAGACCAGAATACCCTTGCTCTTTCTTGGAGGAAAAGTTGGATTGGACCAATGGTAAAGTGACATGTGGACCAGGACTTAAAATAAATAATAAATCTGATAACTAAATAACAATAAATAAGTAAAAATGAAAAATAAATAAATGACTAAATAATAAATAAAAACGAAAATTTAAATAAAAAAATGTCCCGTCGGAACCAAAAATGAGGTATTTTAAAATACCTCTCTGCCGAAATTTCGTCTGATACGACTGAGATTACGCGGCTTAATTACGCTAAAAAAACGATAAATCAACGACGTGAATAAAATAAACTTTACGAACGCAAACAAAACGCTACGCTAAAAAACGCACAAAACGCGAGTAAAAATTACGAAATTAAAACGCGAGCGACATAAACGACGAACGAAAAATAAACGCGACTGCAAAAAAACGAACAAACACAGATATCACGGGAGTTTGCGCCGGACGGACGACTGAAAAAAACGATCAACGTACAAATAAAATAAAATGAATCGGTCAAAAATTAGGGTACGACAGATGCCCCTATTTAAGTTTCTCCGTCACGAGGGTTTAAAAAGACGAATATTTTTGAAACGACGGGTCGGAGAGACTTAAATATCAAGTACACCAATTTTTGACCCACTCCGAAATCGAGAAAGCTCTATGGACGTGATGATATGAGTTGTCTGTTATGCAAGTACGAATGCAATGACGACGAAAACACTAACTCGAGGACCAAACAACGTTACTGGGGAGAAGAGGATGTCTATTACCTTTACAGGGGTAAAGACGAACATACGAAAAGAAATACTGGTCATTATCTTTGCTGAGATAACAACGAACATACGAAGGGTAAAACTGTCAATTACCTTTACTAGGGTAACGACGAACATACGAAGGGTAAAACTGTCAATTACCTTTACTGGGGTAATGACGAACATACAAGCATTTAACAAAGGACACTTTTGGAATAGTCATTCGGGATTGAAAAGACATTGGTAAAATGGTTGTTTGACATACAAGTAATTGCGAGCTATTATCCTGATTTAGAGCATTTGCAGGGTATTAAACCTGATTCAAAGGCATTAGGCAGGATATCAAACCCGACTCCAAAGGTATTGCAAGCTATTCGCTTGACACACACGTAACAATAGATACTTGCACGCTATTCGCATGCGCACGGTAACCAAAAGAGGTCTGCAAGCTATTCGCTTGACACACAGGTAACAAAAGAGGTTTGCAAGCTATTCGCTTGACACCCACGTAACAAAAGAGGTTTGCAAGCTATTCGCTTGACACCCACGTAACAAAAGAGGTTTGCAAGCTATTCGCTTGACACCCACGGAACAAAAAAGGTTGCAAGCTAATCGCTTGACACACAGGTAACAGAATATGTTTGCAAGCTATTCGCTTGACGCACAGTAACAAAAGAGATTTGCAAGCTATTCGCTTGACGCACACGGAACAAAAGAGGTTTGCAAGCTATTCGCTTGACACACGCGTAACAAAGGATGGTTTGCAAGCTATTCGCTTGACACACAATGATAAAAGAAGACCACACTGAAGGGATACAACCAATCAAGACTAAGGGTGACATCACCGATCAGACCATTGGGGATGACACTTTTATGCGATGCACTTGAAATAAGACACAAGATGGTCAATGCAATAATGTATAAATGATATTGTGCATGTTACGTGCATGAATGTTTATATGCATGAATATGTATATGAATGAATGTATGAATATATGCAGAAAACTTGTACGACCATATGACTGTATATAACTTGATGAAACAAGACTGGATAAGTAAGATAAGAGGTGGACCGACATCGCCATACAAACACTCGGCAATCTTCAATGGGGATATCATTACTGGGGATGAATTAAAACACTATCGGGGTACAGCCCGCTAACCGAACCACTGATTGGGTAAAGCTCCATAATCAAACCATTGAAGGGTGACAACCCACTAACCAATCATTCTGGCAGAAGTAACCAATAATCAAACCACAGGCAGGAGCCACCACTTCTTGGGATGAAACCCATCAATCAACCATAGGCAGAAGTCGTCATTCACTGGGAACAAAATCTATCAATCAAACAGATCGGCAGAAGTCGCCATTCACTAGGAACCAAGTCCATCGAACAACAATTTGGCAGAAGTCGCCATTCACTAGGAACCAAGTTCATCAAACAACAAATCGACAGAAGTTGCCATTTGTAAACCAGCATGAAGTGCATTCTTCCATTTGGCCTACTTGAATTGTGATGCCTCTGTCTTTGTGTTCTTTTCATCATTTTTTTTTGTATTGTGTTTTTTTTTGAATCCCTAACTTTTGCCTGGACCGCCCTTTCGGGTTTTCAATCCACCGGGAATATATTCTTTTTTGTATGTCCCTAATTTTTGCCTGGACCGCCCTTTCGGGTTTTCAATCCACCGGGAATATATTCTTTTTTGTATGTCCCTAATTTTTGCCTGGACCGCCCTTTCGGGTTTTCAGTCCACCGGGACGCTCATTTTTTTGCTTAAGCCGCCCTTTCGGGTTTTCGACTTAGCGAGCTTTTCTTTTTTTCACTTTTTTTGACAGAGGTCATCTCATAGCATTTGGTCACACTTAACTTGCAGAGTTTAACTGTCCTTGAGACGGATGTTGATGTATGCTTCAACTACTCATAAGTTCAAAGAAGATGTATCTGTTGTTTATGCATTTCAAAAGACATGGAAAAAACTATATTTTTTGAATTTTTTTGCTTTAAATATTAACATCAAAAATGGAAGAAAATTTCGCAAATAAAGAATAAATGAGAATTTCAAATAATTGGCACAGGCTCAAATTAATGTAAATGGAGTGGTGGCCCGCCAAAAGCGTGGCTCCATAGATTTTGAAAATTTTGGAAAATGGTAATTATATGGGAAAGGTACATTGAACACAATAACCACGGTTCTCCCTAACAACTTTGAATTCCACTGTTCCAAGTTTTGATTTGTGGACGCCCCATATCGAAGGTCTTCTGACAGTTGGGATGCCCCAAGTGAACTATATCTGATTTGATGCAGTTGCTTTGCCACAAGGCGAAGGTCTTTTGACGGCTGAAATGCCCCAAGTGATTCATGTCCAACCAGATGCAGTTACTTTGCCACAAGGCGAAGGTCTTTTGATGGCTGAAATGCCCCAAGTGATTCACGTCCAAACAGATGCAGTTACTTTGTCACAATCCTTAACTTTTGCATAGATCGCCCTTGCGGGTTTCAACCTATCAGGATATACATTTTTCATTTTTTCATCATTCTCTTTTTTTTTTTACATGTCTCTAACTTTTGCGTGGACCGCCCTTTCGGGTTTTCAGTCCACCGAGACGCTCTTTTTTGCCTAAGCCGCCTTTTCAGGTTTGCGACTTATCGAGCTTTTTCACTTTAACAAAGTATTTCTTGACTGCATCGGTATTCACAAGACGTACAAGTTCATCACCATTCTTTACAATTAGGCATTCTTTTGCCCCTGGAGTCTGGTAAAAATCAGATAACATATGTTTGAGCACAAGGCCACTTTTTGACATTCATGGCGACGAGCCTTTTCTGTCGAAACTTGCTTCATTCTTTTGATATAACCGTCCATGACATAAGACCACAATGTATTTAAGTGCAACAAGCTTAACCTTCATCAGAACTTCCATTGATGGGACTCTGCACTTCATGTTGTATACTGAGGGATGGTGGGAGGGGTTGCCTCTGTTGAAGTGTGTACTGGAGTACAATTCTTGTACAAGGCAAATGTTAACATTTCATTGCCAACTTTTATAATTGAATGCCAACTTCTGGACAGTCTTTCTTGATATTTCTTTGTAGCTTCAATGGCTGAGATGCCCCAGTAGGCAAGAGTTCTTATTAGGAATTTATCCTCCTTTTCTTCCATTTCGGACACAGAGAACTCAAAGTTGAGAGAGAGTACAGGGTTGAAGTGTTCAACGGGTTTATTAATGCATGCTTTGATTATTGATTTTGACAGATAAGTGAAAGTTATGATTATGCGAATATGATTAAAGAAAAAAGAAATTTTTGGTTTTTTGTATTACCATTTTTTCCAGAAAAAGCACAAAATAAAACAAAGTCGGGATCAAAGCGACCTTTTAATTAATGATGAAAATACATAAAGCAAAAAAGCCCTAAGCCAGTTCACTTTCGCCTCGGGTGGGGCGAAAGGATTTTTTTTTGAAAAACATAAAACAGCAAACAAACATATTAATTGAACAAATGAGTAGTAGAAAGAAACATCAGCAACGACCCAAGTGCAACTAAACATTCCACGTATCAACGAATATCATGATCCAGTTAACTTCTATGTCAGAGTTCAAACTTTAGAATGACCAGAGGTTCTTTTGGACCAACTTCTGAACTATCTTCTTCAAAGCAAAGCAGTCTTCAATATCGTGACCTGGTGCCCCTTGATGGAAGGCACAAAAGCGATCAGGCCTGTACCGGGCTGACAATTTCGCTGGCAACGGAAGAGGTGCCTTGGTGTAGACCAAATTCCTTTCAAGCAATATTGGAAACAAATCTGCATATTTCATAGGAATGGGATCAATCTGTGTTCTTGGAGCCTGTTGTCGAGGTTGTTGTTGAAACTGGGGTTGACACACTGGATTGGAAACAGCGTTTGTGATTGGCATAATAGAGGCAACAGGGTGATAAGCCAAATACTGTTGTTGAGGCCAACCTTCTACCATACTCGCTTCCTGGTCTTCATCCTCTGATCCATCAGTGGGAACACTTCCTTTGATCAAACGTCCTTTTCGGACCAGTTCTTCAATACGCATACCCGCGGTTATCATCTCTGCGAAGCTGCCGGATGCACTTGTCAACATACGCTCATAATAGATTGATCCAGAGTATCAAGGAAAATCTCGGGCAACTCTTTTTCTTCCAGAGATGGACGGACTTGTGCGGCGAAATCTCTCCAACGTTGGGCATAAGCTTTGAAGGACTCATTATCATCTTGGGTGATGGCCTGCAACTCGCCTCTTCTTGGGGCCAAGTTCAAGTTGTAGTTGTATCGCTGGACGAAAGCTTCACACAAATCATTGAAAGTTTTGATGTCATCCCTGTGCAGACCTATATACCATATCAATGCGGCACCAGTCAAACTCTCTTGGAAACAATGGATAAGGAGTTCATCGTCCTTGATATGAGCAGACATATTTCTCACATACATCACCAGATGATCCTTAGGGCAAGTGTTCCCTTTGTACTTCTCAAAATCGGGGACCTTGAATTTGGGTGGTATCACAACATTGGGAACCAAGCAAAGGTCATAAACATCCTGGCCAAACAGTTCTTTCGGTGCGCGTGTCAGTGCGTGTGCCGATTACATATTACATATCCTAGATACATTCTATGGTCTTGAAAGAGAAAAAAACACGAAAATAAATTACATCAAATCCCTAATTATACACACTAAGCCGATAAAAATAGAACAAAATAAATGACAAGAAATTTAAATATGCATGCAATGTTTCTCATGAGGATTACTTCTATAAACTAAAATGCAATTTTAACCTAAAATGCAAACATATGAAATAAACCTAAATGCAAAGTAACAAAATTAAAAGAAACAAAAATGCATGAAATTTTTTGAAGGGTTTAAATGAATAAAAATCACATGAAGGGGAAAATTAACTATGAACTAAGCAAAAAAGATATGCATGATGTTAAAATTAAGCTATTAAAAATGCATGAAAAATGGTTTAAACATCATATGAATTAACTAATTAAAATAAATGCATGAAATTATAACATATTCTATTATGCTCACTAAAACAAAATCATGATAAACTAAATGATAAGGAAAAAAAATGCATGAGAGGGTGGATAATAAAATGCAAACACAAAAAAACAAATAAATAATAAAACATAAATAAACAAAACAAACATAGAAAGTAACTTTGAAGATAAAGAAGTGAACGATTTTAAAATGTCCAAATAGCATTATGGGAGATAGAAATTTACTATTAAATGAATTAAAAAAAATGCATGAGGTAAAGGTTTAAAACACTAATTAATGATGCATATACCCTAATTCAAATATCATATGTATGAAAGAAAAAAAATAAATGCAAGAGAATGCATGAAAAATACCTAAACAAAAATTACTACACCAAGAAACACAAACTGGCAGCACAAAAACAAAAGGGTGCAGAAAGCAAAAGGGTAGTAACCAAAGGGCCTGGGTACTGGGTTACTGGAGCTGGGCATGGGTACTGGGTACTGGGTCGACCCACCCAGCTCCCACTAATGAATATAAAAGGGATTTTCACCCCTTTTTCTTCATTTTTCACAAACCAATCTCTCTCTAGAATATAAGAAAAGAAAAAAAACTCTCCCTTCTCTCTAGAAGGGAGCTCACCGGCGACGGTGGGGGGTGGCCGGAGAAGAAGGCCGGAAAAGACTCCGGCGCGGTGGTTGGCCGGAGGGCCACCGCGCCGGAGGTAAGAAAACCTTTTTTTTTTTGAAAATTTTTATACCAATCTTTTCCTTTCCTTCTCCTCTACCTAGATCTATGCCTAGATTTTCAAGAACACATCACACAAACCCTAGATCTGCGAATATAGTACTCATAAAAAACATACAAAGTTCAAGAATATACCTCTATTCTTTCTCTTCCGTTCGGTTTTGTTCCTTCTTCTTCCTTTGCCTTTTTCGTTTTGCCTCTCAAGCTTTGTTCTTGTGTTTGGCTCCGATTCTTCACTTCTTCGGTTTTGTTCTTTGATTTTGGTTGCCTTGCCTTGTGGTTTGGGTTCGGATTTGTGATGTGTATGTTGGTGATTCGGATTCGGTTTGGCCGAATCTCTTGTTGTTGTTGTTGGATTCGAAAAATGTGGTTATGTTTGGTGAGGATGGTGTTTTCGAATTTGTGTGGTGGTTGTTGTTGTGCTTGGCCGAATCTGTGTGTTGGCTGTTGGTTCGGATTTGTGAGTTTGTTGGATGTTGTTGTTGGCCGAAAATGAAGTTTTTGTGGGTTAGGGTTTTGAAATTTCTTCTTCTCTCACTGATCTTCTGTGATCGTGCTTGAGTTTGTCACCAGACGGTGACGAACTCGCACTTGTATTGCAGAGGAAATGGTTCAATGATGATGGTTCTGTAATGAACTACTGAGAATCATTTTTTTAAAAAAATTTGTTCTTGGTGTTCTTGGTGGAAAGAATTTTTTGATCTGTTTTTCTTTGTTTTGATTTTCCAAATCTGTTTCTGCCTTGAAAACTGTGTCTGATGACTAACTCTGATACACTCCCTTAATTACCTGACGCACGGAAAAGACCAGAATACCCTTGCTCTTTCTTGGAGGAAAAGTTGGATTGGACCAATGGTAAAGTGACATGTGGACCAGGACTTAAAATAAATAATAAATCTGATAACTAAATAACAATAAATAAGTAAAAATGAAAAATAAATAAATGACTAAATAATAAATAAAAACGAAAATTTAAATAAAAAATTGTCCCGTCGGAACCAAAAATGAGGTATTTTAAAATACCTCTCTGCCGAAATTTCGTCTGATACGACTGAGATTACGCGGCTTAATTACGCTAAAAAAACGATAAATCAACGACGTGAATAAAATAAACTTTACGAACGCAAACAAAACGCTACGCTAAAAAACGCACAAAACGCGAGTAAAAATTACGAAATTAAAACGCGAGCGACATAAACGACGAACGAAAAATAAACGCGACTGCAAAAAAACGAACAAACACAGATATCACGGGAGTTCGCGCCGGACGGACGACTGAAAAAAACGATCAACGTACAAATAAAATAAAATGAATCGGTCAAAAATTAGGGTACGACAACATTCAACATGAAACTTATCGGATCAATCTTGATGAAACAAGTACTCAGTATCAAACATGTACCATATGTCAGGTAAGGCCAACTACATGTTTCATTCATTAATTATTTGAGTGTAATCAAACACATGAAATTTCAAAATTTAGGTCAACACAATTTACACGGAAAAAAAACCATCTCTTATTTTGTCACTCCTAAGTGTTTAGAGATGGTAAAATTAAACACTAGTTTTATTTTGTAGATATTTCTTATTTTTTTATGTGATTCAACTTTTTACAATAGCATGCAAAGAGATAACTTTTCTCTTTTTTAGTGATAGATGGGAAAGCATTGATTTACTTGTTTCTTTCTTTTTGAAATGTAATTAATTTAGTTTGTGATTTTTCTAATATCACATGAAACTCTTTAGGTAGTTTGTGATTTAATTTTTTCTAATAGCACATGAAACTCTTTAGGGAACATGGTAGTGAGAAAATCAAAGTCCCACGTTGAAAAAATATCATCTTTTATTTTTATTTATAAAAAGACACACCTATATTCTTTTATTTTTGACGAAGTGACTCTTATATTCTAACAAACTGATTTTGTAAGGATAGCTGAACTAAATACGAAAATCCTAAAACATGAGGATGTTCGAGTCTCGTAACCGTCATTTTTCATGTTTATTAGGAGGACTATGTGGAGGGCGAGAGAATTGGTAGACTTGATTGCATGCATATCTTTCATCTTGATTGCATCAAACAGTGGTTGGAGTTGAAGAATGTCTGTCCAATTTGCAAGCAGACAGCACTAGAAATTGATGAAGATGAGGAATAAAACATAGATGAATAATTGCTTACTTTACAAGTTGCCTCAAAACTCTTTTGTTATGTGTTTTAGAGTTTATCCTGCTTTATCTTTTTTCAATTATTGAACACTTTTTATATTATGCAAATGGGGTTACAGTATTGAATTACATTCCAAACATTATATATTTTACCGTGCCGTTTGAATTAGTTGTGCAATTGGATTATCCTCTGCTATGCTTGATATATATGTTTGCTAACCAACAAGTGTTTATTGTGTTGGAAATTTAGAAAGCACGCATGGGTGGATATAAAAAAATTAAGGTGTTTATACCTCATAGACTTTAATGGCTTCATGGTTGGCTTTGGCTAATCTTCATTTACAAAAATGTTACTTTTAATGGCTTTTAATTAAGCTTTTGTTATTATGACAGTTAGTAGAAACATAATTGAGATGGTTAATTTGTAGATATATGGAATTTGGATTGCAAGAAAGAACTGTTTTCATGTATTGTTATTACAAACAAGGATGATGAATTTATTGCAGCTACGGCTAGGGTTTTAAATGGTTTTTCAAGATGCTATAACAACAGAGGCTCTGGGGATCCATTGTTGAACTATAGTGAAAATTAGTAAGGAGAATTAATTCTCTAATGACTTAATTCTCTAATGGTCAATAATCACAATCTTGAATCATTAAAAATATTTATCTTTAATCATATTTACCTTAAAAAATCATACAAATAGTGAATAGTGATTGATTGTGAATGTAAAAAGTTTTACACCAACATTGTGTGCAAACTAATCTAGTTAGAATATTGATCAACAATCAAATTCTTCAATATTAAAAGTTGAATGTAATTTACAATAAACATCTTCTTTTCTTTTTGGTACATAAAATCTAACTCTTTTTATTTGGTCAAGTTCTATCTTTTCATTTAGTGTATATTTATCATCTTATTTTTTTCAACAATCTCTTTTACCAATAATTATTTTGTTTATATCATAAATTTTTTTATTTACGTTAAAATAGATTAACATTTAATGCATATTTAATTATTAAGGAAGAAGGTTATAATTCAAGCATCTCATAAGGGAAGAAAGTATTAATTTTATTTTTCAAGAACGGCGAGTGTAATTCAAACTTCTCTTAGAAGAGAAGAGTGTAATTTACTCTCCAAAAATTGAAAAATAATGACGCATTTGCAGTACAATAAAAATGTTTTCTTCTGAGGAACAAATGTTGTTTCCCTCATATAACCTCAAGAAATGAAGTTCAATTTCATATGAAAAAGTAGTCAAATGATCATCAGTGTCACCTATATTAAGATATTTTGTTATGAAAGTTTAATATTTTAAAATTTTAAGTGCTATATTATATGTATTTGACTGATTTATATGGTATGATTATCTTTTTCTTAATGTTTCTTTTGGTAAATTTTTTTCCTAAAATTAGAAAGGTAACGGTTATATGAGAAATAAAAAAATATTTTTTTTTTGTCAAGATTTTTTTTTACCATTTCCTAATATTAAAGAAGGTAACGGTTATACGAGAAATAAAAAAGTAGTTTTTTTGGTCAACAAAAAAGAAGTTGGGGTGGGGGGGAGGGTATTTAGATAAAATATTAGTCATCAGCCAGCTGTGTGCATATACAAAGAAATTGAATTTCTTTAAAATATTAAAAAATGAATTAAAAATAATGTATCAGTCTAGATAGAGACCGTCAATTTTTCTCAATATATTGAATCTCTCTCGTGTCATTCTTGTCTTTCATATTGCTTATAGGGTGCGGGAGAAACAATCAGTGTTAAAAATATTATCTCAGCCTCGATTGAGATCGTAGAAAAAAATTATCTATAAATTGAAGCTTTCTATAATGTCATTTTTGCCTTTCATGCTAGAGAGAAACCATCAGTGTGATATTAGGCGGTAGTGACCATCAACTTTTGGTTTTTAACATCCATCGGTTATTGTACTTACTCATCAATTTAGGTATACATTCTTGAACTATTATTTACATGTATGAAATTAAATATTTTGTTCACTTGTGTGTTTCAAGGTTGGGTTTGATTTGATTTTTTTTTTAATCTTGTTTGTATGAGCATGTGATTTGAACTATCTCCCTGCTTGATTTTTCGATCAATTGATTGATTGACTAATAAATATTTGTCTATAAATTTATATTTGTGTGTGTGATTTTGAAGTTTTAGAAAATGAGTGAGTTTTTGAAAATAGATTTAATATTCTTATATTTACGCATATATTTATATGTTATAAATTTTATGCACACCTACCCTTAGGTCCCGTTTAGATTGACTTATTTTTTAGCTTATGTAAATAAATAAGCTTTTATATACTATTCATAAGCTTGTCAATGTATTTTATGAAAAAATAGCTTATGAATATACATTTTATTGTTAGTGAGAACTTATGAATTAATATAAAAGCTTATTTATTTGCATAAGCTCAAAAATAAGTCAATCTAAACGGTCTCTTATACTCATTTAGATCTATTCTATGTGTATAGGTAATTAACAACAATAATACACTTTTTTTAGGAAACAAAAATATTTTGTTTAAACTCACATTTACATCATTCCAATCTTTTTTTTGAACACATATTTTTTTTAAAGGGTTAATAGGCTTTTAATTACCCCCTGCCATTTGGGCGATATATGATTTACCCCCTGTAAAAAAAAAGTTTGGAGATCCCCCTTGTAAATATTCTTTGATTTTGGACCCTCGGTACATAAGACTGCATTTTCGCTAATGTGGCAGAGGGTAAATCAAATTTTGCCAATATGGCAGGGGGTAAAACCCTATAAACCCATAAATTTCTGCACAGTCATATGCACTGAGGCTCCAAAACCAAATAATCTTTAAATTACAAGAGGGGATCTCCAAACTTTTTTTTGAAAGGGGGGAAAACCAAATTTCGCCTATATGGCAAGAGGGTAAAAACCTATTAACTCTTTTTTCAAAATATCAAAAAACAATTTATCTTGTTTTAAAAAGACTCTTTTACTAAATATAAAATAAATTTTATTTTAGATACTTGATATAACTGTGAGTGAATTGATAGTATCATATGTCCATGGTAGTATTGATATATGGTTGTTGTTATGGTGTGCATGTAGGTAAGAAGCTGTGAAATATGGCCAACCAATACCGTTTAGGAAACCAACATAATGAAGAAAGTAGCCCACATCGTAATGCAATATATCTAAGACTTTTTGGATCAAATATTTGATACATGAGTATATTGAAGTCTCATAACCCTCAATTTTCTTTGTTTTTTAGGAAGATTATATTAATGGGGAGCATATTGGGAGACTTCATTGTACTCACATATATCATTTTGATTGCATCAAACTATGGTTAGGGGTGAAGAATGTTTGTCCAATCTGTAAGAAGACGACTCAGTTACTCTAGCTCTGAAAATTTATGAAGATGATGATGAAAGCAAACATGAATCATTGTTTTCTTTACATGTTGCCTCAAAACTTACTTTTGTTATTGGTATTAAGCGGGTGTCTTGGGTTGGTGTTTTTTTAGCCTATTTTGCTTTTTATTTTTTTCAATTGTTGAAGGCCTTTCTTATTGGATTTGCATGATAGAAAGTCATTCCAAACTCATTTTATATTTTAACTTTCTTATTTCAACTATACACATTGTTTTTCTTGTTTTTGTTACCATCAATATCTCAAACATATATATTTTATCGGAACTAACTTCCTTCTTATTAAACCCATATATAAAGATAGTTGCACCAAGTTATTCCTACATGTACTCTGACTTGTTTCCTTTTACCAAAAGAGCTATGCAATCATATAGAAAGTATGATATGTAAATTTTTTGGTGAGGCAGCAAGAATATTTAGCTTAACATCCATTTGACCAACTAGAATAAACTTTGTATAACGAAGTTACACATGGATTATGCTTCAGATATTTAAGGTAGGAAAACTTGAAGGAGTATCATGCTTTCATATACGATCTGAGTAGTACAAACATGCATAATCAAACAAAGCAACAAACCCATAAGGCATTAGGGGGTTGTAATAGGAGAAAAGTTCTAATCACCAAGACATTGGTCTGGTTAATTTGTTTAAACGTCGTGAAACTAAAAAGACAATTGTAGACACCGGACCCAATTGGCAAGAAGTGAAAGAGAAATAAATCCAACATAATCCAATCACTGTTTTATCTTTTTCTTTCGTTTAGTTAATCACGAATTCACAATCCATGTTCAGACGAACTTATAAATTTAATACTTGACAATTGTTTATTACATTTGCAAAATTAACGATCATTTCCTAAACTCTAATTGGAAGAAATACCTTTTTATTTTTTTTATTTTTAAACCAAATGAGGTGTAGATGGTGAACCAACTGCAACACCCTAGATATATAAGTAAAAGGAAACAAGAACAAAAGTAGAAGGGAGATATGGACCAAAATCTTCTTATGCCATGAAAATTAAGCAAAAATCGAAGGGAAAACACTACACCCAGAGAAAAGAAAATAACAGGAAATTAAAAACCATAACAAACCAAGAGGGAAAAAAGAAGAATAAAAAGCAAGAAAAGAAACATTACGTAAATAAATTCATTAAATTAATCTAGTAGCCAACCCCTAGAGCGTATATTATGAACCTAAAAACTCTTTTGCATATTCTTTTTCATGGCCTTAGACACCAACTTAGTGAAGGGCCCTTCCTATTAAGAAGATTGGGCCATCCTATTAAGAAGTAAAGTGTTTAGAGGCAATAAAGCAATTTGCCATCGAATTTATTCGTCTTTATGGAGTAGTGCCAAATCTGAAGTTAACTTTATTGATGAAAATTGTGGTTGGATTATCGGTAACAGTGAGAATATCAATTTTTGGTTGGATCCTTGGAGTGATAAACCTTTGACTATTGTGCTTCAGATTCCAACCCATGTTCATAATTCTCTAACTGCAAGGGTGAGTGATTATTTGGCAAACTCCACCTGGATCCTTCCTGCTTCAGTCACAGATGCCTACCCGATCCTTAGACACATTACTAGGCAGGTTACTCTTCCTAGCAAGCCTAAGGAGGATAAACTTTGTTGGAAAGGTAGCACATCAGGCGGCCTAACTTTAAAAGAAGCGTTCAAATTTAAATATGGCCCAGGACAAAACCTTCAATGGGCTAAGGAAGCTGGTGCGCAGACATTCCTCCTTCAAAATCGTTGATGACTTGGAGGCTCATACACAATAAATTACCAACTGATGATAATTTGATGCTCAGAGGCTGCAATTTTCCTTCAATGTGTTCCTCATGTCAGTCATCCTCAGAAACTGCTTTTCACTTGTTTTTCGAATGCTCTTTTGCTATTCAACTGTGGAATTGGTTGGCATCTATTCTTAAAATGCCCTTGAATTTCAACTCTCCTCAAGATATATGGTCTATTTTAAATCATGGATGGACTCCTCAATGTAGAATTGCGATTAAGGCTTGCATAATCAATTTGATCAATGTAATTTGGTACAGAAGAAACCAAATCAGGTTTCAAGATAAGGTCATTAGCTGTAATACTGCCATCAACACTATCATTTCCAAAGTTTTTTTATCCGGCAATCTCACCAAAAAAACATTTGTTGTAAATATGCAAGAATTTTCTATCATGAAGTCCTGCAAAGTTTTTATCAGGCCTCCCAAAGCTCCTATAACTAAAGAAATCATCTGGACTCCTCCTATGCACTCTTGGATAAAAATTAACACGGATGGTGCTGCTGCCAAAAACCCTGATAAAGCTGCAGCAGGAGGTATATTTTGGAACTCAAAAGGTTTTTGTCTTGGAGGATTTTCTCAATTTTTAGGTAATGGGAATGCTCTTTATGCCGAACTGTTTGCTGCTATGAATGCAATAGAATTAGCTTCCTCAATGGGTTTCTCAAAAGTTTGGCTTGAGTCTGATTCTCAACTTGTTATTCTTGCTTTCAAGTCTATCTCCATTGTTCCTTGGGGACTTAGAAATAGGTGGGAAAATTGTCTCAAGTTAACTAACAATATGAGGTTCTGCGCCACACACATTTACAGGGAAGGAAACACTTGTGCAGATAGCCTGGCTAATTTTGGTTTATCTTTTTCTTCTTTAGATTTATTTTGCTTTGATATTATTCCTAACTTTATTAGGGGAGAGTACATTGAGAATAGGTTGGGAATGCCCACCTTTAGATACATCACCTTTTGAAAAGGTCTTTGGTTTTTTCCCTCTTTTATATTTGTACTCTTTTTTTCTTTTATCTAATGAAATGAGCTGATGCTCCTTTTGCCAAAAAAGAAAGAAAGTGAAGGGCCCTTCCCCATCAGTAGATCAGTTTTCAAAAAGCTCTCTCTCTCTCTCTCCCCTTCTATCTCTCTCTCTCTCTCTCATCATTATAAACTTGAGGCGTAATAACCCTATCATTATTTCTCTTCCAAACATGCAGCTGCAAAATATCAAAGTCATGAGTAACATTGGGATTTAAAACCTCATTAGGAATAGTCACTCTAAAAGAAGGTAAATCACACCAACATAGGGAATATCGAGTGTAGTTGATGATAACTCATCTTATGCTATTCTTAGCATATTTTTCAGTTATCTTTATTTAGTTTTGATCCAAGATAGATGAGTTTTATATAATAGTATTGTGAGTCCATTTTCATGTAATAAAACTTTGAATGCATATTTTTCGCTATAGTTTATTCACAATTTTGTTAACATATGGTTTTAAACCCTATTATAATATATGAAACAACACAAAATAAAATTAAAATATGTGAAAAATTGCTAGAGTCGATAAAGAATGGTTATTATATTTAAAAGTGAATTTTTCTACTCTAAATTATAAAACAGTCATAAAATATTTAAATTTAATTATCATCGATATTTAAATTATAAAGAAATGAACTTATTTTTCTTAAATGATGGTTCAAAATTAGTTTATATCATAAAAATATTTATTTATGCAAAAATAAATTAACATGTAGTGCATATTTAATTATTAAGTAAAGAAGTTGAATTCAAACATCTCATAGGAAAGAGGAGTATAAATTTACTTTTGATGAGAGGGTAGTGTAATTCAAGTTTCTCTTAGAAAAGAGGAGTGTAATTTACTCTAAAAAAATGAAAAATATTTATGCATTTACACGTTGTCTGATGAGGAACAAACATTGTTTTCCAAGAAAATGATATCCCTAATATAATCTCAAGAAATGAAGTTCAATTTCATATGAGAAAGTAGTCAAATGACCATTAATGTCACCTATATTAAAAATAATTTACCCTTTCCAATTATCGTTTTCAGAATATTTATATATTAAGATATTGTTTTATGAATGTTTAATATTTTTAAATTATAAGTGCTATTATGTGTATTTGACTGATATTGTTTTATATATTAAGATATTATTATTATTATTATTATTATTATTATTATAATATGATATTAATGAATTGACATGAGGGGACGCATTGTGACAAAATATTAGTCAACAGTCAGCCATTTACAGTCAATTAACATAAATTGTAATTCTATAAAATATTTAGACATAAATTAAAAAAATATCTCAGCCTCGATTGAGACCGTAAAAAAGAAAATTCTCGATAAATTGAATCTCTCTATAGTGTCCTTTTTGCCTTTCATGCTACAGAACAACCATTAGTGTGATATCAAGCTGTAGTGATCATCAATTTTTGGTTTTTAACATCCATCGGTCCTTGTACCTACTCATCAATTTAGGTATATATTCTTGAACTATTATTCACATGTGTATGAAATTAAACATTTTGTTCACTTGTGTGTTTCAAGGTTGGGTTTGATTTAAACTTTTTTTATAATCTTGTTTATATGAGCATGTGATTTGAACTATCTTCATGTTTCATTTTTGGATCAATTGATTGATTGGCTGATAATTATTTCTCTATAAAATTATTTGTTGTGTGTGATTTTGATGTTTTAGAAAATGAGTGAATTTGTGAAAATAAATTTAATATTCTTATATTTACGCATATATTATTATTTTAGTCTAGATATCACTTAGCGCTATGATTGTATCATATGTCCATGGTAGTATTGATATATGGTTGTTGTTATGGTGTGCATGCAGGTAAGAAGCTATAAAATATGGCCAACCAATACCGTTTAGGAAACCAGCGTAATGAAGAAACTAGCCCATATCGTAATGCAATATATCTTAGACTTTTTGAATCAAATATTCGCATTATCAATGGAGGACCGAGAAGTGTGTCATCCATCCCGGTTATTGGAGGACAAAATGAACCTGTTGCAAGATCTGATTATCAAAGAAGTGGAGTTGTTGCAGGAAATAGTAGTAATGTGAATTCCATTTTTTCATTCAACGATGGAATTAACACCACTACTACTGGCACTAGGAATGATGAATTGTTTCGTGCTAATTCATTGTTCAAGAGGAGTAGATCACCTGATCCATTCGCTAGAGGTGAAACTTCTAATCAAGGTTCACAAGTTGAAGGAAGCTCAAGCAGAAGACGCACTCTTCCTCCTCCATTTCATCTTCATCAAGACAATATCAACATGTCTTCTTCACCGCGAGAAACATTTTGGGATACGTTCCTGATGAATGAAGATGATGACGTAGATGCAGGACCGAGTAGTGCTACTACTCGGTCCGAAATTAATAGCCCTCCACATGTTAAGTTATTCCTAGAAGGTCATGTGAATCAAATTCCTTCTCCAACAATTGCTCATGTGTGGCCCAGTAATTCTGTACCACCACGACAACCAATAACGACTTCAGACACTTTGTCGAGTAATAATTACCGGCTAAACCCTCATCTATCTCTTGGATCCATATTTACTATTGCTGCACAAACTGCTCGCTACATTCAGACTAGTTTAGGATCACCAAGATTAGAGAATGTAGCTAGCCATGGTGGCATTCACAATAATTTATTTTCAACTTCTCGTGAACTTAGGCCAGAGAGGAACAGGCTCAGGGTTGAGGTATATATACTTTCTTAGTTACTTGATAATATTAACTTTGGTTGATATTAGTATAAATGAATTCACGGTTAAAGATGTGCTTAATTTTCAAATTGTATTGATTTATTTACCATAAGTAATTTTTAATCGAAATTTATAAGTGATAGCATTTAATTGTAGATTTCTTTTTTGAAACAAAATTTAATTTGTAGTTCTATATAATGTGTTGCTATGTATGCATGTGAAAATTTAATTAATATTGCAATGAATTGAAAATGATGATAAGTGTGTTTTGTAGATATAACTTTGTTAGAAATCTATCCTATAAACCTAACTTAATTGATTTGTTTCTTATATATAAAACTGATTTAATTGTTAAGAGTCCAACAACATTGAGGTATTGTGTCAATAGAAAATAGTGAAATATAGTTTGACAAAATGTTTATAAGTTGTTGATACATTGTGCTCACTTTATACCCTACTTTTGTAAAGATAAAGTAGACACATAATTAAATTTTAAGATAATATTAGAGTCCAGTTCAAGAACTCTTGTGTCATGCACTATTTGATCACCACTATTGTACCACCCATGTCACGTCTAGGTGTCTAATGATTGGTGTGAGAAGATGTGCTAAAATTATACAATAAATACACATCAATTTGTTTATAAGTGGTGGGTATTTGAGTTATGTTCAACCCAAATTCCGAGATTAGTTATTTAGGTTATAGATTGAATACTATTTTGTGATGGTTTTACTATACCGCAATATTACTATTTGCTGCAGAATGAACATTCCCATGAAATTTGATATGCACCATTTTATAAACTTGTAGCTAGAGTTTAGCTTAAATATATGATACAAGATCATATTCAATTGAAAATGATAAATTAAATTAACATACAGATGATTGAGTGGAGGCTGAGAGAGGAGGAAATCTTCTTGTACATCCAGCATAAAACATACCGGCCTAATACTGAGAAAACAAGCACAATGAATCAAACCTGCATCATATGTCAGGTGAGGTCAACTGCATGTTTCATTCATTTACAAGAGATTTTTAAATGAATTAATCTATAACTTGTTTCGTTCTTTTTGAAATCTTCTTTGTATACCTCAAAATTTTATATCACATTAATTTATGTGTAATTTAGTTCTAGAGTCATTTTTTTTTTCTAATAGCATTTGAAACTCTTTAAGGAACATAATATTAAGAAAGTCAAAGTTCAACAATGATAAAAACAACTTAATTTTTTTATTTTTTTTGAACAAAAAGTGGCACCTCTATTCTAACGGGCTGTTTTTGTAATTTGAACTAAATATTAAAATCCTAATACATGAGTATATTGAAGTCTCATAACCCTCATATTTGTTTGTTTTTTAGGAAGATTATATTGATGGGGAGCATATTGGGAGACTTCATTGTACTCACACATATCATTTTGATTGCATCAAACAATGGTTAGTGGTGAAGAATGTTTGTCCAATCTGAAAATTTATGAAGATGATGATGAAAGCGAACATGAATCATTGTTTTCTTTACATGCTGCCTCAAAACTTACTTTTGTTATTGGTATTAAGCGGGTGTCTTGGGTTGATGTTTTTTTAGCTTATTTTGCTTTTTATTTTTTTCAATTGTTGAAGGCCTTTCTAATTGGATTTGCATGATAGAAAGTCATTCCAAACACATTTTATATTTTAACTTTCTTATTTCAACTGGACACATTGTTTTTCTTGTTTTTGTTACCATCAATATCTCAAAGATATATATTGTATCGGAACCAACTTCCTTCTTATTAAACCCATATATAAAGATAGTTGCACCAAATTATTCCTACATGTACTCTGACTTGTTTCCTTTTACCAAAAGAGCTATGCAATCATATAGAAAGTATGATATGTAAATTTTGGTGAGGCAGCAAGAATATTTAGCTTAAAATCCATTTGACCAACTAGAATAAACTTTGTATAACGAAGTTACACATGGATTACGCTTCATATATTTAAGGTAGGAAAACTTGAAGGAGTATCATGCTTTCATATACGATCAGAGTAGTACAAACATGCATAATCAAACAAAGCAACAAAACCATAAGGCATTAAGGGGTTGTAATAGGAGAAAAGTTCTAATCACCAAGACATTGGTCTGGTTAATTTGTTTAAACGTCGTGAAACTAAAAAGGCAATTGTAGACACCGGACCCAATTGGCAAGAAGTGAAAGAGAAATAAATCCAACATAATCCAATCACTATTTTATCTTTTTCTTTCGGTTAGTTAGTCACGAATTCACAATCCATGTTCAGACGAACTTATAAATTTAATACTTGACAATTGTTTATTACATTTGCAAAATTAACAATCATTTCCTAAACTCTAATTGGAAGGAATACCTTTTTATTTTATTTTTATTTTTAAAGCAAATGAGGTGTAGATGGTGAACCAACTGCAACACCCTAGATATATAAATAAAAGGAAACAAGAACAAAAGTAGAAGGGAGATATGGACCAAAATCTTCTTAAGCCATGAAAATTAAGCAAAAACCAAAGGGAAAACACTACACCCAGAGAAAAGAAAATAACAAGAAATTAAAAACCATAACAAACCAAGAGGGAAAAAAGAAGAATAAAAAGCAAGAAAAAAAACGTTACGTAAATAAATTCATTGAATTAATCTAGTAGCCAACCCCTAGAGCGGATATTATGAACCTAAAAACTCTTTTGCATATTCTTTTTTATGAACCTAAATTAACATGTAGTGCATATTTAATTATTAAGGAAAGAAGTTGTATTTCAAACATCTCATAGGAAAGAGGAGTATAAATTTACTTTTGAGGAAAGGGTAGTGTAATTCAAATTTCTCTTAGAAAAGAGGAGTGTAATCTAATCTAAAAAAATTAAAAAATATTGATGCATTTACACGTTGTCTTATGAGGAACAAACGTTGTTTTCCAAGAAAATGATATCCCTCATATAATCTCAAGAAATGAAGTTCAATTTGATATGAGAAAGTAGTCAAATGACCATTAATGTCACCTATATTAAAAATAATTTACCCTTTCCGATTATTATTTTTAGAATATTTATATATTAAGATATTGTTTTATGAATGTTTAATATTTTTAAATTATAAGTGCTATTAAGTGTATTTGACTGATTTATATGGTATGCTTATTTTTTTCCTAATATTATTTTTTGGTCAATTTTTTTCCTAATATTAAAAAGGTAATGGTTATATGAGAAATAAAAAAGTATTTTTTCGGTCAATATTTTTTTTTTTTACCATTTCCTAATATTAAAGAAGGTAACGGTTATATGAGAAATAAAAAAGTAGTTTTGTGGTCAAAAAAATAAATGTTTTACAATAGAGAGATTTTTTTTATTATTACGGGGGATGTATTTAGATGAAATATTAGTCGTCAGTCAGCCGTGTATATATACAATGAAATTGAATTTATATAAAATATTAAACAATATATCAGGCTAGATAGAGAACCTCAATTTTTCTCAATATATTCTTGCTTTCCATATCGCTTATAAAGAAGAGAGTATAGTGCGAGAGAAACAATCAGTGTGATTCAGTAGTAGTCACCAACTTTTGGTTTTTACAATCAACAAACTCTCGTCTCCACTCATTTACTTAGGTATATACACTCTTGAACTATCATATTCATCTACAGAATCAATTATTGGATATGAATATAATAATATTACAATAGTGTATGTATATATGTGTCACACGACCACCTGATTATGTTCATTTGTGTGTTTTAAGGTTGAGTTTGGTTTATGCATGTGTGTTATTATCAATTTTTCTAATCTTGTGTATATGTGCATGTGTTTATGTTATGCCCCCTTCTTCTTTGGTTTCTTAATCAGCTAATTGATTGGCCATTTAATCTTATTTTCAAAACCTTAATCTTTTTTCTACGAATATACTTTGTGTGTGATTTTGATGTTCTACAATTTGGGTTTTACTTGTGAAAATAAATTTAAAATTCTTAAATTTACACATATTGAATGTTCTAAATTTTATGCACAACTACTGATCTTATGCTTATTCAAATCTATTAGATGTGTGGATGGTGTGCATGAAGTATTGAACATATTTTTATTCTGGATTTTTATTCAAATCTCATGATGTATAGTTCGGAAAACTAAGTACAAAAAATTATAATCCGAAAACAATATTTTTATTCTGGTTTTTTTAAAATTAACATGATGAAAGAGCATAGACACAAAGGATATTATGTTTTTATGTACTCCATATACTTCAGATCCAAAATATTTAGTGTCATATTAGTGTTCAACACACAGTAATCCATATGATCATATATTTTTAAAAGAAGACTAATAGAGTGCAAAAACATCATTATGTATTACCAATATTTTAACTATATATGTTTACACTCCAGCAACGCGACAATCATCTATACATGTGATTTTGTTCATTTTATCAAATTATTATTGGTGTCTACATATCACCGTTAGAGCTATAACAATATCACATGTCTATGTTTGTCTTGATATAAATATAATTGTTATTGTGGCCTACATGCAGGTAAGACGCTAGAATGGCACATCAATTTCGTTTTGGAAATTGGCTAAGAGAGGAGAGCAGCAGCCCAGTTCGCGAAGCAAGGCTATTAAGATATATGAGGTTAATCAATTCTTCAGACAATCATGCTTCTTCTTCCTCCTCTTCTCCTCCAAGATTATTTGGTTCGTCTCTTGGCATGGTTCCTACTAGTTACAATGCTTTGGGGGGCAGCAGCAACAACAACCCTAGCACTAATTCCCACTTCATCAATGGAGGACTGACACGTGCATCATCGTACACCCCGGCTAGAGAAACTGGAGCTGGACCTGCTGTGGGATATGACTACCAAAGAAGTGGAGCTGCTGCAGGAAATAGTAGTACTGCTAATTCAATTTCATCATTCTACAGTAGAATTAACAACACCGCCACCACCGACACTGCTGGTCCTAGCAACGATGATCCACGTCGTGGTAATTTATTGTTTAAGAGAAGCAGATCACCAAATGCATTAAATAGAGGTGAAACTTCTGCTGAAGGTTCACAAGGTGATGAAAGTTCTAGTAGTAGAAGACGCACTCTTCCTTCTTCTTTTCATGCTCGTCAAGACAACACCAACATGTCTTCATCATCTTCATCAACATTTTGGAGGGACTCTGACAATTATGTTTCGACTAGGTCGAATCAACAAATTATGAACGAAGCTGTTCTTGCACGTGCAGGACCAAGTACTAATGCTACTACTTCTGCTACTTGGTCTCCACTTTATAGTCCTCCTCGTGGTCCAATAGGTCTTTTTGAAGATGATCGTTCGATTTCATATCGTAATGCACCTCATTCTGATTTTCTCACCGAGCCTCTCGATATTCCTAGCATATTACGTCGTCAAGAGCATCCTACGACAAACTTCAACATAGGAAGACACGGTCCTTCTTTTGCCTCTAGATCCGCCTATTCATTAGTTCAATATCCCTCTACAACAATAAGTGGAGCAGGAGGTTCTTCTTCTCGAAGCACAAGCCGCGGGCAGAATAATAACAATCACATGGACATCTTTGATCTTATTCATGAACAACGAATAGATGAAGCATATGTTGAAAACATGATAAATGTTCAACAAAATGTAAGGTTATCGCCAGGAGGCCGTGTGAATCAATTTAGTGTTCCAACTATTAATCTTGGGATGCATAGTAGTTTTGTAGCACCACGACAGCCACCTTCGCCTTCAGTTCCATCACCGAGTAATTACAGGCTAAATCCTCCTCCACCTCCTCCTAGATCGAGGTTTAGTACTGTTGTACAAACTGGTGAGTACATGCAGAACAATTCAACATTGGCAAGATCAGAGAATCCAGCTCGTCCTGGCGGTAATAACCGCATTTTCATTTCGACTTCTGATGAACTTAGGGAAGAGAGGAACACTCTCAGGGATGAGGTATATATACTTTCTTAATTACTTGTGATTATTTTTGGTTGTTCATTAGTATAAATGAATTTAGTGTTAATAATGTGCTTCACTTTCAAATATTCTTGATTTATTTTCCATGGTTAATTGTTAGTTGAAGTTAATAAGTGATAATATTTATATTGTAATTATATAGTGTGTTGCCATAAGTATGGATGTGGAGATTTAATAGTGCAATGAATTGGAAATGATGATATAAACTATAATTAAGTTGATAGAAATCTATCTTGATTGATACGTTTCTTCTTAAAAAAAACTGGTTACGTCATTTAATTGGTAGGAGTCCAACAGGCGAGAAATAGGTTGAAAAAAATGTGTATAAGTGATAGATAGGTAGCTCTCTCTACAAATTAATTTTGCAAAGATAAATTAGACCAAAAAATAAATTTAAGATGGTATTAAAGCTTAGTTCAAAATCTATTGTATGCCCCCTTCAAGGAAAAAAAAAATCTGTTGCGTCAATGTCTATTGTTGATTAATTTTGCATTTGTGAGTCAAATACGTTTTAACATTTGAGTATGAAATGTATCAGATTTTTAACACCATACATCATCTTCGTAACGGTGGCTCTGCGCGTATGGAGGTAATTAAATCTTCACTCAAATCATACATTTTCTTACATTAGTCAATTAAATACCTTTTCTATATTATTAAAGAAGAGAATATTCTTTACTACAGAAAATTCACATCAATTTACTTTCATTTTATTTGCAAATATATGTTACACAGGACTTATTATTACTTGACTGCTCAATTGTGCTAAATCTATTGGACTCTCAAGAGTTCATGGATCAAATGAATGATTCAGATGATTGGCCGTACGAGGTAAAACTTTTGTAATTATTATTATATAATTAATATTTTTTTGCTCGATTTCATAAACAAGTAGCTAGCTACAATTTAGCTTAATTATGATTGGAAGATCATATTCAATTGAATGTAATGAATTAAATTAACATATAGATAATTTCGGCACTTGAGAGTGATCAATGGGAGGATGTCGAGGCACTTGAGAGTGATCAATGGGAGGATGTCGAGACAGGACTGACAGAACAAGAAATCTTCAGGTACATTCAACAGGAAACTTATCGGATCAATCTTGAGGAAACAAGTACTCAAAATCAAACATGTACCATATGCCAGGTGAGGCCAACTATATGTTTCATTCATTAATTATTTGAGTGTAATCAAACACATGAAATTTCAAAATTTAGGTCAACACAATTTAAACGAAAAAAAAAAACATCTCTTATTTTGTCACTCCTAAGTGTTTAGAGATGGTAAAATTAAACACTAGTTTTATTTTGTAGATATTTCTTATTTTTGTATGTGATTCAACTTTTTACAATAGCATGCAAAGAGATTGTTTTTCTCTTTTTTAGTGATAGATGGGAAAGCATTGATTTACTTGTTTCTTTCTTTTTGAAATGTCATTTCAATTACCTCAAAATTTGATTTCACATTTATTTGTTAGTAATTAATTTAGTTTGTGATTTTTCTAATATCACATGAAATTCTTTAGGTAGTTTGTGATTTAATTTTTTCTAATAGCTCATGAAACTCTTTAGGGAACATGATAGTGATAGAATTAAAGTCCCACGTTGAAAAAATATCGTATTTTTTTATTTATTTATAAAAAGTCACACCTATATTCTTTTATTTTTGACGAATAACAAGCTGATTTTACAAAGATAGTTGAACTAAATATTAAAATCCTAAAACATGAGGATGTTCTAGTCTCGTAACTGTCATTTTTCATGTTTATTAGGAGGATTATGTGGAGGGCGAGAGAATTGGCAGACTTGATTGTATGCATATCTTTCATCTTGACTGTATCAAACAATGGTTGGAGTTGAAGAATGTTTGTCCAATCTGCAAGCAGACAGCGCTCTCAATTGATGAAGATGAGGAAGAAAATGTAGATGGATAATTGCTTACTTTACAAGTTGCCTCAAAACTCTTTTGTAATGTGTTTTTGAGTCTATCCCGTTTTATCTTTTTTCAATTATTGAACACTTTTTATATTATGCAATTGGGTTTAGATGATTGAATGACATTCAAAACATTATATATTTTGCCGTGCCGTTTGAATTAGTTGCATGATATAAGTGAGTTATAGAATCACTTAGACAATAATATTGCTCTCCTCTTTTTTATATTGTTATCTTATTTGCTCTCCTCTTATTTTTTATTTTTTTTACTTTGCAATGATGATGAAATTGAAACATCTTCTTTTTCGTTGAACATGTTTACGAAAATCCCATCCAAGCTTCATTATTGTCACCATAAAATT
This sequence comes from Medicago arabica, assembly GCA_946800305.1. Lineage (NCBI taxonomy): Eukaryota > Viridiplantae > Streptophyta > Magnoliopsida > Fabales > Fabaceae > Medicago > Medicago arabica. The sequence goes on along the minus strand of OX326970.1, from coordinate 51,852,813 downwards.
TCCTGACTCCAAAAGTTGCGCAATTGGATTATCCTCTGCTATGCTTGATATATATGTTTGCTAACCAACCAATGTTTATTGTGTTGGAAATTAAGAAATCTCGCATAGGTGGACATAAAAAAATTAAGGTGTTTATAAGTCGTAGAGTTTAAGTTGTTAATTAGTTCGAAATGGCTTCATGGTTGGCTTTGGCTAATTAATTATGAAACTCCTAATTTCAGAACATTAATTCTCCATACTAATTTTCACAATATACTGAGAATTATATTCAAAAATGGATCCCCAGAGCCTCTGTTGTTATAGCATCTTGAAAAACCATTTAAAACCCTACCCGTAGCTGCAATAAATTCATCATCCTTGTTTGTAATAACAATACATGAAAACAGTTCTTTCTTGCAATCCAAATTCCATATATCAACGAATTAACCATCTCAACTATGTTTCTACTAACTGTCATAATAACAAAAGCGTAATTAAAAGCCATTAAAGTAACATTTTTGGCTAATCTTCATTTCCAAAAATGTTACTTTAATGGCTTTTAATTACGCTTTTGTTATTATGACAGTTAGTAGAAACATAGTTGAGATGGTTAATTCGTTGATATATGGAATTTGGATTGCAAGAAAGAACTGTTTTCATGTATTGTTATTACAAACAAGGATGATGAATTTATTGCAGCTACGGGTAGGGTTTTAAATGGTTTTTCAAGATGCTATAACAACAGAGGCTCTGGGGATCCATTTTTGAATATAATTCTCAGTATATTGTGAAAATTAGTATGGAGAATTAATGTTCTGAAAAAGATCTCCCATGAAGTGGAACATAGGCATTTGGCATCTCAGGTTCACGAAATTCCACTTTCGGATGTTTCGCAACCGATTTTTGCTGTGCACGATGACGTGCAAGGTACTGCTGCTGATGATTTTCAGTCCTCGGATATGGAGCATAGCGCAACACCAACACCTTTTCAAATCCAATCAGAAGCGTACCAGAGTATTAATTTACAACACGCAGAAGTTAATTCCAATGAGGACGCAGAGGTTCAAATTTTGAAGGATCAATTTACACAAACATCTCAGGTTCCAATTGCGCAGACACACACTAGCAAAAACATACATAGTGATTTGGAATTATGGGCTAGAATCCGGGAATACGACCAACAGACCGCTGCAGAAGGATTCACGCAAGTACTCACTAAAAAGCAGCGGAAAGCTATGAAAAAACAAGTCCTCGGAAAACCGCATTATACAACCCGTGCAAGGAGTGGTCCTCCTCCAACTGCCCAATGAATCTGGAATGTCCGAGTTCAAGGTTCTGTTTGATTGGACACGCTTCCAGTGGAGTTGCATACAGATTTCTATCGAGACATAATTGGCTTGCCCAACTATAGATTTTCATAGTCGTTTGATTTTCTTTAAGGGTTTTAGCCTAGTCTCCCCTCTTCTTGTATATATTTTTTCTTTTATTAATAAATTTTTAGAGTTTGACGGGCAGATGACATAAGTTTCCCGAGGTGCCAATTTAGTTGGGATGTCGGTGTTGTCTCCTGATGTCTATCATTCTCCCTGCGTAGAAAGAAAAAAAGAAGTAAGGAGAATTAATTCTCTAATGACTCCTAAGAGAGGATATAGATCTATTTGGTAAACATTCTTGCTCTCGATCTGGGCCTGTTTTAATCGATTTGGTTTTCTTTCTAAAGAAGAAAGTAATATCATTTTATTCATATGCATTTGTGGTGTATTTTTTTTTTCTATATCAATGGTCAATCACAATTTTTATTTTATTTTTAAGAAATGGTCAATAATCACAATTTTGAATCATTAAAAATATTTATCTTTAATCATATTTACCTTAAAAAATCATACAAATAGTGAATAACATTGATTGTGAATGTAAAAAGTTTTACACCAACATTGTGTGCAAACTAATCTAGTTAGAATTTGATCAACAATCAAATTCTTCAATATTTATCATCTTTTTTTCAACAATCTCTTTAACCAGTAATTAATTTGAATGGATCATTTCAAGTTTCTTCGATAGCCTACATTTTGTTTTAGTAAATCTAGAATACTTTTTTGAGAGGTACTAAACCTATAGAATTTTTTTTTAACAAGTCAAAATAGAATATACTAAGAAACAAATAACATTCTGCTCAACACATGGAGTGTCATATCAATTAACAAAGAGTTTCACAAATGGTACACTGCCGGAGCAAGCAAGCAAGACGGGAAAAATAGCTACAAGTTCACTTAATAGACTTTCGTTTGTTAAATAAAAAAATGTATAGACATGAATTTTATTTTTTTACTTAATAGACCTTCATTGTTTTTTTTAATCGAGAGGTATCATCTTTGCGCAATTATAAAAAGGAAAATGCTATTACTCTAGAAAAATAGCATAAAGAATTTTTCAAGACACTGTTGGTAAGTTTTAATTGCATGATTTTTAGGTAAATAAACCTTAATAATTAGACTTTAGAGAACGTGTACATATATTTTTGAGTGAGTGGTTTTTCTTCCAAGTACAATGAGCAAAAGATCTCCGCTACGTTCTTTTGTGAAAAATAAAAAGAAAATCTTTGAGATGGAGGTACATGAGATGAAGTTGAAGAAGGATCATTTGGAGTACTAGATAAGAGGTTGCACTTCAAAGGTATGTAAATTGATGATTGCCATCTAGGTTCCCACGACCACCAAGTGTTCCAAGGGATTCGTTTTGTCGTCGAACCTCATTCTTTTCAGTGACATGAAGACCTCACACCATCTTTGTCAGTTGATGTGATATGGCTGGAAACTCTCTTTACTGCAACCTCACGGTGGGCGTCAAAAATGTTCTTGATGTGATATATAGGGGTATATGTGATTATCATATCACTATACAAGCAACTCTATTGACAGTATTATTAATGTGATTATTTCAGGAAATATTGGCATACTCATTCTTTTCAGAAATTGGCATACTCATTTCGTAGGAGGATTCTCGCAAAATATTGGTCATGCTACTAGTGTTGAGGCTGAACTTTGTGCCGTCATGTTTGTTATTGAAAAATCAATGGAGCTTAATTGGAGGGATATATGGACAGAGAGTGATTCGTTATTGGTGGCGAAAGCTTTCACCTCAAGCACGCATGTTCCTTGGAGACTCAGAGAGGGGAATAATTGTGTGTTCCGGTCACAGCAGATCAATTGCACTTGATGAATATTTTTCTCATTTAATCTGCTAAAATGCAAGTATTGGGCGGAACAACACAAGATAGCACAACATAAGGCATAACAACACATGATAAAATTCTATGGTATATTTAAACAACTTTTTTTGTCTATTTGATTTTTGGTGGAAAAAAAAAGCTAATTTAGTATTTTATACAACTTGTCCTTGAACAAAAAGTTGTGATGTGCTTTAGTGAGGGACAAGAATTTTAGTTTTTTGTCATATCCCTCGACCCCCAATTTGTCTTGTCCCTCAAACAGTGTACAATTGAAATTGTCATATCCTATCCTTTGTTAGCTCAGTTCCTTCTTAGTCCCTAATTACCCATCTTCTCTCTCTATATATATATATATATATATATATATATATATATATATATATATATATATATATATATATAACTCAAAAGGTTTTATAAATACGAACGTAAAGATATTATTATTATTATTTTCCTTTAATATTAGAAAAATAACAATAAAAAAAGGTATTACCAATAGAGATTAACAATTTACACGAGCGGATGCATTGTGACAAAATATTAGTTAACAACCAGCCATTTACAGTCAATTGCCATGAAATTGAATTTCTATAAAATATTTAGACATAAATTAAATATAATATCTCAACCTCGAATGAGACCGTAAAAAAAAATCTCTATAAATTTAAGCTCTCTATAGTGCCCTTTTTTCCTTTCATGCTATAGAGAAACCATCAGTGTGATATTAAGCGGTAGTGATCATCAACTTTTGGATTTTATCATCCATCTATTCTTGTACCTACTCATTTACTTAGGTATATATATTCTTGAACTATTATTTACATGTACGAAATTAACATTTTGTTCACTTGTGTGTTTCAAGGTTGGGTTTGATTTGAATTTTTTTTAATCTTGTTTATATGAGCATGTGATTTGAACTATCTTCCTGTTTGATTTTTTGATCAATTGATTGATTGTTGATAAATATTTGTCTTTAAAATTATTTTTTGTGTGTGATTTTGATGTTTTAGAAAATGAGCAAGTTTGTGAAAATAAATTTAATATTCTTATATTTACACATATATTTTATATGCTCGAAAGTTTATACACACCTACCCTTAGGTCCCGTTTAGATCGACTTATTTTTGAGCTTATGTAAATAAATAAACTTTTATGTATTATTATTCATAAGCTTGTCAAGGTATTTTATGAAAAAACAGCTTATGGATATACAATTTGTTAGTAAGAACTTATGAATTAATATAAAAACTTATTTATTTGCATAAACTACTTTTCATAGGCTCAAAAATAAGTCAATCCAAAAGGCCTCTTGTACTCATTCGGATCTATTCTATTTGTATTGGTAATTAACAACAAATAATACACTTTTTTTTTTGGAAACAAAAATATTTTTGTTTAAACTCACATTTACATCATATTTTGTTTTACTAAATATAAAATATTTATTTTTTACTAAATATAAAATATTTATTTTTTTAGATACCTGATATCACTGTGAGCAATATGATAGTATCATATGTCCAGGGTAGTATTGATATATGGTTGTTGTTATGGCGGTAAGAAGCTATAAAATATGGTCAACCAATGCCGTTTAGGAAACCATCATAATGAAGAAAGTAGCCCATATCGTAATGTAGTATATCTGAGACTTTTTGGATCAAATATTCGCATTATCAATGGAGGACCAAGAAGTATGTCGTCCATTGATAGAATTTTGGCAAGTGTACCAAATACTATCGAAGTAGTAAAAATATCGTTCCCACAAGGACTGTTTTTAATCTCAAAAAGTCAAACACGTTATTAATTTAGGATGAAGTAAAAGTTATTTGGTTTTGCCACTAGGCAGTAAATTTGTTTAATAGCATAAAAACTTAGTAACAGAAATTAAATTGATTGTTTAAATAAGAGAGAGATGAGTTAGGTCTTCGAATCATCTGAGTTCCCCTAATTGGTCACTGCACCTATTCGTATGAATGATTATTTTAGTTTTACGATAGTTAACAAAATAGTCCTAATCAATCCCTTGAGTTAGGACACTCTTCTAAGATTACAGCCCCTAATCCCTTAGGTGGTCTAATAATCTTCGAAGGTTTGAAGAACGTTAACCTAATATCACTAATAAAGAATTATCCATTCCTAGACTAATTATAATTATTAGAACAATTCAATTAGGTCAAAGTCGAAAGCTATGGTCAGTAGTCGTTCGTTCTCACCAAATCATATATATATATGTTATCAGAATATATAAAGCATTAAGGACAATTGAATTGAATAAAAACTAAATCGTCATTCACAATAAATAGAGTTTCACAGCAACATATGCCAATTAGGGTTACAAAGAATCATCTCAGACCTAACCTCTAATGGATTTAGCTACTCATAATTGAATTTATAAATAACATAATCATTAGAGGTAACAATACATACATGAACTGGTTACAAGGTGAAGAAATCGCCCTGGTAGCCGTCTTCCAGTGTAAAAATCGCACTTTGCTCTTCTCAAATCGTCACCCTTGTTTTCAGAATAGCCTTCAGCTTAAATAGGCACATAAATTCGCCTCAAATCGTGTCACGCTTTTGCAGAATCGTGACACGATTTGCCTTGTATAACAAACTTCTAAATTAGGGTTTCTTCAAATCGTGTCACGTTTTGGTCATCGTGACACGTTTTTGCCTTGGCAGGGAGCATGTTTTAGCTTCCTTGAATCGTGTCACGTTTTGTCCAAATCGTGACACGTTTTTGATCCTTTGTGAATTCTTCAGTTTTTCTGCTTTCTTGCTGGTTAAGTTACCTTGTGAACTCTAAATTGTGATCAAAATACATAGAAAATTATGTAATGACAGAGTGTCATCACAACCCCAAACTTGAACTATTCCTTGTCCTCAAGGAATTTACTTATGAAATTGAAACTAAACAGTAAAACAACAAGTACCTGATCAAGCGATAGTACCCAAAAGTTCAACACCTTACTAGCTAAAGATGAGCTAGTTTGACTTGTTAGCATCCACCAACTCACAACTCCACGCAACAGTTTGAAAAGGGTTCACACATAGTCGACATGCAATCTACATATTACCATACGCTTGAAAAATTTCTAAACGTCAATCAAAATTAATGTCACTGCATACTTTGAGGTCTTCAAGGGTTATAACGGGGCTTAGGTGAAGGTGGGATAGTATTTGGATAAGTAGGCTACACAAAATCATGAGTTAGGCACTCCTACAGAAATTAAAACAAAGATCCAACCCCTTCATTCACCTTTAAACAACAATATGTAATGGTACTAGAGAACATTTGTAACTTTTTTATTTGGACAATCGAGTTTAAAGTTACTCGGATTTTCAATAATATGTCCCTTTTTCATTCTTTTTTTTTTCTACACCATTTTTGTGTATATTTCTCGTTCATCACATTTTTCTACTTGTTCTCTTAGTACTACCACCCCAAACTTATTTGGTTGCAAATTCCAAAAGCAACCCCAAACTTAGTATTTAGCAACAGTTTACAATGCCTAACTCAGATAACAAAGTGGGATAAATCCTAAAAGTCTCTAAGCTTGTAATGTAGTTTGTCACCGAACAAAAAGTTCTAAACCTACCGGCTCAATTTGGCTAAAAAAGGGATATAAATTCAATAAGAAAACAGGGTAGGCTTCAAAAAGGCTCACAGGACCAAGCACTTTTGCCTCAGTATGCAATAACAAAAATCAATCGACAGTAAAGAAACAATGCAAGTTCTAGAAATGTAAAAACATGGAACACTCTTATATAAGTAAATTGAAAAATAATATTTGGCCATGAACCTTACAGTGTTTAGATTTCTGGGAGTTGTGACTACCTATCATTAACTGCCGTACACTTCGCCTTTGAAACACAAGTCACTCCTCCTTTTGAACTTTTGGAATATCACTTGAACAACATTTGTTATCAAACTGTAAAATTTCAATTAGACAGGTAAATTCATCAATAATAAACAAGTTCAAGATCAATAACATAATAGGGGAATTACAACTGAAATATAAAAGGAAAGCAATAAAATTGTTCAAGTTAAATTAAAAGTACATCCAGAAAAAGTGCTGAAACAAAAGAAAGAAAAGAATAACATCAAAAGAGCTGGACCATCAGTAGTCCACTCAATCCTCCATCTGGTCTTGGTCAATCCATGTGTTCGGGTTCTCCTCCGCATAAGAATCCTCCCCAAAATGATATCTGGAGTTAGCACCTCCAGCCGCAAAATCAGCCCTAATCTCCTGTTCTCGATCCTGAGCTCGTCCTCTGGTCACATCAAAATAATGGTCCATAGCTTCCTCGGACCCATCAAAGCGCTCAAAAGACCCAGTCATAGGCCTCCTGTTGAGGGCAACCATCTCTGAGAATTCCTGCCCAAACCTCGGACGGTTCCAGTACTCCTGATCAGAAACTTCATTCATCCAGTTTGAGTGGCCAAACATGTAGTCGAGCACCAAAGGATGGATGAGCGCATGAGTGAACTGCTGACTACTTCCCTCTCCATGCACAGATTGCTGTTGAGGTGGGGGTGGTTGTACTGGAGGCTGATCCTGTTGTTGTGCAGCTGCTTCTTCCTCTCTTCCCAACTGTAACAGACGCTCCTGGTAGTCTTTCACAAACCCGGCTAAGTATGTGTCTGTCAGAGGCTTCATCATCGGAGCATCCAGATCATTTGCATACAATTGGCAGTCCGCCTCTTCACATAACCAGTTAATGAGGCTCAAATGCGGTACCGCTTTCTTTGTACCTGTAGCAAAAAGAGCAATGTTGTCGGCAATTAACTCACCAACATTAATCGGTGCACCATCAAGTATTGCTGCCACAGCATGAACCCGTGCTAATGGAATTTCAGATGTGCACGAAGTTCCCTCCAATGTTTGCACCACAAAAGATGCCCAAGCTTTGGGGACTGGCTTGAAGTCAGACTTCAACAACATCCGTTTCCCTCCTTGCCACTTAGCTCCTTCAACACACAGTTGCAACAGAAGCTCCTCCCATGCCTCATCATTCCAACTCCCACAAGTCTCCTTCCTTCTCTTAACATCGCATTGTTCCGGAGGAACAAGCTTCAACAGATCATTGATAGCAGCAGGGGAGAAATCAATTACCTTACCACGAACATACGAACTGTACCTCCTCCCAGAAAATCTCGCATTGGCATAAAACTCCAAAGCCAAAGTCTTGTTGGCTTGCTCAAAGATCATACCATTCAGCCCATGCCAATCCTTAGCCGTCAGAGTCTGCTCAAATTCCGGATTACCGAAAAGTTTAGGAAGCAAGAAGGCTCGCTCTTGAATCACCCTAAAGTGTTTGATAGCCTTGAAGCGATCACGAGCCTCTTGGTTGAGGAATCTGTCTGTGGAAGGTGGTGGTGGTTGGTTTGAAGGTTTAGGTTTAACGGGTTGTTTTCTTTTGGCGGTGGTTTTGGCCTTTTTGGTTGGTTGGGATTTTTTTCTTGTGTCCACCATGGTTAGGGTTAGGGTTAATGAAGAAGGGTTTGAGAATTTTTGTGGAGATGACAGATTTGATCGGATAGATGATGATGGCGATGGTTTAGGTTGATGAAGGGGTGATTAGATGATGAAAAGATGATGAAATTTGGGGAGAAAGGTTAAAAATTTCGCAGGTTAGGGTTCTGGGAGAATTTTGGCAGAGGTTGGCTACTTTTGGAAGTGGATGGAATGAAAATCGTGTTGGGTGTATATATAGGCTGAGAAAATCGTGTCACGATTGGCCAAAAACGTGTCACGATTTTCCTTTGTAACGGTCAGATTTTTGAAACCACCATAATCGTGTCACGTTTTGGTAAAAACGTGTCACGATTTTCAATTTTTGAAAAATTTCTTTCCCAGAAATCGTGTCACGATTTGGCCAACGTGACACGATTTGGCTGGCAGTAAGGAATGCTTTTTTAACTTAGAAATTTTTTTTTAGACCTTCAGAGGGAGGTAAAATCGTGTCACGTTTTACCCAAAACGTGTCACGATTTTGCCCAGTTTTGGACGTGAAATTTTTTTCTTCCTCTGTTGTTTCAGCTAAAATATTTTTGTATTTTTGATTTTTTTGAAAGCAATAATAAAAATAACTTGCTTGACTGTCAAGCACCCTTAAAGGTCCGTCAGAACAAGTCCTACCCTCTCTTTGGGTAGGTCGCCACCTAAATATGGCTTAACTCTTTGCCCATTCACCTTGAAACTTCTGTCACCGTCTGGCGTGGTTAACTCAACAGCTCCATGAGGTGACACACTCTTGACCACAAATGGTCCTGACCATTTTGACTTGAGCTTTCCAGGAAACAGCTTCAACCTGGAATTAAACAACAAAACTAGTTGCCCAGAGTTAATATCCCTAGATACTAAGTTCTTGTCATGATATTTTTTAGTCCTGGCTTTATAAATAAGCGCATTCTCATATTCTCTAAGCCTCATCTCTTCCATCTCATTAAGTTTCAAGAGTCTTTTCTTACCAGCGGCTACTTGATCAAAATTTAAGGCCTTAATGGCCCAATACGCTTTATGTTCTAGCTCAACTGGAAGATGGCAAGCCTTACCATACACTAACTGATAGGGCGAAAGCCCTATATGAGTTTTGAAGGCTGTCCTATAAGCCCACAGTGCGTCATCTAATTTCTTAGACCAATCCTTCCTATTTGACGCTACTGTCTTTTCAAGAATCTGCTTTAATTGACGGTTAGAAACCTCTACTTGACCACTAGTTTGTGGGTGATAAGGAGTTGCAACTTTATGCTTGATGTTATACCTCCTGAGCACATTTTCAAGAAGATTATTGCAAAAGTGCTTCCCCCCATCACTGATCAAGACTCTAGGTGTTCCAAACCTAGTGAAAATATTTTTCTGCAGAAAATTGACCACCGTCTTAGCATCATTAGCAATACAAGGTATCGCTTCAACCCATTTGGTGACGTAGTTAACACAAACAAGTATATGGAGATAAGAGTGAGAAGAAGGAAAGGGTCCCATGAAATCAATGCCCCAACAATCAAATGGTTCAATTTCAATGATTCCAGTTAGGGGCATCTCTATCCTTTTGGAAATGTTACCTGTCCGTTGACACTTATCACACTGCTTAACAAAGTCCTGGCAATCCTTGAATAAGGTAGGCCACCAGAATCCACTTTGCAGAATCTTTGCAGCTGTTCTTTCCCCACTATGGTGGCCTCCATAAGCTGAGCTATGGCAGTGCCACATAATCTTATTAGCCTCCTCACCTGCAACACAACGTCTAATTAAACCGTCAGTGCTTACCTTAAACAGATAAGGGTCATCCCACAGATAATGGTTGGCATCCTTGAAGAACTTCTTCCGTTGAGAATGGGACATCTCATCCGGTATGATGTTACCGGCCTTAAAATTCGCCATGTCGGCAAACCATGGCCTAACATTCACAGTGAATAGCTTTTCATCCGGAAATTCAGCCATAATGGCCCTTTCTTTCTTTGTAACCTCATTGTTCTCAAGTCGCGACAGATGATCAGCCACCACATTTTCGACTCCCTTTTTGTCACGAATCTCAAGATCAAACTCTTGCAACAAGAGAATCCATCTCAGTAAGCGAGGTTTTGACTCCCCCTTGGTGAGGAGATATTTGAGAGCTGCATGATCTGTAAAGACAATGACTTTGGAGCCAATTAGATAAGAACGAAATTTTTCCAAAGCAAATATTACCGCAAGCAACTCTTTTTCAGTAGTGGAATAATTCACTTGATTTTCATTCAAAACCTTGCTTGCATATTAAATAGCATGGAAAAATTTGTTCTTGCGTTGGCCTAGGACTGCACCAACAGCATAATCACTTGCATCACACATTAGTTCAAACGGTAAGGCCCAATCAGGAGCAATGATTATTGGTGCAGTCACCAACTTAGTTTTAATCAAAGAAAAAGCATCTAAACATTCAGAATCAAAATTAAACTCATTTTCTTTGACCAAGAGGTTACAAAGGGGCTTGGCAATTTTTGAAAAATCTTTTATAAATCGCCGGTAAAAACCAGCATGCCCCAAGAAGCTTCTCACCCCTTTAATGTTAACAGGAGGGGGAAGTTTCTCTATAATCTCTATTTTTGCCTGATCCACCTCAATGCCCTTAGCACTTATTTTATGTCCCAAAACGATACCTTCAGTTACCATAAAATGGCATTTTTCCTAATTTAAAACAAGATTCGTTTCGGTACATCTTTTAAGGACAACATCTAAATGGAATAGGCATTGATCAAAAGACTTACCGAACACGGAGAAATCATCCATAAATACCTCTATGTTCTTCTCTATCATATCAGAGAAGATGGAGAGCATGCACCGTTGAAAGGTTGCTGGTGCGCCACACAGCCCAAAAGGCATCCTTCGATATGCAAACACACCAAAGGGACAAGTGAATGCGGTCTTCTCTTGATCTTCCGGAGCTACATCAATTTGATTATACCCCGAATACCCATCCAAAAAACAGTAAAAAGCTTGGCCAGCCAACCTCTCTATCATTTGATCCATGAATGGTAACGGAAAGTGATCCTTTCTTGTTGCGGTATTCAACCTGCGGTAGTCTATACACATTCTCCAACCAGTGACGGTGCGGGTGGGAATCAATTCATTTTTATCATTAGCCACCACCGTCATACCACCTTTCTTAGGCACAACATGAACAGGACTTACCCATGCACTATCAGAAATAGGGTAAATCATACCAGCATCGAGCAGTTTTAGAACTTCCTTCTTCACCACTTCCTTCATTGTTGGGTTTAGTCTTCTTTGAGGTTGAACCACAGGTTTATATTCAGCCTCCATATGTATCTTGTGCATGCAGTAAGCTGGGCTAATACCCTTCAAATCAGAAATCGACCATCCTATGGCTTCCTTGTTCTCTCTCAACACCCTCATTAGCTTTTCTTCCTCCAAAGGTGTTAAAGTGCTGCTTATAATTGCTGGTTGAGAAGTATCCTTGCTAAGGAAAACATACTTCAATGTAGGAGGTAAAACCTTCAAATCTGGACTGTTCTTCTCCTCCTTGCTCAAGGGTTGAACTCCCTTAGAATCTTAAATATGCAACTCTTCAATTTTTACCGATCCTTTCCCTTGCTTGTTCGCCTCAAGTTGTGCAACACACTCTTTAATCTCAAGGTCTTCATCAGCTTCACAAGTTTCTATAGAGTTCACAATTGTTCTCTCCATAGGTTGTGTGGTCGGAGGTTCACATGAGTCATCTTCTACTATTTCTTCAATAACATCGATACGGTAACATTGAGGATTGTCACTTCGGTGCTTCATGGCTTCAAAAATATTGAACACAACCTGTTCATCTTGGAATCGTAACATCAGTTCACCTCTTTCAACATCAATCAAAGCGCGGCCTGTTGCAAGGAAAGGTCTCCCCAAGAGTAAAGGTATGTCTTCATCTTCAGCAAAATCCAAAATAACGAAATCGGCAGGAAACACCAGGTCATTTACCTTAACCAAAACATCTTCCAATATACCATACGGATAAGAGATTGACCTATCAGCTAATGTAAGAGTCATTCTTGTAGGCTTAGGTTCCCCACATCCTAGCTTCTTCATCATTGATAGAGGCATCAAATTTATACTTGCCCCCAAATCACATAAAGCTCTTCCGACGTCTAAGCTGCCAATGGAGCATGGAATAGTAAATGCTCCTGGATCCTTCATCTTCGGTGGCAGTTTCTTCTGGAGTATTGCACTACAATTTTCAGAAAGTGAGATGTTCTCATCATCCTTCGGTTTCCTTCTTCCAGTCAATAACTCTTTCATAAACTTAGCATAAACAGGCATCTGATCAAGAGCTTCACCAAAAGGAATGTTGACCTGTAGTTGAGAAAAAAGTGCCATGAACTTCTTGAATTGTCCTTCTTCTTTCTTCTTTTTCTTAGCCAAATGAGGGTAAGGGAGTTTCACATAAGATGGAATAACCTGATCCTTGTCCCCATCTTTCAGCAGTTGGCTTTTACTTTTTCTTAAGATCGAATCAACATCTATTAACTTATCATTTCCTTCTTTCTCAAGAGTTTTTTTCTTCTTTTCATTTTCAACTACGCCATTAGTACTTTCTTTTTCAACTTCGCCATGTTCATCTTCATCCACAGTTATTCCTACCCCAACATTCTTTTCAACTAATTCACCATCATCCTCCTCTTCAACAACTGTGCCATCCTTCTTCTGGTTTTGTGGAACTGGAGGTGTTAACACCCTCTTGCTCCTCAACTCTATAGCATTACAAGTTTCATTCTTAGGGTTTTCTTTTGTATTACCTGAAAATCCTCTTTTGTTATGCTCAGCCAGTTGCTTTGCCATCTGCCCTATTTGAGTTTCAAGCAATTTCCTAGAAGCCTCATTGTTCTTTCTTTCAGTTTCTTGACTCTTCTTCATATCTTCAAAGTTTCCTTGAGTCATCTTCATGAAATTGATCATAGTCTCCTCTAGAGCTGAAGGTTTCCTTGGTTGTTGCTGTTGTTGAGGGTTTGGTAACAACGGATTCAAAGTGTTATTGTTGGAGTAACTCAAGTTAGGATGTTTGTTAAACCCCGAATTAAAGTAAGGATTCTGTCTTTGATAGTTTCCCATGTAATTCACCTCTTCACTGCCTCCTTCTGAAACACATTCGCCATTGGCATGTCCCTCTCCACAGAAATCACACTTGACAGCAGCAACTTGTTGAGGTTTGTTGGATATCATATAGCTATGAAATTCTTTAGTAAGAATCTCCAGTTGCTTATTCATCGCTGCTTGGTTGGCTAGGATAGAAGTTTGATCACTAACAGTAAACACGCCCTTCTTCTTCTTTTCCGCATCAGCACGGTATTCATTTGCATCCATGTTCTCAATTAAAGCTTGTACTTCATGGTCAGTCTTCACCTTCAGGCTTCCTCCAGCTGAAGCATCTAAGAACATTCTGTTGTTGGAAGTTAGCCCCTCGGTAAAGATTTGAAGGTATTGTTTCTCAGAGAACTCGTGATTTGGGCATCTTTTCAGAAGCAAATTGAATCGCTCCCATGCATCATATAGTGACTCATTTTCCCCTTGCCTGAAATTTGAAATTTCCTGCTTCTTGTCCCAATACTTAGACATAGGAAAGTATTTCTCTAAAAACTTCAGCTCAAGTTCCTCCCATGTTTGGATGGTTCCACTAGGTAAAGAGAGTAACCAATCCTTTGCTCTTCCGGTGAGAGTAAAAGCAAACAACCTCAGCTTCTTTTGGTTTTCAGTGACCGTAGCTAGAGGTACACAAAACTCACAGGTTTCATGAAAGTGGCTTAAATGTTCATGAGGACTCATTGAATCAGACCCATCAAATTGTTTCTCCTTTAAGCCATTCTGAACAGAGGTCTTGATGTCAAAAGCAACAGGGTTAGCAGGTTGGAAGGTGTGAGTTAGTCGACCACGGTTGTTGGCTAAACCATAATCTCCCAACTTCGGCCTTTGTGGTTGATCTCCCATGATGATAGAATTAGGAGAGAGGATTGATTCAGGTTCAACTAGTGTTGAATTAGGTAGTCGTTCACGACCACCCGGTGGAACTGACTTTGATTTGGCTAACCGGACGGTTTTCCGATTAGCTCTCGCAGTTCTTTCGATCTCAGGATCGTACTCTAGGTCGTCTGAACTTCTTCTACCTCGCATAAACAGCAAAATACCTTAGTAGCACTGCACAATGCAAATTAAATAATGAACACTGAATCAATTTAGTATTTTTAAACAGAAAATAAATTGCAGAAATCCTAAATTAAAACGCAATTGCCTTGTTGAAATAAATCAACAGTCCCCGGCAACGGCGCCAAAAACTTGTAGTATAGTGGTAAGTATTCCCGCCTGTCACGCGGGTGACCCGGGTTCGATCCCCGGCAGCGGCGCCAAAAACTTGATAGAATTTTGGCAAGTGTACCAAATACTATCGAAGTAGTAAAAATATCGTTCCCACAAGGACTGGTTTTAATCTCAAAAAGTCAAACACGTTATTAATTTAGGATGAAGTAAAAGTTATTTGGTTTTGCCACTAGGCAGTAAATTTGTTTAATAGCATAAAAACTTAGTAACAGAAATTAAATTGATTGTTTAAATAAGAGAGAGATGAGTTAGGTCTTCGAATCATCTGAGTTCCCCTAATTGGTCACTGCACCTATTCGTATGAATGATTATTTTAGTTTTACGATAGTTAACAAAATAGTCCTAATCAATCCCTTGAGTTAGGACACTCTTCTAAGATTACAGCCCCTAATCCCTTAGGTGGTCTAATAATCTTCGAAGGTTTGAAGAACGTTAACCTAATATCACTAATAAAGAATTATCCATTCCTAGACTAATTATAATTATTAGAACAATTCAATTAGGTAAAAGTCGAAAGCTATGGTCAGTAGTCGTTCGTTCTCACCAAATCATATATATATATGTGATCAGAATATATAAAGCATTAAGGACAATTGAATTGAATAAAAACTAAATCGTCATTCACAATAAATAGAATTTCACAGCAACATATGCCAATTAGGGTTACAAAGAATCATCTCAGACCTAACCTCTAATGGATTTAGCTACTCATAATTGAATTTATAAATAACATAATCATTAGAGGTAACAATACATACATGAACTGGTTACAAGGTGAAGAAATCGCCCTGGTAGCCGTCTTCCAGTGTAAAAATCGCACTTTGCTCTTCTCAAATCGTCACCCTTGTTTTCAGAATAGCCTTCAGCTTAAATAGGCACAGAAATTCGCCTCAAATCGTGTCACGTTTTTGCAGAATCGTGACACGATTTGCCTTGTATAACAAACTTCTAAATTAGGGTTTCTTCAAATCGTGTCACGTTTTGGTCATCGTGACACGTTTTTGCCTTGGCAGAGAGCATGTTTTAGCTTCCTTGAATCGTGTCACGTTTTGTCCAAATCGTGACACGTTTTTGATCCTTTGTGAATTCTTCAGTTTTTCTGCTTTCTTGCTGCTTAAGTTACCTTGTGAACTCTAAATTGTGATCAAAATACATAGAAAATTATGTAATGACAGAGTGTCATCATCCATCTCGGCTATTGGAGGACAAACTGGAGCTAGAACTACTGAACCTGCTGCAAGATCTAATTTTCAAAGAAATGGAGTTGTTGCAAGAAACATTAGTAATGTTAATTCCATTTCGTCATTCAACGATGGAATTAACACCACTACTACTTGTACTAGGAATGATGAGTTATTTCGTGCTAATTCATTGTTAAAGAGGAGTAGATCACATGATCCATTCACTAGAGGTGAAACTTCTAATCAAGGTTCACAAGTTGACGAAAGCTCAAGCAGAAGATACACTCCTCCTCCTCCTTTTCATCTTCATCAAGACAATGTCAACATGTCTTCTTCACAAGAAACATTTTGGGATCATTTCCTGATCATGAATGAAGATGATGATGTAGATCCAGAACCACGTAGTGCTGCTACTCGGTCAGAAAATAATAGCCCTCCACATGTTAGGTTATTCCCAAAAGGTAGTGTGAATCAAATTCCTTCTCCAACAATTGTTCCTATGTGGCCCAATAGTTCTGTACCACCGCAACAACCAATAACGACTTCAGACACTTCACCGAGTAATTGTTATCGGCTAAACCCTCCTGCATCTCCTCTTGGATCTAGATTTACTATTGTTGAACAAACTGATCACTACATTCAGACTGGTTGTGGATCACCACAATTTAATTTCAACTTCTCATGAACTTAGGCCAGAGAGGAACAGGCTCAAGGTTGAGGTATAAATACTTTCTTTGTTACTTGATAACATTAAGGCTTAATAGCAGTTTTCGCCCCCTAACTTTCAAGAAGTTTTGATTTTGGCCCCCTAAAAAAAAACTACAAAACCGCCCCTAAGTTTTGCAACTGTAGCAGTTTTGGCCCCCCAAGGCAAAAAAAGAAAAAACACGTGGGACCTCACTTAGGGTGCCACGTCAGCGTAGACCGAGTCAACATTGGTCTTGGGGGCCAAAACTGCCACATGTGCAAAACTTAGGGGGCAAGTTTGTAGTTTTTTTTTCTTAGGGGACCAAAATCGCAACTTTGGAAAAGTTAGGGGGCTAAAACTGTTATTAAGCCTAATATTAACTTTAGTTGATATTAGTATAAATGAATTCATGGTTAAATATGTGCTTCATTTTCTAATTTTCTCGATTTATTTATCCCATTAAGTAATTTTTAGTCGAAATTTAGAAGTGATAGAATTTAATTGTAGATTTCTCTTTTGAAACAAATTTTAATTTGTAGTTCTATATATTTGTTGCTACGTATGCATGTAGAAATTTAATTAATATTGCAATGAATTCTAGATATATTTTGTTAGAGATCCATCCTTGAAACCTGTCTTAATTGATTTGTTTCTTATTTATAAAACTGATTTAATTGTTAAGAGTCAAACAATAGTGAGATATTGTTTCAAAAGAAATTAGTGAAATATAGTTTGACAAAATGTTTATAAGTGGTAGATATGCTCACTTTATATCCTAATTTTGTAAAAATAAACTAGACACATAATTAAATTTTAAGATAGTATTGGAGTTCAGTTCATGAACTCTTGTGTCATGTACTATTTGATCACCACTATCCTACCACCCATGTCACGTCTAGTATCCAATATTGGTGTGAGGAGGTGTGCTAAAACTATACATTAAATAGATATCAATTTGTTTATAAGAGGTGGTAGGTATTTGAGTTATGTTCAATCCAAATTTTTAGATTAGTTATTTAGGTTATAAATTGGATACTATTTTGTGATTGTTTTACTATACCGCAAGATTACTAGTTGGTGCAGAATAAACATCCCCATGAAATTAAATCATCTTGATATGCACCATTTTAAATTCATACAGAACTTTTCGTTACTTGGTTGGACGAGGTAAAAATTTGTAACTATTAATATTTAATTAATACTTTTTTCCCTTCATATTGTTTGCTCAATTTTATAAACATGTAGCTAGAGTTTAGCTTAAATATGATACAAGATCATATTCAATTGAAAATGATAAATTAAATTAACATACAGATGTTTGTGTCGAGGCTGAGAGAGAAGGAAATCTTCTTGTACATCCAGCAAAAAACATACCGGCCTAATACTGAGGAAACAAGCACAATGAATCAAACTTGCACCATATGTCAGGTGAGGTCAACTGCATGTTTCATTCATTTACAAGAGATTTTTTTCCTTCTCTTCTTTGTATACATAAATTTTTTACATCACATTAATTTATGTGTAACTAATTTAGTTCCTGAGTCATTCTTTTTCTTCTAATAGCATATGAAACTCTTTAGGGAACATGATATTGAGAAAATCAAAGTTCAACATTGAAACAAACAATTTAATTTTTTATGTTTATTTTATAAAATGTGGAACCTCTATTTTAACCGGCTGTTTTTGTAAGGATTGTTTGAACTAAATATTAAAATCATAATACATGAGCATATTCAAGTGTATCTAAGACTAAACTACTAAATATTATAACACTAAATTTTATAATACTAAATATTATAAAATGAAGATACACTACTGAAAAAGCAAAAATTAGTGAGGGAATTTTAGAGAGGGAAAAAGTGAAATCCCTCTCTAATTCCGTCACTAAATTTTGCGACCAAGGAATTTGTGAGAAATTTTATTTTTTCCGTCACTAATTTCCCTCTCTAATTTTGCTTTTTCTAGTAGTGATAGTAGCCCACAACGTGATGCAGTATATCTAAGACTTTTTGGATCAAATATTCGCATTATCGATGGAGGACCACGACATGTGTGGTCCATCCCGGCTATTGGAGGACAAATTAGAGGTGGACCTACTGAACCTGTTGTAGGATCTGATTATCAAAGATGTGGAGTTGTTGTAGGAAACAATAGTAATGTTAATTCCATTTCGTCATTCAGCGATGGAATTAACACCACTACTATTGGTACTAGGAATGATGAAGTGTTTCGTGCTAATTCATTTTTAAAGAGAAGTAGTTCCCCTGATTCATTCACCAGAGGTGAAACTTCTAATCCAGGTTTACAAGTTGATGGAAAATCGCGCAGAAGACATTGTAACGCCCACATTAAATGATATAGAAAGTTTAGCATGTGCATTATCTTTAGTATTGGAAACATTGAAATTTACAACATAAAGATTTCGAATGAATATTATACACAACAATTCATGTTCGTACATAGAATAATACAACACTATCTATCCAAAGTATGGTAAAACACTCTTGAATCCATAAGAACATCCTGCAGTGGGTACAAACGAGTACTTACTGATTATCCATTCGGCCACATATCTGCTACATCCTGCTAAAACCAACCTAATGATATGAAACAAATAAGGATTAGGATGAGACATAATGTCTCAGTGAGTTCTACCTAATCCTAGGCTATAGGTGACTTCGGGGAAACCTATAGTCACCACGTGTCTACAATACGACTATTCGGTTGATTATACGTGTTTGGGTCATGCTTACCTAGATGATCGTGCATACTAGTATCGTTATAAGGCTCTTCGTATCTTAGCTTACAAATCTTGTCATACTCTACGTGTCATGGCGGTCAAGGGAACCTAAGACCGCTATGTCAAGATACGATAAACGCGTCAAGACATAGTCCTAACTTGTTCATGAAACGATCCTGAACCGGACGATCGGGGAGTTACTAAGATCGTCAACGGTATATCTTCATAGTCTTGCCTTGAAGCATAAGCTTATACACACTTCTTAATCTAACATAAACGTATCATATCATATTTGTAATCATTCTTTATGTTAGAGGTTAGCGTGTATCAAACAATTATCTGAGTTGATTTTACGGAGAGTATCGGGTGGAGAAACCATGAGTATAATCCCTTACTTTACCGATGAATTCCTAGCTAAGGTACATCAGACTCTTCTCAATGCCATGCGGGCCTACCTTACGGAGCGTGTCCCGTCCCCTTAAAGTGAACCTCTTGAAATCCCCCTTGGCGGGGATCGCAAGAGACACGACACATACATCTTACTTATAGTCTTGTTGTACATAAAAGTTTTAACTTAAACTTGCTTGAACGATTACCACAGGTTCGTGACCTACCTGATTAACGGTAATTCAATGGTTCTTAATCTTGTACATACATATCTTGTACCTAATGTAGAGACTATACAATAATCTACTTGTTCTCGACGATCTACATCGAGGTTCTACAGTCTTCCCATTCTTAGTCTTATTGCTACCTGAACATAAACATGCTAAAGCTCTCATAGGCCATTCTTGTCGTATATGTCAATATTGTCCATGATTTTCATTTCAAGAATTGTTTGATGTTATGTGCATTGTTTAGATGATGTTTGGGGGTTTTTAAGTTGGAAACAGTGCGAGTAAAAGCCCCGGACTACACTACAGGCCCTAAGACGAACCAACAGGCCAATGGAAAGCTGGGGAAGGCAGCCCCAACTCGCCATTAGAGATTTCCTCCTGGTAGAATTTCGCTAATAGCGAAATTCTTTAGGCCAAAAATGCAGAATTTGGGTTTTTGACCCCAAACTCATCAATTTCGATCCTGCAATGCACCATGTACATCCAGCAATTCATATAACAACAAAATATCAACATACATGGCAATTTTAACATAAATACAACAAAGATTTGGCATGGGTACTAAGATCAATCTATCATAAAACTAACATTTGATCATATTTTCTCACACAAATCTCATAACTAACCCAAGGTAGGATCTAACTAGTGAACTCACCTTAACATAATTCAGCAACATGCATAATTCAAAGCTTCAACTTCTATCTCCTTCCAATCTAAACCCTAAGCTTGCAAAGCTTCTAATCAAAGGTTCCAAACTTGAAATTAGGTTCCTCTTGGTACAATCTTCATGTAAACTCCATTTCCAACCCTTGATTCTTGTAATAATAGCAACTTAAAGGAGATTGAGTGTGTAGAGGGAGGGTTAGGGACGAAATGTTAGAGAGAGGGAGGAGAGATTTCTGGTCTTGATGTTTAGAGAAAGAAACAACATGAAGTCTTGATGAAAATGACTTTTCTGAGAGAGGAGGAAATCATCGAGTCTATCTAGCAAGAAACTTACCAGCCTAATATTGAGGAAACAAGCACAATGAATCAAACTTGCACCATATGTCAGGTGAAGTCAACTACATGTTTCATTCATTTATTGAGTTTAATCAACATATGAAATTTAACAATTTAGCTCAACCCTATTAACTTTGGAAAAAATACAAATTAAATTTACCACTTTGTCCGTCCTAAGTGTTAGAGATGCTAAAACCAAAGACTAATTTTATTTTATAAACATTTCTTCTTTTTGTATGTGATTCAACTTTTTACAATAGTACACACAAGAGATTTATTTTCTTCTCTTGTTTAGTGATAGATGGGAAACTCTTTAGGGAACATGATATTGAGAAAATCAAAGTTCCACATTGAAAAAAAATTTAAAGATTATTTTTGATTTTATAAAAAGTGGCACTTCTATTCTAACCAACTGATTTTGTATGGATTGGTTGAACTAAATATTAAAATCCTAATACATGTGCATATTCAAGTCTCATAACCCCTCCTTTTTTTATGTTTATTAGGAGGATTATATTGACGGGGAGCGTATCGGGAGACTTGGTTGTATTCACGGTCACATATATCATCTTGACTGCAGCAGTCAATGGTTGGAGGTGAAGAATGTTTGTCCAATCTGTAAGGAGATGGTTTTGAGAATTTTTGATGAAGATGAATAATTGTTTACTTTACATGTTGCTTCAAAATTTGCTTTTGTTATGGGCATTAAGTAGGTATCTTGGGCTGGTGATTTTTAGCCTATTTTGCTTTTTATTTTTTTTAAGTATTGAAGGCCTTTCTAATTGGATTTGCATGATAGAAAGTCATTCCAAACATTTTATATTTTAACTTTATGAAGATGCGTGAGTTAAAGAAACTCACTTAATATTGTTCATCTCTTTTTTTATATGTAAATCGCTTTTTTATATAGCTAGCTATATCGTACGTGATCACTTTTGTTACTTAAAATCTTGAAGTACCTTCGTTTCTATTGGTATATAAAAGGTAAATAAGAGTCTCATGTTAGATAGAAAAATGGATGTTAAATAACATATAAGTGGGGTGATCTATATATTCTATGCCTTAAGATTTTGGGTAAATATATGGTGTGGAATCCACTTGTGTGAATGTTTAAAACCCGCTATGATGATAGGTTCCCCTAATGATCAACATTTGTATTAGAGTCGATGATTTGACTAAAATTTGCATGTGGATGAATAAACTTCCTCCATTTGACGGAGAGTTTACACAGATGTGATGAGGGAGAGTTTAATTACTTAATTGAGCGAAGATTGTTGGTGTTTAATAAACTTCCTCCATTGAATTGAAAAATAGATGTTGATATATAAATGTGTTGTTCAAAAAATTTGTGTACGGTTGCTCATAATCCAAAACCCAACAACACTAGCAGTGCTGAAATTTATATACCATATGGCCTTCACCTTGAAATACTAGAAACTCTCGATTTTCCTGCGGCTTTACACGCGAAAGATAATCCGCAGGAATTCCTGTGGATTTTTCTGCCCTTTAACTTTCTCATACAAATTCCTGCGGATTTCCGAGCTGCAGGAATATCCGCAGGTAAATATTATTTTGCTGAGGATTTTCCTGCACAATTGTAATCCAATATTATTTCTACGTTCCTTGGGAAATTCCGCATGTATTGCTGCGGATTTTCCTGCGGCGTTTATATGGCCTTTCCTGCGGATTTTCATGCGGTTTGTTTATTTTGTTGATATTTGTAATATTTTGAAAATTTTAATTTTAGATGTTGAAAATGGACTCTATAATTTTAAATTTAAATACAAATCAACATATATCCAAATAAAATGTCAAACCGTTGTTGTCAATTGTAATTAATATTTTTTTTTGTTTATATTCAATGTTAAAATATTTTGAAAAATAATATAATATTAGAACACAAATATTGATCGAAAGGCTTAAAAATCATATGTGGAATAGAATACCTTCATATTTATTGTGTATGTGCATAGTGAATTTAATTATTTTCTCTCTTTCATTTAAAAATAGACAATTAGATTCTTGTAATAACTAAAAGAAGACAATCAAGTCTCTTACAATAATATATGTTTTGTTTGATAAAAATAATGGATAGCTATCAAAATATTTAGGGTAGTGTTAACTTGTGTCTTTAGGGCACATATTAAGAAACCTAAATGAAGAAAATATTTTCTAAAATTTTGTACATTCAATTCATTAAAAAGATAAAATTCAATGTAATGCACACATTTCAATAAACTATTTCTATATTTGTTTCATTAACTTGTACCTTGAACGCACAAGTTAACATTTCCCAAACATTTAAAATACTAGGTGAGGGTTTACCTGTAATTTTTTCTGTTCTTTTGTAAACATTTCCTGCGTATATTCCTGGAGATTTTTCTATGTCGTTTGCTGCGGAAGTAGCTGCGGATATGTTCCAAATTCACGGGAAGGCTAATCCTTAAAGACTAACCAAATAATTTACTCCAGATTTTACTGTGAGTATATCCGCTGTACATTTTCCCGCGAAACTTAAAATTTTAAGGAAACAATTACCCACAAGATATTTGTCACACCTTTATAAAGTATCTAGAATTTTTATAGAGCATTAAATTCCGTACTAAATAGTAATACATTAAATTATAATACATAATTTACCCCTGAAACTGATTTTTTACATATGTCTCAAGGACTCCTGTCAGAATGTTTGATAAACATAACATATTTTCTGGATCATATGTACTAACTAACGAGTACATAATATCATTCATAATCTGAAACATAAGGTCCCATAAGTAGACAAGAACTATACTACATCAAAACAGTCCAGAGACCATATATATACATATGAACATCATCCTAGTAGCTGAGAATTACTCCGAAACCTTTCTTTACCTTTCCTGCTGGATGGATGACTGAGGACCTGAAAAATATAAAATGGAATGGGATGAGACATAATGTCTCAGTGAGTTCCACCTATCCTAGACTGTTGGCAATCTCGGGGAATCCTATGATCAACATTATCTAAACTCAACCTCTTAGAGGTTTATACTGAATAAATAAATAAATAAATATTCATGACATAAATAAATTCCACTACTAATGGGGAAAGCTCATTTCCACTACTAACGGGGAATCTTGTCTCCACTACTGACGGGGAGATAACTCCACTACTAACGGGGAGTAACAACATCGTCTCCACTACTAATGGGGAGATAACTCCACTACTAACGGGGAGTTTAAGAACCATATTGCATTCATGCATAATAATGTTTTAATAATTATAACGACATAATGCCATTTTCCCAAGGTTAGTAGCCTAACCATAATGATTTCCATGGCTAACTCATTCTAAATATACTCTTTTATTAATATGCATAAGTTTATGGTAGAACCTAGATGGAGGTTTTCATCACAATTTCGGCTACATATTCGAAAAAATGAGAATTTTAATTCCTACCCGAACAATGGCCATTTATTCAGATAAAAGTTTTCATATCCAATAACCAAGGTTTGAAACAAAGTTTAGTAATCAAACAAATTCCAATTTCCGGATTTTTTCCGAAACCATGTATATATTCATAAATGCATTAAAACCTTGTTTAACAATTTTCCTCCAACAACTACACTACCATAAATATGTTCATTAACATAAAATCCATTTTAGAATATATTAGCAAGGGTATCTAGCTTAAGACATAATAATGATAATTATGTCCTAATGCTCAAATTCATAAATTATCACTCTAATGGCATAATTTAAACTACCCAAAGGGAGAGTTTTACTAATTAAAGGAACTCACAATTAATCTAGTGTTGGTTCCTTTGATGAACTTTGTGGCAAAACCTCTAATTCCAAGCCACTAACTACTTCCCTTCTTCTTCAAAATGTCCCACTTGCTTAATTCATCATGAGTGTCTCTAAAAGCTTGCATGCAAATGATTTCCAATGGAATTGGATTGGAAAATGGAACTTGAAAGAATTGATAGGGAGGGCAGTTTAGAGTAAGGATTGGAGGAAAGAATGAAGTCAAAACTTGTTTCTTGCTTAGAACAATCTTACTGACCCATAAACATGATTTCTTGTAGTAATCCTCTAGAAGTTTGAAGAAATTTTTTAGGGTTAGGGTGAGGAGAAGAGGGGACGCTTTTGAGCTTAGAGAGAGATGGGAGAGATTGCTGATTTTTGTAGAGAGAGAATGGTATGGAATTATGTAGAAAATTGTAGAGTTTTCCACTTAAGTATCACTAAACGGTGAGATTACCATTTGGCCATTGGTTCTAAAATTTTATGGATAAAAATATCTCATTGATAATTTTGGAAGAAAAACTGACACAGATAGGCGCGGTGAACACGAACTGGAATGCTCATTTGGGTATCTTTCCCGCGTAACTGTTTTAATGATGTTTTTTTTTGACAAATTTAATGATGTTAAATGTCTAAAGTTGGAATCAGACTCTTTTAGGTAAAAAAAAAAGTGGGTATAATATTTATATTTAGAGCAATGCTATATCTCAAGAAAAATAACATCAAGAATTCTTCAAGAATAAAGAGTAGCCAATCACAATGCACTATTTGCCACAATTCAAGGAGGTGTGGCTGAAAAATAGGAAGTAAACAAATAAATCATGCAATTAAAACTTGTCAACTGTGTCTTGAAAAATTCTTGATGCTATTTTTCTAGATAAATAGCATTTTCCTTATATTTATATTATAGTAAAGAAAGTAATTATAGTAATTATTGTAACTATCTAAAAAAAATAACTATGGTAAATTTTTTTTAAATAAGTAACTATCGAAACTATCACAAAAAAGTCATTGTAGCAAGGAAAATTCTATGATGAAGTCATGAAAATAACTTTTTTGGTGAAGTCATTATAGCCAATCATTAAGCATTTGTGTATTTAATCCATGTCACATCAAATTATATGGTGTATTGCACATTTGCCGATAAGGTGTGTCATTATATCTTTACTTATTGCAATTGTGTTGATTAAATCAAAATTAAACATAGATTCTTATTTATGCACTAAGATTGAAATTCCCCTTAATATTTTGTATGATAACTGATTTATAATAATAAGGTAAAGTTTAGTTTTAGAGTGGTCCACCAGCAGAACATTAGCTGAAAACAACTTATGGACATGTCATAAACTGTTTCCATAAGCTCTCTCAAACAATTTCACAACGCTTATGCTAGTAGATAAACTTAATAAGCCAATCCAAACAATTTCCATGAAATGAAATGACAAATTGACAATCTTGTGTTTCACCTACTTTCAGCCGGAGATCCTGGAGTTCAACGTGGTTCTTGCCCACATCGAAAAGAATCAAAATCACTAAATTCAAAAACTGCGTCACTTTTCTTGCAGAATTACTTTCCAACAACTCCGGTAGAAGCTGAATCATGCAAAGAGAATTCAGCTCAACTTGCAGATATATATGGTGAATACATGTTATAAAATTGTAGGGAATGTGCTGCCTAACTTCATAGCAGTTAATTTTTACATGGTATTCTTTGTTCTTCTGTTTTGTTGATTCAAATTCAATAAAATTGAAAAATATCTCAACCTCACTATTCCATTTTGGAATTATTCATGGAATTTAATGCAGAGAAGTGACAGTGGTGGTGTTTTTTATATTGTGGATAGAATAAATGGCCATGCATTGTGCGGATTCAGTACAATCACTGCTTGCCAGGTTTGTTTGCCTTCCTTGTCCAAATACGTATTGTGAACTTTCTTCTTGATTCTGATTAATTTCTATCTTGCGCAACTTCAACCAATGCATTTTGATCAAAAAAAACTATGGTAATGATATAATAACACAATTTCTACAATTTTCCATGAGGGAGCACCTTTTGGATCATGCAAGAACTTTTATGTACCAAGTACAAGTCCGATGACCAACACTGCCGGGAGCTATAATGGTTATGTTCAGTTTTCTGTCAGATCAGCTTCACCTGTCCATTCTCCAAATTGTTCGCTTTTTCTCTTGTTTTACCTCTAGCTTACTGCCATTATGTTGCAATTTCAATGAGTATTATGTACATAATATGAAAGCTAGGTCTGTCAAGATGAGTTTCTGGTATTGTCATATTTGCATATCATATGCGAGATCATCTCTTAAGAGGGGCTTCTAGTATCTTAGTATGTATAATGGATTATTACCTCAGTCTAGAAATGGCATATGGAACTGTTTAGAGGTTAGAAAATTAGGTAAAAAAAAAATTCAGCATAGCTGAGGCTACAATCAAGAATCTGAGAAGTTATCTGAGGTAGATAGTAATCAATACCACGAGAGAACAAGAATATATCAGAAACAATTCAATTATGTTGTATGCTTGGCATTCTAGACGTGTACGCATCCTTTACTTATCTGTTGTCGCATGTGCTTAATATGGTTTTTGATAAAATAGTTGCATTGTATTAATAGTCGTCTCACTAATTTTGTAATGTTTCCCCTTGTTGTCTTTCAGGTTTTGTACCAAGAAATCACTAGTCAACAACATTTAAACGATTTTGCAATATCATGATTGTTGTAAACTCTTGATAGCGTACAAATTAGAACGTTATAAACTACAATTAATGATCAAATAATACCTTCAACGATAAATATTTAAATCGCCGCTCTAATATTTTAGTGTTTTTGCCGCATTAGTGACCCATGATGAAATTTCAGAAATTTTTCTGAAACACAAATTTCAGTCTCTCAACAAACGACAATTATGCCGCACATAAATTTTAAACGAACCCCGTTTACTACCGATTTTTTTGCATAGATTTATAAAATTTATTACGATTGATTAATGTAGTAAAAATAATTTCTCCGTCAGAATTTTTTCATTGGAACACGTCATATAAAATATGTAGGTAAAATGTTTTCTTGTCAATAAAAATGATTCCATATATTTTTAGAGCAATGCTATATCTCTAGAAAAATAACATCAAGAATTCTTCAAGAATAAAGAGAAACCAATCACAATGCACTATTTGCCACAATTCAAGGAGGTGTGGCTGAAAAATAGAAAGTGAACAAATAAATAGCATTTTCCATATTTTTATCACGTATCACCATGAGTTACGTCTGTTTGCGAAGAAAACCAACTGACGTGATATAAATTAAGAATTTGTGAAGAGTTAAAAAAAATATTTTTAAATGAGACCCGCATTTTACGAGTAAAGAAAGAAGAGACGGATAATTAATACTTTAACAAAATTTATTTTAATTAAAGATTTGTCTAACATAATTAATACCTTTCTTCTTATCTTGTTCTACTCTAAAAATGTAAAAAGGAAATTTAAATATACAAAATATTTTTACGGCTTTAAGAATTTGTGAAGAGTTTGTTTAAAAATATTTAAGTATAAAAAGAAATAGTCTTATATGTTTAAGGTTTGTTTTTCTGTTATCTCTTCTTCTCTCTTCTTTTTCTATCTTCTACAAAAGTATTCACTTCTACATACGCATATACACGACAATCCAAAAACCAAAGCCAAAGACAATCCATCTCTGTTAAGTTTTCCCTTGGTTTTCTATTCCATTTTCTCATTCTCCTCATTTTTCATTTTTATCTTTAATTTTACGGTCATTCTCAGTTCATTGATATGCTGTATTTTCTGACCCTTATATACTTATCGATTAATTACTAGTAGAAAAAAAATTCATCCAAGTGTAATATATCAATTTTCTCTACCAAAATCTATTCATCAACAAATATATATATATATATATATATATATATATATATATATATTTGTTGATGAATAGATTTTGGTAGAGAAAATTGCATATTTTCGTGAAGGTTATGGTTTTGTTGCATGTTTGTACTACACTGATCGTTTGAGAAAGCCTGATATTTTCTATATATCAGCGAATTAGCCCTCTCAATTATGTATTTACTAACTGTCATAATAAAAGGCTTATTTAAAAGCCCTTAAATATTTGAAGCGCAATCCATACGTAACTTTGTTATACAAAGTTTATTCGAGTTGGTGGAATGGATTTTAAGCTAAATATTCTTGATGCCTCACCAAAATTTGCATATCATACTTTCTATATGATTGCATAGCCCTTTTGGTAAAAGGAAACAAGTCATAATACACGTAGGAATAACTTGGTGCAATTATCTGTATATATGGGTTTAATAAGAACAAAGTTGGTTCAGATACAATATATATTTGAGATATTGATGGTAACAAAACAAGAAAAACAATGTGTCCGCTAACAAGTTGTATAAGTGTCTAGTTGAAATAAGAAAGTTGAAATATAAAATGTTTGGAATGACTTTCTATCATGCAAATCCAATTAGAATGGCCTTCACCAATTGAAAAATAAATAAAAAGCAAAATAGGCCAAAAAACACCAACCCAAGATTCCTGTTTAATACTCATAACAAAAGTAAGTTTTAAAGCAACATATAATGTTTCATCATCATCTACATAAATTTTCAAATCCAAAGTATTTGAGCCATCTTCTTACAAATTGGACAAGCATTCTTCACCGCCAACCATTGTTTGATGCAATCAAGATGATATGTGTGAGATCAATGAAGTCTTCTAATATGCTCCCCATCAATATAATCTTCCTAATAAACAAAAAAATTGAGGGTTATGAGACTTAAATATGCTCATGTATTAGGATTTTAATATTTAGTTCAAACAATCCTTACAGAAACAGCCGGTAAGAATAGAGGTGCCACTTTTCATATAAAAATCAAATAAAAAATTAAGTTGTTTTTTTCAATGTTGAACTTTGATTTTCTCAATATCGTGTTCCCTAAAGAGATTCATATGCTATTAGGAAAAAAATGACTCAGGAACTAAATTAGTTACACATAAATTAATGTGATATAAAATTTTGAGGTATACAAAGAAGATTTCAAAAAGAACGAAACAAGTTGTAGATTAATGAACTGAAACATTTAGTTGACCTCACCTGACATATGGTGCAGGTTTGATTCATTGTGCTTGTTTCCTCAGTATTAGGCCGGTACGTTTTTTGCTGGATGTACAAGAAGATCTCCTCCGATCTCTTGGCTGCATCGCCTCAATCATTTGTATGTTAATTTAATTTATCATTTTCAATTAAATATGATCTTGTATCGAAGTTAAGCTAAACTATAGCTACATGTTTATAAAATGGTGCATATCAAGATGATTTAATTTCATGAGGATGTTTATTCTACAACAACTACTTATCTTGCGGTATAGTAAAACCATCACAAAATATTATCCAATAACTAACTAATCTCAGAATTTGGGTTGAACATAACTCAAATACCCACCACTTATAAACAAATTGATATGTATTTAATGTATAATTTTAGCACACCTCCTCACACCAATAATTAGACACCTAGAGGTGACATGGGTGGTACAGTAGTGGTGATCGAGTAGTACATAACACAAGAGTTCATGACTGAACTTTAATACTAACGTAAAATTTAATTATGTGTCTAGTTTATCTTTACAAAATTAGGATATAAAGTGAGCACTATGTATCTCCCACTTATAAACATTTTGTCAAACTATATTTCACTATTTTCTTTGGACACAATATCTCACTATTGTGGGACTCTTAACAATTAAATCAGTTTTATAAATAAGAAACAAATCAATTAAGTCAGGTTTCTAGGATAGATTTCTAACAAATTTATATCTACAAAACACACTTATCATCATTTTCAATTCATTGTAATATTAATTAAATTTCCACATGCATACAAATTAAATTTTGTTTCAAAAAAGAAATCTACAATTAAATTCTACCACTTATAATTTTCGACTAAAAATTACTTGATGGTAAATAAATCGAGAAAATTTGAAAATGAAGCACATCTTTAACAATGAATTCATTTCAACCAAAGTTAATATTATCAAGTAACCATGAAAGTATATATACCTCAACTTTGAGCATGTTCCTCTATGGCCTAAGTTCATGAGAAGTTGATATTAAAGTGTGGTGAGTGCCGCCATAGCTAGCTACATTCCTTGATCTTGGCGATTCTGAACCAGTCTGAATGCTAGTGATCAGTTTGTGCAGCAATAGAAAATCCGGATCAGAGAGGAGATAAAGGAGGGTTTAGCCGGGAATATTTACTTGGTGAAGCGCCTGAACTCGTTCTTGGTTGTTGCGGTGGTACAGAACTACTGGGCCACACAGGAACAATTGTTGGTGAAGGAATTTGTTTCACACAACCTTATGGGAATAACCTAACATATGGAGGACTAATAATTTCGGACCGAGTAGTAGCACTACTTGGTCCTGCATCTACATCATCATTTTCATTTATCAGGAACTGATCCCAAAATGTATCTTGCAGTGAAGAAGACATGTTGACATTATCTTGATGAAGATGAAAATGAGGAGGAGGAGTGTATCTTCTGCTTGAGCTTTCGTCAACTTGTGAACCTCGAATAAAAGTTTCACCTCTAGTGAATGGATCATGTGATCTACTTCCCTTTAACAATGAATTAGCACAAAACAAGTCATCAGTCCTAGTACCAGATATTGCTACTGTTTCCTGCAACAACTCCACTTCTTTGATAATCAGATATTGCAGCAGGTTCAGTAGGCCTAGCTCCAATTTGTCCTTCATTGATAATGCGAATATTTGATCCAAAAAGTCTTAGATATACTACATTATGATATGGGCTACTTTCTTCATTATGTTGGTTTCCTAAACGATATTGGTTGGCCATATTTTAAAGTTTTTTACCTGCATGCACACCATAACAGCAACCATATATCAATACTACCATGGACATATGATACTATCATAGCGCTCACAGTGATATCAAGTATCTAAAAAAAATTATTTTATATTTAGTAAAAAAGTCTTTTTCTTAAAACAAAATAAATTGTTTTTTTATATTTAAAAAATATGATTTCAAAAAATAGATCTGAATGACTGATGAGTCAATAATTAGTGTTTTTAAGTGGTTATTTGAGTTTATTTTATTTAGGTTTTATGTGTTTTTATTTACTTTTTAGAACTATTTTACTTCAATTGCTTGTTATTTAATTTCAGGAACAAATATATGAAAGATTGAGTCTTGGAGCAAAAGAAAGGAGATTTGGAGTTGATTGAGGCCAAAAATATGAAGATCTTGTGTAAAAATATCAAGCACAGCCCGTGCCTGTGGTGGCACAGTCCGTGCCTTCAATGTTTCAAAGAAGGCCAACAACCAGAGAGCTTGGCACGGCCCGTGCCAGTGGTGGCACAGCCGTGCTCGACTGTAGCTCTTCCTTTTGCTGCTTTTGCTGCTTTTGCTAGACAAGCTGGCACAAACCGTGCTTGTGGTGGCACGGTCGTGCCAAGGTTCCAGTTGTTTTCTTTTGTTGTTTTTCAAACCTAAATCCCATGGGTTGCTTGTGGAACATTCTAGTGATTTATTTTTTAGGGCTTAAGTTAGTTTATGCTATAAAAGGAGCAGCTAGCAGACTTGTAATCTCATCTTTTTGTTCTTGGGAATTCTCTGTGACAATTATTTCTATTGAATCAAATTGATCAAAGCTTTATTTTCTTGTTCCTTTACAATTCTGCACTTTTTACTTTCGACAATCTTTTGTTCTTGGAAATTCTAAGTGACAATTATTTCTTTGAATAAAAGTTCTTCTTTATTTTCTTGTTATTTACTTTTATGTTCTTCTTCTTCTTCTTCTCTATGTCTACAATGAACATGAGTGAGTAGACTTCTTTGTCTTGGGATTGTTGGATAAGTCTAAATGACCTAATCCTATTCAAACCAAAACCCAGAACCCTAATTTTATGTAACCCTATTTTTTAATCTAATCTCATCGTTCTCGTAATCAATAACAAGTATTAAACGAAGGATCGAAAGATGAAGTTTAATAGTTGTTATTGATTCATCTCAAATACTAACTTAAGGATCGAAAGATGAAGGTCAGTATTGGACATGTGAGATTAGACAAGGTTTCTGAAACATGAGGATAGTCTAAGAAACCTTGAGAGCTTAAATTTTCGTTCTTAAAGGGTTTCGGTAGCAATCAACCATGAGAATAGGCGTGGTTGCTATTGAAGTACATTCATTGAGACCGAAAGGAGATATGAAAAGCCAAAGAGAAACTTGTCTTTAGAAAATAGGTTCAACATAAGATTTAGGTTTTGGGTTTGGTTTGTGAAGGATTTATCATCAAGATGAACCAATAATCCCAAGGCGTTTTTTTATTATTATTATTTTCAATTAAACAAAAAATCCAACTTTTAATCTTTGAACTTTCATCTAATCATTGTTAAAATTGAATCAAATTCATAACTCCCTGTCGAAACGATATCTTTATTACTAAATTGGTAAACCGCGCACTTGCGGATTTTATCCCATCAATGATATGAATGCACGTTTAAACAAAATATTTCCGTTTCCTTAAAAAAAAATTGTATTATTTGTTGTTAATTACCTATGCACATAGAATAGATCCAAATCAGTATAAGAGGCCGTTTGGATTGACTTATTTTTGAGTTTATGAAAAATAGTTTTTGCAAATAAATAAGCTTTTATATTAATTCATAAGTTCTCACTAACAAAAATTGTATATTCATAAGCTATTTTTTTTTCTTCATAAAATACCTTGACAAGTTTATGAATAATACATGTAAGCTTATTTATTTACATAAGCTCAAAAATAAGTCAATCTAAACATGACCTAAGGGTAGGTGTGCATAAAATTTAGAACATATAAAATATATGTGTAAATATAAGAATATTAAATTTATTTTCACAAACTCACTCATTTTCTAAAACATCAAAATCATACACAAAAAATAAATTTATAGACAAACATTTATCAGTCAATCAATCAATTGATCAAAAAATCAAACAGAAAGATAGTTCAAATCACATGCTCATATAAACAAGATTAAAAAAAAAAGTTCAAATCAAACCCAACCTTGAAACACACAAGTGAACAAAATGTTTAATTTTTCATACATGTAAATAATTGTTCAAGAATATATACCTAAATAGATGAGTAGGTACAAGAACCGATGGATGTTAAAAACCAAAAGTTGATGATCACTACTGCTTAATATGACACGGATGGTTTCTCTATAGCATGAAAGGCAAAAAAGACACTAGAGAGTTTCAATTTATAGATTTTTTTTTCCGACCTCTATCAAGACTGAGATATTATTTTTAATTTATGTATAAATATTTTATAGAAATTCAATTTTATGGCAATAGATTGCAAATGGCTGGCTGTTGACTAATATTTTATCACAATGCGTCCCCTCGAGTCAATTCATTAATATCGTATAGTAGTAGTACTAATAATAATAATAATAGTAATAATAATAATAATAATAATAATAATAATAATAATAATGGTTTACTTTTTCACAATAGTTATTTTTAAAATAGTTACACTAAATAAAAAGATAAAACTCGACCAAATAAAAAAGTTAGATTTTTTTGTACCAAAAAGAAAAGTAGAAGATAAATATACACTAAATAGGCTATCGAAGAAACTTGAAATTATCCATTCAAATTAATTATTGGTAAAAGAGATTGTTGTAAAAGAAGATAAATATACACTAAATAAAGATAGAACTCGACCAAATAAAAAAAGTTAGATTTTTTGTACTAAAAAGAAAAGAAGAAGATATTTATTGTAAATTACATTAAGCCTTTAATATTAAAGAATTTGATTGTTGATCAATAACTGGATTAGTTTGCACACAATGTTGGTGCAAAACTTTTTACACTCACAATCAATCATTATTCATTATTTGTATGATTTTTAAGGTAAATATGATTAAAGATAAATATTTTTTATGATTCAAGATTGTGATTATTGATCATTTCTTAAAAATAAAAATGTGATTGACCATTGATATAGAAAAACAAAGAAAATACTTAGGTACAAACCATACATGCATAAGAATATAATGATATTACTTTCTTCTTTAGAAAGAAAACCAAATCGATTTCTTTTTTTTTCCGGGTTTAGGCCCCTTTATTTCCAAAAAAAAAAAACAAATCGATTAAAACAGGCCATGTCCAGGGCAAGAATGTTTACCAAATTGATATATATCCTCTCTTAGAGACAACAAGAATTCTTGGGCCATCAAACAGTTCTTTCTTGCAATCCAAATTTCATATTATACCCTCATTCTAATCCATCAATAATTTCATATATTTTTGCACACACTTTATCTTTCTGATAAATTTAATATGTTATATTTCTCTAGTAGTAACAAACAATTGTCAGTTATTATCTTTTTCTGAAACAAATTCTTTTTTTTTTTTTGCGCGCTCTGCCTCATAACAAACAATTATCAATTTTTTAAATATCGTGAACATCTTTTTAATTATTTTAAGTCAATATAAAAATTATTCCAACTTCACATTAATCAAAAGTTAAGAAAAAATTAACTTTCTTCCAACTTCTTCAATTAAAGTTAAGATTTCAACTATGACTTCAACCAATGCTAGAATCACACTTGAAATTTTTAACAATTGCTACTCATCTTAATTATAGAATTTTCACTCTTCTTTGAACCATTGTTTGGAACAATTTGAAGATAATAAGAAACAAATTTTGTTTAAAAAAACAAATAAACTTTGCTTAAAAAAAACAAACAAACTTTAGTTTTTCAAATAGATAGCATTAATTAGTTAATTAGTTTTACTGAAAAATAAAAGTAATTGAGAAAGGGTATAATTGACAAATTATAGCTTAAAATACAAAAAACGGTTAAATAGGAACGAAAAAACCATCCTGAATAGACACTAAAAAAAACGGAGGAGTATTTACTAACTATCATAATAAAAAAGCTTAATTAAAAACCCTTAAATCTCTGCAGCGTGATCCATATGTAACTACCAATATTCTTGCTGCCCCACCAATATTTGCGTATCATACTTTGTATATGATTGCATAACTCTTTTGGTAGAAGGAAACAACTCATAATACGTGTAGGAATTATAACTTGTACAACTACCTTTATATGGGTTTAATTAAGAACGAAGTTGGTTCAGATACAATATATCTACAAGATATTGATGGTAACAAAACAAGAAAAACAATGAGTCCGATAACAAGTAGTTTAAGTGTCCAGTTGAAATAAGCAAGTCAATAAATATTAAATCAGATTAATTGCTATGTACGATGGTAACGCAAGTTGTTGCAACTTGCAAGTAGGAAACAACTATCTGTGGAACATGACTACATCTGTCATGTTGCTGCTAAACACAAGCCAACAAAATAAGTTATTAGGCAAAGGATGATGACAGAGTTGAAACAATAGAGAAGGAAAATAATTTGATGTAGGTATTACTATTGTAGTTTTTGGAGCCAAAGTAAGTTCATATAGTAAATAAAAGCCTAATTGGTAGATAAATATGGTGATAAATGGACATGTTTTTGTGGCAGAGTTGTGATTGCCCATCTGATATTTACATTGGTGACAATAATGAAGCTTGGATGGGATTTTCACAATCTAAAACCTGCAATGAACGCTTATTTTCCATGAAATGTGAGACTCTTACTCACGCTTATATAGCAACAAATTGGTATTTCAAATTCATCATTGCAAAGTAAAAGATGATAGAAAATCTTTTGTAACTCACTTGTCATGCAACTAATTCAAACGGCACCGTAAAATATATAATGTTTAGAATGTAATTCAATCATCTAAACCCAATTGCATAATATAAAAATTGTTCAATCATTGAAAAAAGATAAAGCAGGA
This sequence comes from Medicago arabica, assembly GCA_946800305.1. Classification (NCBI taxonomy): domain Eukaryota; kingdom Viridiplantae; phylum Streptophyta; class Magnoliopsida; order Fabales; family Fabaceae; genus Medicago; species Medicago arabica. Next base: position 51,815,824 of record OX326970.1, on the reverse strand, counting down.
TAAACTCAAAAACACATAACAAAAGAGTTTTGAGGCAACTTGTAAAGTAAGCAATTATTCATCTATGTTTTATTCCTCATCTTCATCAATTTCTAGTGCTGTCTGCTTGCAAATTGGACAGACATTCTTCAACTCCAACCACTGTTTGATGCAATCAAGATGAAAGATATGCATGCAATCAAGTCTACCAATTCTCTCGCCCTCCACATAGTCCTCCTAATAAACAAGAAAAATGACGGTTACGAGAGACTCGAACATCCTCATGTTTTAGGATTTTCGTATTTAGTTCAGCTATCTTTACAAAATCAGTTTGTTAGAATATAAGAGTCACTTCGTCAAAAATAAAAGATGAGGTGTGACTTTTTATATAAAAATAATTAAAATATTTTTTGAACGTGGGACTTTGATTTTCTCAATATCATGTTCCCCAAAGAGTTTCATGTGCTATTAGAAAAAGTTAAATCACAAACTACCTAAAGAGTTTCATGTGATATTAGAAACATGTAGTTAGCCTCACCTGACATATGGTACATGTTTGATTCTGAGTACTTGTTTCCTCAAGATTGATCCGATAAATTTTCTGTTGAATGTATTCGAAGATCTCTTGTTCTGTCAGTCCTGTCTCGACACTCTCCCATTGATCACTCTCAAGTGCCGAAATTATCTATATGTTAATTTAATTCATTACATTCAATCGAATATGATCTTCTAATCATAAATTAAGCTAAACTGTAGTTAGCTACTTGTTTATGAAATTGAGCAAAAAAATATTAATTATATATTAATAATTACAAAAATTTTACCTCGTACGGCCAATCATCTGAATCATTCATTTGATCCATGAGTTCTTGAGAGTCCAATAGATTTAGCACAATTGAGCAGTTAAAAATCTGATACATTTCACACTCAAATGTTAAAACGTATTTGACTCATGAATGCAAAATTAATCAACAACAGACATTGACGCAACATATCTTTTTTTCCCGTTGAAGGGGGCGTACAATAGATCTTGAACTAAGCTTTAATACCATCTTAAATTTATTTTTTGGTCTAATTCATCTTTGCAAAATTAATTTGTAGAGAGAGCTACCTATCTATCACTTATACACTCTTTACAAAAAAAATCACTTATTTAAATGAGGTAAGCAGTTTTTTTTAAGATAGATTTCTAGGATGGATTTCTATCAACTTAATTATAGTTTATATCAATACAACACACTTATCATCGTTTCCAATTCATTGCACTATTAAATCTCCACATATGGCAACACACTATATAATTACAAATTAAATACTATCACTTATTAACTTCAACAAACATTCTGTCGAAAAAAGAAAAAAAAAACTTCAACAAACAATTAATCATGGAAAATAAATCAAGAATATTTGAAAGCGAAACACATTATTATAACACTAAATTTATTTATACTAATGAACAACCAAAAATAATCACAAGTAATTAAGAAAGTATATATACCTCATCCCTGAGAGCATTCATCTCTTCCCTAAGTTCATCAGAAGTTGAAATGAACATGTGGTTATTACCGCCAGGACGAGCTGGATTCTCTGATCTTGCCAATGTTGAATTGTTCTGCATGTACTCACCAGTTTGTACAACAGTTCTAAACCTCGATCTAGGAGCAGGTGGAGGAGGATTTAGCCTGTAATTACTCGGTGATGGAACTGAAGGCGAAGGTGGCTGTCGTGGTGGTACAAAACTACTAGGCATCCCAAGATTAATAGTTGGAACACTAAATTGATTAACACGGACTCCTGGCGATAACCTTACATTTTGTTGAACATTTATCATGTTTTCAGCATATGCTTCATCCATTCGTTGTTCATGAATAAGATCAAAGATGTCCATGTCATTGTTATTATTCTGCCCGCGGCTTGTGCTTCGAGAAGAAGAACCTCCTGCTCCACTTATTGTTGTAGAGGGATATTGAACTGATGTAGAGGCGGATCTAGAGGCAGGAGAAGGATCGTGTCTTCCTATGTTGAAGTTTGTCGTAGGATGCTCTTGACGACGTAATATGCTAGGAATATTGAGAGGCTCGGTGAGAAAATCAGAATGAGGTGCATTACGATATGGAATTGGATGATCATCTTCAAAAAGACCTATTGGACCACGAGGAGGACTATAGAGTGGAGACCAAGTAGCAGAAGTAGTAGCATTAGTACTTGGTCCTGCACGTGCAAGAACAGCTTCGTTCATCATTTGTTGATTCGACCTAGTCAAAACATAATTGTCAAAGTCCCTCCAAAATGTTGATGAAGATGATGAAGACATGTTGGCGTTGTCTTGACAAGCATGAAAAGAAGAATGAAGAGTGCGTCTTCTACTAGAACTTTCATCACCTTGTGAACCTTCAGCAGAAGTTTCACCTCTATTTAATGCATTTGGTGATCTGCTTCTCTTAAACAATAAATTACCACGACGTGGATCATCGTTGCTAGGACCAGCAGTGTCGGTGGTGGTGGTGTTATTAACTCTACTGTAGAATGATGAAATCGAATTAGCAGTACTACTATTTCCTGCAGCAGCTCCACTTCTTTGGTAGTCATATTCCACATCAGGTCCAGCTCCAGTTTCTCTAGCCAGGGTGTACGATGATTCACGTGTCAGTCCTCCATTGATGAAGTGGGAATTAGTGCTAGGGTTGTTGTTGCTGCTGCTGCCCCCCAAAGCATTGTAACTAGTAGGAACCATACCAAGAGACGAACCAAATAATCTTGGAGGAGAAGAGGAGGAAGAAGAAGCGTGATTGTCTGAAGAATTGATTAACCTCATATATCTTAATTGCCTTGCTTCGCGAACTGGGCTGCTGCTCTCCTCTCTTAGCCAATTTCCTAAACGAAATTGATGTGCCATTCTAGCTTCTTACCTGCATGTAGGCCACAATAACAATTATATTTATATCAACACAAACATAGACATGTGATATTGTTATAGATGTAACGGTGATATGTATACACCAATAATAATTTGATAAAATGAACGCAATCACATGTATAGATGATTGTCGTGTTGCTGGAGTGTAAACATCGTTAAAATATTGGTAATACATAATGATGTTTTTGCACTCTATTAGTTTTCTTTTAAAAATATATGATCATATGCATTACTGTGTGTTGAACACTAATATGACACTAAATATTTTGGATCTGAAGTATATGGAGTATATAAAAACATGATTACTGTGTCTATGCTCTTTCATCATGTTAATTTTAAAAAACCAGAATAAAAATATTGTTTTCGGATTATAATTTTTGTACTTATAGTTTTCCGAACTATACATCATTAGATTTGAATAAAAATCCAGAATAAAAATATGTTCAATACTTCATACACACCATCCACACATATAATAGATTTGAATAAATATAAGATCAGTAGTTGTGCATAAAATTTAGAACATTCAATATGTGTAAATTTAAGAATTTTTAATTTATTTTCACAAGTAAAACCCAAATTGTAGAACATCAAAATCACACACAAAGTATATTCGTAGAAAAAATATTAAGGTTTTGAAAATAAGATTAAATGGCCAATCAATTAGCTGATCAAGAAACCAAAGAAGAAGGGGGCATAACATAAACACATGCACATATACACAAGATTAAAAAAATTGATAATAACACACATGCATAAACCAAACTCAACCTTAAAACACACAAATTAACATAATCAGGTGGTCGTGTGACACATATAGACATACACTATTGTAATATTATTATATTCATATCCAATAATAGATTTCATAGATGAATATGATAGTTTAAGAGTGTATACCTAAGTAAATGAGTGGATACGAGAGTTTGTTGATGCTAAAAACCAAAAGTTGGTGACTACTACTGAATCACACTGATTGTTTCTCTCGCACTATACTCTCTTCTCTGTAAGCAATATGGAAAGCAAGAATGACACTAGAGAGAACTTCAATATATTGAGAAAAATTGAGGTTCTCTACCTAGACTGATTTCATTGTATATATACACGGCTGACTGATGACTAATATTTCATCTAAATACATCCCCCGTAATAATAAAAAAAAAATATCTCTCTACTGGAAAACATTTATTTTCTTGACCAAAAAACTACTTTTTTATTTCTCATATAACCGTTACCTTTTTAATATTAGGAAAAAAGGGTAATTTATTTTTAATATAGGTGACATTAATGGTCATTTGACTACTTTCTCATATGAAATTGAACTTCATTTCTTGAGATTATATGAGGGATATCATTTTCTTCGAAAACTGAGTTTGTTCCTCATAAGACAACGTGTAAATGCATCAATATTTTTCAATTTTTTTAGAGTAAATTACACTCGTCTTTTCTAAGAGAAACTTGAATTACATTCCCCTCTCATCAAAAGTGTACTTGCAAAAAGTACGAGTAGTGAATAACTAGGGTTTTCTCTGTCTATTAGGGTTTAGACTGATTATTGGATGACTTGAGAATGCTCTCAAGGGTTGTATTTATAGCCTGCTGTGGGCTTGAGCCTTGATGGCTTGGTCTCCAAGCCATAGGGGTATTCTGGTATTTTAGGTGGGTTCTAGAGGCTTATTTTAAAGAGGCGCCTTGGAAGGGACGCGCCCTGGGCTTTAGAACTCTTCTGGAGGGCGCCAAGGCCTCCTGGGGGGTCTACAGGCCCTTCTGGAGGTCCTTAAGACTCCTAGGAATATTATGACGGTCCATAGCCCAACAAGCACGAGTCTTAGGACAAGGCGAAGTGATTTATATCTTGGCAAGCGTAGGAGTCCTTAGGAAGGACCCTCCTAGCTAATTAGGAATTTATTATGACGGTCCATAGCCCAACAAGCACGAGTCTTTGGACAAGGCGAAGTGATTTATATCTTGGCAAGCGTAGGAGTCCTTAGGAAGGACCCTCCTAGCTAATTAGGAAATTATTATGACGGTCCATAAATGCGAACCTGTGATTGAGAACTCACAAAACAACTTCGCAACAATGGCACACAAAATCCTCTTCAAACCAACCTTCATTCTCACTCTCAAACAACAATTCACAACAACACAAATACACCATAACTTTCTCCATCATTCATTTTCTCACATCAAAATTCGCCCAATCTCACTCCACTCCACAACACCAATAACCACCGCCGTCGCCGCCACCACCAACCACGGCGGTTACCTAGACCTAACCGACAATGACCTAATGCGACAGTGCGAAATGGGCACATTCAAAACCTCTGGTCCTGGTGGTCAGCAAACGTGAATCTGCTGTTCGTCTTAAACATTTACCCACTGGTATCATTGCTCAGGCTGGTGAGGATCAGTCTCAGCATATGAACCGTGCTTCTGCAATTTAATGCCTTCGGTCACTTATAGCTCTCAAAGGTTTTTTTTCTTCTTCTCTATCTGCTTGGATGAACAACTTAGCGTGTGTTTGGTTTCCCGTTTGCAACACACAAAAACAAGTTTGCACGCTTTCTGATGCGTTTTTGCTATGATTTTCTTCCATCAAATTCCGTTTTGCAAACGCAGTACCAAACATACACTTAATTTGTAGTTTATAGCTTAAGCACTTGCCATAATTAGCGGGATTATGTATAAGATAGAATAAGTTTTGGACCGTCATAATATTCCTAGGAGTCTTAAGGACCTCCAGAAGGGCCTGTAGACCCCCCAGGAGGCCTTGGCGCCCTCCAGAAGAGTTCTAAAGCCCAGGGCGCGCCCCTTCCAGGGCGCCTCTTTAAAATAAGCCTCTAGAACCCGCCTAAAATACCAGAATACCCCTATGGCTTGGAGACCAAGCCATCAAGGCTCAAGCCCACAGCAAGCTATAAATATAACCCTTGAGAGCATTCTCAAGGCATCCAATAATCAGTCTAAACCCTAATAGACAGAGAAAACCCTAGTTATTCACTACTCGTACTTTTTGCAAGTACAAAAAGTAAATTTATACTCCTCTTCCCTACGAGATGTTTGAATTACAACTTCTTCCCTTAATAATTAAATATGCACTACATGTTATTTTATTTTAACATAAATAAATATTTTTATGATATAAACTAATTTTGAACCATCAATTAAGAAAAATAAGTTAATTTCTTTATAATTTAAATATCAATGATAATTAAATTTAAATATTTTATTACTATTTTATAATTTAGAGTAGAAAAATTCACTTTTAAATAACCATACTTTATCGACTCTAGCAATTTTTCACATATTTTAATTTTATTTTGTGTTGTTTCATATATTATAATAGGATATAAAACTATATGTTAACGAAATTGTGAATAAACTATAGCGAAAAATATGTATTCAAAGTTTTATTATATGAAAATGGACTCGCAATACTATTATATTAAACTCATCTATCTTAGATCAAAACTAAATAAAGATAATTGAAAAATATGTTAAGAATAACATAAGATGAGTTGTCATCAACTACACTCGATATTCCCCATGTTGGTGTGATTTACCTTCTTTTAGAGTGATTATTCCTAATGAGGTTTTAAATCCCAATGTTACTCATGACTTGGATATTTTGCAGCTGCATGTTTGGAAGAGAAATAATGATAGGGTTATTACGCCTCAAGTTTATAATGATGAGAGAGAGGGGGGGGGAGAGAGAGAGAGAGCTTTTTGAAGAACTGATCTCTTGATAGGGAAGGGCCCCTCACTAAGTTGGTGTCTAAGGCCATGAAAAAGAATATGCAAAAGAGTTTTTAGGTTCATAATATCCGCTCTAGGGGTTGGCTACTTGATTAATTTAATGAATTTATTTACGTTACGTTTCTTTTCTTGCTTTTTATTCTTCTTTATTCCCTCTTGGTTTGTTATGGTTTTTAATTTCTTGTTATTTTCTTTTCTCTGGGTGTAGTGTTTTCCCCTCGGTTGTTGCTTAATTTTCATGGCTTAAGAAGATTTTGGTCCATATCTCCCTTCTACTTTTTTTCTTGTTTCCTTTTATTTATATATCTAGGGTGGTGCAGCTATTGGTTCACCATCTACACCTCATTTGCTTAAAAAAAAAAAAAAAAAAAAGGTATTCCTTCCAATTAGAGTTTAGGAAATGATCGTCAATTCAACAAATGTAATAAACAATTGTCAAGTATTATATTTATAAGTCCATCTGAACATGGATTGTGAATTCGTGACTAACTAAACGGAAAAAAAAGATAAAACAGTGATTGGATTATGTTGGATTTATTTCTCTTTCACTTCTTACCAATTGGGTACAATGTATACAATTGCATTTTTAGTTTCACGACGTTTAAACAAATTAACCAGACCAATGTCTTGGTGGTTAGAACTTTTCTCCTATTACAACCCCGTAATGGTTTTGTTGCTTTGTTTGATTATGCATGTTTGTACTACTCTGATCGTATATGAAAGCCTGATACTCCTTCAATTTTTCCAACCTTAAATATCTGTAGCGTAATCCATGTGTAACTTCGTTATACAAAGTTTATTCTAGTTGGTCAAATGGATTTTAAGCTAAATATTCTTGCTGCCTCACCAAAATTTGCATATCATACTTTCTATTATGATTGCATAGCCCTTTTGGTAAAAGGAAACAAGTCAGAATACATGTAGGAATAACTTAGTACAACTATCATTATATATTGGTTTAATAAGAACGAAGTTGGTTCAGATACAATATATATCTTTCAGATATTTATGTTAACAAAAACAAGAAAAACAATGTATCAAAGTTAAAATATAAAATGTTTGGAATGACTTTCTATCATGCAAATCCAATTAGAAAGGCCTTCAACAATTGAAAAAAATAAAAAGCAAAATAGGCTAAAAAACACCAACCCAAGATACCTGCTTAATACCAATAACAAAAGTAAGTTTCGAGGCAACATGGAAAGAAAACAATGATTCATGTTCGCTTTCATCATCATCTTCATAAATTTTCAGAGCCAGAGTAACTGAGCCGTCTTCTTACAAATTGGACAAACATTCTTCACCTCTAACCATTGTTCGATGCAATCAAAATGATATGTGTGAGTACAATGAAGTCTTCCAATATGCTCCCCATCAATATAATCTTTCTAATAAATAAACAAACAAAATTTATGGTTATGAGACTTGAATATGCTCATGTATTAGGATTTTAATATTTAGTTTAAACAATCCTTACAAAAACAGCCCGTTAGAATAGAGGTGCTACTTTTTGTTTAAAAAAATTTAAAAAAAAAAATAAAGTTGTTTTTTTCATTGTTGAACTTTGACTTTCTCAATATCATGTTTCTTAAAGAGTTTCATATGCTTTTCCAAAAAAAAAAATGACTCAGGAACTAAATTACACATAAATTAATGTGATATAAAATTTTGAGGTATACAAAGAAGATTTCAAAAAGAACGAAACAAGCAGTAGTTTAATTCATTTAAAATTCTCTTATAAATGAATGAAACATGCAGTTGACCTCACCTGACATATGGTGCAGGTTTGATTCATTGTGCTTGTTTCCTCAGTATTAGGCTTGTATGTTTTATGCTAGATGTACAAGAAGATATCCTCCTCTCTCAGCCTCCACTCAATCATCTGAATGTTAATTTAATTTATCATTTTCAATTGAATATGATCTTGTATCATATATTTAAGCTAAACTCTAGCTACAAGTTTATAAAATGGTGCATATCAAGATGATTTAATTTCATGGGAATGTTTATTCTGCAGCAACTAGTAATCTTGCGGCATAGTAAAACCATCACAAAATAGTATCCAATCTATAACCTAAATAACTAATCTCAGAATTTGGTTGAACATAACTCAAATACCCACCACTTATAAACAAATTGATATATATTTAGTGTATAATTTTAGCACATCTTCTCACACCAATAATTAGACACCTAGACTTGACATGGCTGGAACAATAGTGGTAATCAAATAGTGCATGACACAAGAGTTCTTGAACTGAACTGTAATATTATCTTAAAAGTTAATTACGTGTCTAGTTTATCTTTACAAAATTAGGATACAAAGTGAGCAATATGTATCAACAACTTAAAAACATTTTTTGAAACTATATTTCACTAATTTTTTTTACACAATACCTCACTGTTGTTGGACTCTTAACAATTAAATCAGTTTTATAAATAAGAAACAAATCAATTAAGTTAGGTTTTTAGGATAGATTTCTAACGTCTTATCATCATTTTCAATTTATTGCAATATTAATTAAATTTTCACATGCTTACATAGCAACACATTATATAGAACTACAAATTAAATTTTGTTTCAAAAAAGAAATCTACAATTAAATGCTATCACTTATAAATTTCGACCAAAAATTACTTATGGTAAATAAATCGATAAAATTTGAAAATGAAGCACATCTTTAACCATGAATTCATTTATACAAATATCAACCAAAGTTAATATTATCAAGTAACTAAGAAAGTATATATACCTCAACCCTGAGCATGTTCCTCTCTGGCCTAAGTTCAAGAGAAGTTACAATTAAATTGCGGTGAATGCCACCATGGCTATCTACATTCTCTAATCTTGGCGATCCTAAACCAGTCTGAATGTAGTGATCAGTTTGTGCAGCAATAGTAAATTCGGATCCAAGAGATAGATGAGGGTTTAGCCGACTATTATTATTCAATGAAGCGTTTGAAGTTATTATTGGTTGTCGTGGTGGTACAGAACTATTGGGCCACACATGATCTATTGTTGGAGAAGGAATTCGATTTACATGACCTTATAGGAATAACCTAACATGTGGAGGGCTATTAGTTTCGGACCGAGTAGTAGCACTACTTAGTCATGCATCTACGTCATCATCTTCATTCATTAGGAACTTATCCCAAAATGTTTCTCACGGTGAAGAAAACACGTTGACATTGTCTTGATGAAGATGAAATGGAGGAGGAAGTGTGTGTCTTCTGCTTGAGCTTCCTTCAACTTGTGAACCTTGATTAGAAGTTTCACCTCTAGTGAATGGATCAGGTGATCTACTCCTCTTGAACAATGAATTAGCACGAAACAATTCATCATTCCTAGTGCCAGTAGTAGTGGTGTTAATTCCATCGTTGAATGACGAAATGGACGAGACACTTCTCGGTCCTCATTAATAATGTGAATATTTGATCCAAAAAGTCCAAGATATATGGGCTAGTTTCTTCATTACGCTGGTTTCCTAAACAGTATTGGTTGGCCATATTTTATAGCTTTACCTGCATGCACGCCATAACAACAACCATATATGAATATAAGAATATTAAATTTATTTTCACTAACTCACTCATTTTCTAAAACATCAAAATCACACACAAAAAATAATTTTATAGAGAAATATTTATCAACCAATCAATCAATTGATCCAAAAATCAAACATGAAGATAGTTCAAATCACATGCTCATATAAACAAGATTAAAAAAAAAAGTTCAAATCAAACCCAACCTTGAAACACACAAGTGAACAAAATGTTTAATTTCATATACATGTGAATAATAGTTCAAGAATATATACCTAAATTGATGAGTAGGTACAAGGATCGATGGATGTTAAAAACCAAAAGTTGATGATCCCTACCGCTTAATATCACACTGATGGTTTTTCTATAGCATGAAAGGCAAAAAGGACATTATAGAGAGATTCAATTTATAGAGAATTTTCTTTTTTACGGTCTCGATCGAGGCAGAGATATTATTTTAATTTATGTCTAAATATTTTATAGAAATACAATTTATGTTAATTGACAGTAAATGGTTGGCTTTTGACTAATATTTTGTCACAATGCGTCCCCTCATGTCAATTCATTAATATCATATAATAATATTAATAATAATAATTTGTTTTTCCATAATAATTATTTTTAATATATATACACTAAATAAAAAGATAGAACTTGACCAAATAATAAAAAGTTAGATTTTTTGTACCAAAATGAAAAGAACTTGACCAAACAAAAAAGATATAACTTGACCATTCACTTTCCAAACAATGGAATGGAAATATTATTACGTCATTTCATAAAATACTCAAACAGTGGAATGTAATCTCTATTGCATTCTGCTCCGTTCCACTTCATTCCATTTGTATTCCATTCCGCTTCGTTCTATTCCGTCAATCCAAACATAGCCTAAATAGGCTATCGAAGAAACTTGAAATTATCCATTCAAATTAGTTATTCTAAAAGAGATTGTTGAAAAAGAAGATAAATATACACTAAATAAAAAGATAGAACTTGACCAAATAAAAAAAGTTAGATTTTTTGTACCAAAAAGAAAAGAAGAATATATATTTATTGTAAATTACATTCAACCTTTAATATTAAATAATTTGATTGTTGATCAATATTCTAACTAGATTAATTTGCACACAATGTTGGGGTAAAACTTTTTACATTCACAATCAATCACTATTCACTATTTGTATGATTTTTAAGGTAAATATGATTAAAGATAAATATTTTTAATGATGCAAGATTGTGATTGACTATTGATATAAAAAAAATAAAGATATATATTTTTAATGATGCAAGATTGTGATTGACCATTGATATAATAAAACAAAATGCACCATAAATGCATATGAATATAATGATATTACTTTCTTCTTTAGAAAGAAATCCAAATCGATTAAAACATGCCCATATCCAAGGGAAGAATGTTTACCAAATTGATCTATATCCTCTCTTAAGAGAGTCATTAGAGAAGTCATTAGACTGATAATTATATTCATCAATGGATTTCCTAGTGTTTAGAGACAACGCGAATTCTAGGGAGCCATGAAAATCCCCATAGCCTCTGCTGTTATAGTATCTTGAAATCCATTTAAAATTAAAACCCTAGCCGTAGCTCCAATAAATTCATCATCCTTGTTTGTAATAACAATACATAAAAACAGTTTTATCTTGCAATCCAAATTCCATATATCTACGAATTAGCCATCGGAATTATGTATTTACGAACTCTCATAATAAAAAAGCTTACGTAAAATCCCTTAAATCTCTAAAGCGTAATCCATATGTAACTTTGTTATACAAAGCTTTTTCCAGTTTGTCGAATGGATTTGAAGCTAAATATTCTTGCTGCCCCGCCAAAATTTACATATCATACTTTCAATATGATTGCATAGCTCTTTTGGTAGAAGGAAACAACTCACAATACACATAGGAATAACTTGTGCAACTAACTTTATAAGGGTTTAATAAGAACGAAGTTGGTTCAGATACAATTATATCTTTGAGATATTGATGGTAACAAAACAGGAAAAACAATGTCCGCTAACAAGTTGTTTAAGTGTCCAGTTGAAATAAGAAATGAAAATATAAAATGTTTGGAATGACTTTCTATCATGCAAATCCAATATGAAGGCCTTCTATAATTGAAAAAAAGAAAAAGCAAGATAGGCTAAAAAACATCAACCCAAGATACTTGCTTGATACTGATAACAAAAGTAAGTTCTAAGGCAACATGTAAAGCAAACAATTTCATCTTCATAAATTTTCATATCCAGATTATCCGAGCCGTCTTCTCACAGACTAGACAAGCATTTCTCACCTCGAACCATTGTTTGATGCAATCAAGATGATATATGTGAGTACAATGAAGTCTCCCAATATGCTCCCCATCAATATAATCTTCCTAATAAACAAAAAAAATATTGAGGGTTATGAGACTTGAATATGCTCGTGTATTAGGATTTTAATATTTAGTTCAAACAATCCTTAAAAAACAGCCCGTTAGAATAGAGGTGCCACTTTTTATAAAAATAAAATAAAAAATTAAGTTGTTTTTTTCAATGTTGAACTTTGATTTTCTCAATATCATGTTCCCTAAAGAGTTTGATATGCTATTAGAAAAATAAATGACTCAGGAACTAAATTAGTTACACATAAATTAATGTGATATAAAATTTTGAGGTATACAAAGAAGACTTCAAAAAGAACGAAACAAGCAGTAGATTAATTATTTCTCATCTATCACTAAAAAAGAGAAGAAGAAAAAATCTCTTGTAAATGAATGAAACATGTAGTTGACCTCACCTGACATATGGTGCAAGTTTGATTCATTGTGCTTGTTTCCTCAGTATTTGGCCGGATGTACAAGAAGATTTCCCCCTCTCTCAGCCCCCACTCATATACCTGTATGTTAATTTAATTTATCATTTTCAATTGAATATGATCTTGTATCATATTTAAGCTAAACTCTAGCTACATGGTTATAGAATTGAGCAAACAATATGAAGCAAAAAATGAAGTATTAATTATACATTAATAGTTACAAATTTTTACCTCGTCCAGCCAATAATTAGACGCCTGGATGTGACATATCAAAATGGTGCATATCAAGATGATTTAATTTCATGGGGATGTTTATTCTGCAACAATTAGTAGTCTTGGGGTAGGTTTCATGAGGTGTGGTCATGTTGATCTATATCATCTTTGTATAGTAAAACCATCACAAAATAGTATATCCAATTTATAACCTAAATAACTAATCTAAGCATTTGGATTGAACATAACTCAAATACCCACCACTTATAGACAGATTGATATGTATTTAATGTATAATTTAAGCACACCTCCTCCCACCAATAATTAGACATCTGGATGTGACATCGGTGGTACAATAGTGGTGATCGAATAGTACATAATACAAGAGATCTTGAACTGAACTCTAATACTATCTTAAAAAATAAGGATTAAAAATTTTCAAAAAAAAACACTATCTTAAAATTTAATTGGGTCTAGTTTATCTTTACAAAATTAGGATATAAAGTGAGCACCATGTAATCATATAGAAAATACGATATGCAAAAATCACACTATTTTCACTATATTTCAGTATTTTCTAAAACTATATTTCAGTATTTTCTTTTGACACAGTATCTCACTATTGTTGGACTCTTAACAATTAAATCAGTTTTCTAGGATAGATTTCTAACAAATTTATATCTACAAAACACACTTATCATCATTTTCAATTCAATGCAATATTAAGTAAATTTCCACATGCATACATAGCAACACATCATATAGAACTACAAATTAAATTTTGCTTTAAAAAAGAAATCTACAATTAAATGCTATCATTTATAAATTTCGACTAAAAATTACTTAATGGTAAGTAAATCGAGAAAATTTGAAAATGAAGCACATCTTTAACCATGAATTCATTTATACTAATATCAACCAAAGTTAATATTATCAAGTAACTAAGAAAGTATATATACCTCAATCATGAGCCTGTTCCTCTCTGGCCTAAGTTCATGAGAAGTTGAAATGAAATTGTCGTAAATGCCACCATGGCTAGCTACATTCTCTGATCTTGGTGATCCTGCTCCAGTCTGGATGTACTGATCAGTTTGTGCAGAAATATTAAATTCGGATCTAAGAGGAGATGGAGGAGGGTTTAACTGGTAATAATTACTCGACAAAGCGTTTGAAGTTGTTATTGGTTGTTGTGGTGGTACAGAACTATCGGGCCACACAGGAGCAATTGTTGGTGAAGGAATCTGATTCACACGACCATCTGGGAATAACCTAACATGTGGAGGGCTATTAATTTCGAATCGAGTAGTAGCACTACTTAGTCCTGCATCTACATTATCATCTTCATTCATCGGGAACTTATCCCAAAATGTTTCTTGCGGTAAAGAAGACATGTTTACATTGTGTTGATGAAGATGAAAAGGAGGAGGAGAAGTGCGTCTTCTGCTTGAGCTTCCATCAACTTGTAAACCTTGATTAGAAGTTTCACCTCTAGTGAATGGATCAGGTGATCTATTTCTCTTTAACAATGAATTAGCACGAAACAATTCATCATTCCTAGTACTAGTAGTAGTGGTGTTTATTCCATCGTTGAATGACAGAATGGAATTCACATTACTACGATTTCCTGCAACAACTCCACTTCTTTGATAATCAGATCTTGCAGCAGGTTCAGTAGGTCTAGCTCCATTTTGTCCTCCAATAGCGGGGATGGACGACACACTTCTCGGTCCTCCACTGATAATGCGAATATTTGATCCAAAAAGTCTTAGATAAACTGCATTACGATGTGGGCTACTTTCTTCATTATGTTGGTTCCTTAAACGGAATTGGTTGGCCATATTTTACAGCTTCTTACCTGCATGCACACCATAACAACCACCATATATCAATAATGCCATGGACATATGATACTATCAATTCGATCACAGTTATATCAAGTATCTAAAAAAAAATTATATTTAGTAAAAAAGTCTTTTTAAAACAAGATAAATTGTTTTTTGATATTTTGAAAAAAGGGTTAATAGGTTTTTACCCCCTTGTCATATAGGCGAAATTTGGTTTACCCCCTGTCAAAAAAAAAGTTTGGAGATCCCCCTTGTAATATAAAGATTGTTTGGTTTTGGACCTGCAGTGCATATGACTGTGCAGGAATTTATGGGTTTATAAGGTTTTACCCCCTGCCATATTGGCAAAATTTGATTTACCCCCTGCCACATTAGCGAAAACGTACAATTATATGTACCGAGGGTTCAAAACCAAAGAATATTTACATTACAAGGGGGAACTCCAAACTTTTTTTTTACAGGGGGTAAACCATATATCGCCTAAATGGCAGGGGATAATTAAAAGCCTATTAACCCTTTAAATAAATATGTGTTCAAAAAAAAAAAAAATCTGATTGATGTAAACGTAAGTTTAAACGAAAATAAATGTGAGTTTAAACAAAAAAATTTCGTTTCCTAAAAAAAGTGTATTATTGTTGTTAATTACCTATATATACACATAGAATAGATCCGAATGAGTATAAGAGGGCTGTTTAAATTGACTTATTTTTGAGCTTATGAAAAATAGCTTATGCAAATAAATAAGCTTTTATATTAATTCATAAGTTCTCACTTAAAAAAAATGTATATTCATAAGCTATTTTTTCATAAAATACATTGACAAGCTTATGAATAATACATAAAATCTTATTTA
The DNA here is from genome assembly GCA_946800305.1 of Medicago arabica. Lineage (NCBI taxonomy): Eukaryota > Viridiplantae > Streptophyta > Magnoliopsida > Fabales > Fabaceae > Medicago > Medicago arabica. The sequence continues at coordinate 51,799,905 of OX326970.1, read as the reverse complement.
TTTACATAAGCTAAAAAATAAGTTAATCTAAACGGGACCTAAGGGTAGGTATGCATAAAATTTATAACATATAAATATATGTGTAAATATAAGAATATTAAATCTATTTTCAAAAACTCACTCATTTTCTAAAACTTCAAAATCACACACACAAAAATAAATTTATAGACAAATATTTATTAGTCAATCAATCAATTGATCGAAAAATCAAGCAGGGAGATAGTTCAAATCACATGCTCATACAAACAAGATTAAAAAAAAATCAAATCAAACCCAACCTTGAAACACACAAGTGAACAAAATATTTAATTTCATACATGTAAATAATAGTTCAAGAATATATACCTAAATTGACAAGTAAGTACAATAACCGATGGATGTTAAAAACCAAAAGTTGATGGTCACTACTGCCTAATATCACACTGATGGTTTCTCTCTAGCATGAAAGGCAAAAATGACATTATAGAGAGCTTCAATTTATAGATAATGTTTTTCTACGATCTCAGTCGAGGCTGAGATAATAAGTAATATGAAAGACAAGAATGACACGAGAGAGATTCAATATATTGAGAAAAATTGACGGTCTCTATCTAGACTGATACATTATTTTTCATTCATTTTTTAATATTTTAACGAAATTTAATTTCTTTGTATATGTACACAGCTGGCTGATGACTAATATTTTATCTAAATACATCCCCCCACCCCCCTATTATAAAAACTCTGTTGTTAAACATTTTATTTTTTGTTAACAAAAAAACTACTTTTTCATTTTCGAACATACAATATGTGTAAATCTAAGAATTTTAAATTTATTTTCACAAGTAAAAGCCCAAATTGTAGAGCATCAAAAATCAACCTTAAAACACACAAATGAACACACATGCATAAACCAAACTCAACCTTAAAACACACAAATGAACATAATCAGGTGGTCGTGTGACACATATATACATACACTATTGTAATATTATTATATTCATATCCAATAATTGATTTTATAGATGAAAATGATAGTTCAAGAGTATATACCTAAGTAAATGAATGGAGACGAGAGTTTGTTGATTGTAAAAACCAAAAGTTGGTGACTACTAATGAATCACACTGATTGTTTCTCTCGCACTATACTCTCTTCTCTACTCTCTTCTATGTAAGCAATATGGAAAGCAAGAATGACACTAGAGAGAGCTTCAATATATTGAGAAAAATTGAGGTTCTCTATCTAGCCTGATATATTATTTTTAATTCATTTTTTAATATTTTATAGAAATTTAATTTCATTGTATATACACACGGCTGACTGATGACTAATATTTCATCTAAATACATCCCCCGTAATAATAAAAAAAAAATTATCTCTATTGTAAAACATTTATTTTCTTGACCAAAAAACTACTTTTTTATTTCTCATATAACCGTTACCTTCTTTAATATTAGGAAATGGTAAAAAAAAAAAAAAATCTTGACCGAAAAAATACTTTTTTATTTTACATATAATTGTTACCTTTTTAATATTAGGAAAAAAATTGACCAAAAAATAATATTAGGAAAAAAAATAATCATACCATATAAATCAGTCAAACACATAATAGCACTAATAGTTTTAAAATATTAAACATTCATAAAACAATATCTTAATATATAATCTTTCAAAATAAAATATCTTAATATATAAATATTCTAAAAATAATAATTGGGAAAGGGTAAATTATTTTTAACATATTCTAAAAATAATAATTGGGAAAGGGTAAATTATTTTTAACATAGGTGACATTAATGGTCATTTAACTACTTTCTCATATAAAAATATTTTATTACTATGTTATAATTTAGAGTAGAAAAATTCACTTTTAAATAACCATACTTTAAAATTAATTTATGATAAAAAAATAATCTTATTTTGTGTTGTTTCATATTTTATAATATGATTTAAAACTATATGTTAACGAAATTGTGAAAAAACTATAGCAAAAATTATGTATTCAAAGTTTTATTATATGAAAATGGACTCGCAATACTATTATATAAAACTCATCTATCTTGAATCAAAACTAAATAAACATGACTGAAAAATATGCTAAGAATAACGTAAGATGAGTTGTCATTAATTACACTTGATATTCCCCGTGTTGATGTGATTTACCTTCTTTTAGAGTGACTATTCCTAATGAGGTTTTCAATCCCAATGTTACTCATGAGTTGGATATTTTGCAGCTGCATGTTTGGAAGAGAAATGATGATAGGGTTATTAGGCCTTCAAGTTTATCATGATGAGAGAGAGAGAGAGAGAGAGAGAGAGAGAGAGAGAGAGAGAGAGAGAGAGTTATTAGGCCTTCAAGTTTATCATGATGAGAGAGAGAGAGAGAGCTTTTTGAAGAACTGGTCTACTGATGGGGAAGGCCCCTTCACTAAGGTAAAGTCTAAAGCCATAAAAAAGAATATGCAAAAGAGTTTTTAGGTTCATAATATCCGCTCTAGGGGTTGGCTACTTGATTAATTTAATGAATTTATTTACGTTGGGTTTCTTTTCTTGCTTTTTATTCTCATTTTTTCCCTCTTAGTTTGTTATGGTTTTTAATTTCTTGTTATTTTTTTTTTCTCTAGGTGTAGTGTTTTTCCCCCGATTTTTGCTTAATTTTCATAGCTTAAGAAGATTTTGGTCCATATCCCCCTTCTACTTTTGTTCTTGTTTCCTTTTATTTATATATCTAGGGTGTTGCAGTTGGTTCACTATCTACACCCCATTTGCTTAAAAAAAAGGTATTCCTTTCAATTAGAGTTTAGGAACTGATCGTCAATTTAGCAAATGTAATAAACAATTGTCAAGTATTAAATTTATAAGTTCGTCTGAACGTGGATTGTGAATTTGTGACTAACTAAACGAAAGAAACAGATAAAACAGTGATTGGATTATGTTGGATTTATTTCTCTTTCACTTTTTGCCAATCGGATCCAGTGTCTACAATTGCCTTTTTAGTTTAACGACGTTTAAACAAATTAATTAACCAGACCAATGTCTTGGTGATTAGAACTCTTCTCCTATTACAACCCCCTAATGTCTTAGGTGAGTCTATAACATTTGAAGGTTTGAAAGAGCGTCAAACTATTCTCACAAAGGTGGTAATACAATTTGTTTAAAGCTATTACAAATTGAACGATTGTAACTAGGTCATGTCCCAAAGCTAGGGTTAGTAGTCAATGAGACTATATCATTTTATGGACATATGTAGAAGAATAAAAAACGTTGGGAATAAATCATAATCGAATAAAATCAAACAATATCGATTGTATTCAAAGACAACTCAACATATTACATGGTTCGAGCAATTACATAGAGGATCATCTACATGACCTAACCTAAGAAATTTCCTACTCATACTATATAAACATAAACAAAGGAATGTTTAAAGACATACATGAATTATGATCATGGTTGGTTGATACCTCTCCTCCAGGATGTCTTTGATTGTTGGTAGCTTTCCTAAATCGTGATTTCTTCTATTTCTCCTTGTTAAAGCATCTTTTTGAAATGAGGAAAAACCTCTCTAATTATAGGCAAGCAATTTCAAAAATATTTGGAACAGCTATTGCGCGACGCAAAGAGCCTTGTGTGCATCGTTCACGATGAAGGGACTAAAAACCTTTAATTGATTTCCATGTTGTGTGGCGTGCAACTCAATACACGCTTCATACATCGTCCAGTAGTTGCACACTTGATCCTTTTCATGGATGAGCGGTGCAGAGCTCCTAGCACGCATCACACATGAGACAATAGCTTATCTTCCCTCAATTCTTCATCGCTTGTCCCATTTCTCCTCACTAAAACGTTTGTGGTCACTATACCCCAAGAAATCACATTATTAATCTTACAAAAAGCATAGCACGATCACTGAAATGAGGAAAAACCTCTATAATTATAGGCAAGCAATTTCAAAAAAATTTGGAACAGTGATAGAATTTTGGCAAGTGTACCAAATACTATCGAAGTAGTAAAAATATCGTTCCCACAAGGACTGGTTTTAATCTCAAAAAGTCAAATACGTTATTAATTTAGGATGCAGTAAAAGTTATTTTGTTTTGCCGCTAGGCAGTAGATTTGTTTAATAGCATAAAACTTAGTAACAGAAAGTAAATTGATTGTTTGAAATAAGAGAGAGATGAGTTAGGTCTTCGAATCATCTGAGTTTCCCTAATTGGTCACTACACCTATTCTTATGAATGATTTTCTAGTTTCACGATAGTTAACAAAATAGTCCTAATCAATCCCTTGAGTTAGGACCCTCTTCTAAGATTACAGCCCCTAATCCCTTAGGTGGTCTAATAATCTTCGAAGGTTTGAAGTACGTTAACCTAATATCACTAATAAAGAATTATTCATTCCTAGACTAATTATAATTATTAGAACAATTCAACTAGGTCAAAGTCGAAAGCTATGGTCAGTAGTCGTTCGTTCTCACCAAATCATATATATATATATATATATATATATATGTGATCAGAATATATAAAGCATTAAGAACAATTGAATTGAATAAAAACTAAATTGTCATTCACAATAAATAGAGTTTCACAGCAACATATGTCAATTAGGGTTACAAAGAATCATCTCAGACCTAACCTCTAATGGATTTAGCTACTCATAATTGAATTTATAAATAACATAATCATTAGAGGTAACAATACATACATGAACTGGTTACAAGGTGAAGAAATCGCCCCTGCAGCCGTCTTCCAGTGTAAAAATCGCACTTTGCTCTTCTCAAATCGTAACACTTGTTTTCAGAATAGCCTTCAGCTTAAATAGGCACATAAATTCGCCTTAAATCGTGTCACATTTTTGCAGAATCGTGACACGATTTGCCTTGTATAACAAACTTCTAAATTAGGGTTTCTTGAAATCGTGTCACGTTTTGGTCAACGTGACACGTTTTTGCCTTGACAGAGAGCATGTTTTTGTCTTCTTGAATCGTGTCACGTTTTGTACCAATCGTGACACGATTTGGTTCTTTATGAATTCTTCAGTTTTTCTGCTTTTCTTGCTGCTTAAGTTACCTTGTGAACTCTAAATTGTGATTAAAATACATAAAAAATTACGTAATGACAGAGTGTCATCAAACAGCTATTGCGCGACGCACAGAGCCTTGTGTGTATCGTTCACGACGAAGGGACTAAAAACCTTTAATTGATTTCCATGTTGTGTGGCGTGCAACTCAATACACGCTTCATACATCGTCCAGTAGTTGCACACTTGATCCTTTTCATGGATGAGCGGTGCAGAGCTCCTAGCACGCATCACACATGAGACAATAGCTTATCTTCCCTCAATTCTTCATCTCTTGTCCCATTTCTCCTCACTGAAACGTTTGTGGTCACTATACCCCAAGAAATCACATGATTAATCTTACAAAAAGCATAGCACGATCACTAAGTTGTCAGGTTTGGGTGATTTAATGTGGTTTAAGGCCTTGTGCTTTGAGTTACTCTCTCATGCTCATCCATTGAATTATTTACATAAAATTGACTAAAATAGATAATAACTTGTTAAAAAAATACTTTAAATGGCTCCAAAATGATGCTAAAAAGACTATATGATTGACTGTCATTATATCCTCACACTTGAACTTTTGCATGTCCCCAAAAAATACACTTGCAAAATAAAAATTCGACAATAAAATAACAACTCTCCCTAAATGATAAAAACACCAAAAGTCTTTATCTGATACAACAATAAAACCACCGACATGAGAGTGCACCAAAACAGAGGAAAAAAAGTATACATAAAATCCTACTGTAACGACCCAAAAATTTGAGACGTTAACTTTGATAATTCTTAGCAAAAATGGCGCATATTTTTTTTTAACAATAACTCAAACTTCTTGGCTTCAAAATAAAATAAATAAATAAATAAGTTTCTCTTTAAACTTTCAAAATGGTAAATCAATATTGTTTTACATCAAAATATAAAATTCCTAAGAATAAGGCTTTCAGCCTTTCACTACCCAATGACATATCCTAGCTGGTCATAACTTTGGACACTAGTGAGAAATCTCGCCAAAGCGTACCAAAGGTCCACATATCTCGGAGCCTCCACTGTAAGTCATGATCATTATCTGATTTCAAATACGGAAAAAGGGTCAACTCCCAAACAACAACAAATATACAAGTTATACATATATTTAACATGTATTTCAAGGCATGCAAGTGGTACAAATCTTAATATAAAGTACGCAAACTGTCAACGCCCAAAATCCTAGTGGACTCGACAAATGCACGACACCTTAACGGTTGACCTATATGCGACGCCAATGATCCGGATATCACCTCCCTTAAAGGGAAACAAAAGTTCTTCGTAGATATTTGTGGGCTTCAACCAATTATGAACACTCCACGGTAGCTCCAACCAATTATGGACGCCACATACACCACGAGTCCCAACCAATTATGAGCACCAAAAGAAAACAGTGAGCCTCAACCAATTATGAGCACTCAAAAGGAAAAGACAAGCCCCAACCAATTATGGGCACTTAAGACTTCGGGTCCCAACCAATTATGGACACCACGCGACTATGAATGTATGTATGCGACATCTGATTATTAACTCCACAAAATAGATCACTCACAATGAGTATCCGACTAAATTAATCATTGTCTTAACCACCTGCTAGAGACATAGATTCCACCAATAGTAACCCTAACTTACAACATATGCAAGATCACAGCTCAGGTATGAAAACAACAAGTTATACACACAACTAAGCAATACAAAATCAAGTCCATATAATACGTGCACATAACACAGTACATAAACATGTTCAAAACATAATCATGCTATCAACAAGTAGATACATATCAAAAATAAATAATGGAGCGCCCTTTCCCTTACCTTAGCAACAACAGTTCCTAAACTTTTCACGGAGTAGTTTTTGTTCTGGTATCTCTACACCTTCACAATTAAATATTTACTAACTGAGTTTCGATCACATTCACTCCTACAATATTTATTAACTAATTTAGAAACAAACCCCTAGTAAATATAAAACCGAATTTTATTTAATAAAAAGGCATTTCAAAGATTAACTAAAGTTCAAAGTAAACAAGATGATTATTTGTTATACTTCTTCTTTCACAATTTTTCTAAAGTATGTGTCCACGGCAACTTGCAAATTTCAGTGAATGGAATTATAAGAATACTTATAGTTAATTACACATCAATGAGCTTGTAGTTTCAATCCATGCATGCCTAAAATGTTTCGTATTACTTCAAATCTTTTGTTTTATCTTTATCCCAAAAACTACTCATTGCCAAATGACATTTAGTGAATCTTTTATAGACTATAGAATAAATCTGCATATTATAATATTAACAAAAGACCAAGCACTTTCACAAAATGTTTCTTAGCAGACCTTTAAATAAGAGGTAATTCATGAAGTAGGTTTCATTATCATTATAATATAAATTTATGCAAGACATTAACTGAACCACAATTGAAATAAATCTGAAAAATGTCTCTGGCTTTAACTCAATTTTTGAATCAAATTCACTCAATCAAAATTATATTTATCCTTTCTAAAAGACAACATATATGTATTTTACTACAACCAATTTCTTTCCTTCACGAGAAATTCAAAACTGCTTTGTTTTACCAGAAAATGGTGTTTCATATTGTCAAAAGAAGAATTTGGCCATCAATTTATTTCAACTTCATAAGAGAATGAGAAGGATTGAGTAGACTAGCACTTCTATTGATTTTCATAGACAAAACTGATATGCAACAATAGATTTATAACGAGAAACCGGTTAAAAATGAAAATAATCTTCCTTGGTTACCTAGAGTTGAATGCCTTGTTCTCTTTCCTTTCTCCTTCAAACTTCTTCTACGTTCCTCTTTCTCTCTTTGTGTGCCTACCTATACCTTTTGTTTTCTTTCTTTATATGTGTGTCAGAGAGAGTGGGGAACGGGTTATTAGCTACTCACCCCTCAACTCATTTTCTAAAAAGATGGAACCGATTCTGTAGTGTGGAAAGTGGAACTGACCAAATAACTAAGAACATGAGTTGAAATTGATTTTCCTATTTTCTCTCACGTCAACCACTATAATGTATTGTCATATGTTTCACTTGGTTCCTACGATTTGCTATCACTTTAATAGATTAATGAATTAAAAATGTAAGGGTGAGTATGGGAATTTCTAGAGTGACTGTGAACTAAAGAGGTAGTGTAACCTTCAAGTTGTACGTGGTGCAAGTGCCTCGATACCAAGTCAAAATCCCTGCATAATAATAGGCTTACTAATCACACTATAATACCTTTTACGTGGCCATTACTTTTATTATTATTATTATTATTATTCACATGGTCACCGGCCTAATTATTATCATTTTCTTGTCTACTAAAAATGCTTATCCTAATAATGCAATTTATTGCTCACACACATAGTATAATAAAATAAATATTTATATTCAGTTTTTAATAAAATAACATAAAACATTTATCAAATAATTAGCGACACCGGCTTGACTATAACAAAATAGTTTAATAAAATAAATAGCAAACTAAATGAGATAAATAACCCGGATCTTATACCTAGCATGCTTCACGCATTCAATGCAAAATATTCTAATTATTATTAGGGAGCTTCTACGGTGCAGGAAACTGACTTTTTTGAAAAAGTTAATTTTGATCTTAATGTTTGATTCATTTTTAAATTGTTGATTACCGAATAATGATTAATAGTAATTCATCTAGTAATGCTTGCAACATCTTAGGCTTATGGGTACTATTTTATTGCTGACGTCTTTAACATGCAAAAAGAGTTAATGATATTATGTGATAGTCTTAAGTGTTACACTTTGTGGGGTGTTACACCTAAAACAATGTAGGATAAAATTAGATTAAGTGTAGTCTTGTTAATCTAATGAATTGATAATACTATGGAAATTGAACTTTTGATGTCACTGTACAGAAAATAGGGTGTTATTCACTAAACTTTTGATGTTATAGTGTTAACTTCACCAGAAAAGTCATTCTCATGACTTCACCATAGAATTTTCCTTATTATTAATGCAGTTATTATGAAAATGCAGTATCTAAAATTTTCAGTTGCATTATTGATTTGTTAAGCATTAAATAAGTTATACAAACCTAAATGTATGCATATTGATTCACGGTGAAAGCCATATCGTATAGAAGGCGCTTCTGCAATATTGTTAATGTGTTTGATATTGTACAATTTAGAGTGTCGTTAGGGATAAAAGAAGTATAAGAGGTGAGATTTCTCATTTGGTTAGCACTGATCACAAGCTCACTTTGGATATGTTGAGGAGTGAAGCAATTCTTAAGGGGTGCTGGATTCTCGAGTGTTGGTACTCTGCTAGAAAAGATAAAAGTAATGTCTTGGGCGTGGTTCATTTATATTTGAAGGAAACCACGAAAATCATCGCATGAGTTAAAAGCAATTATATAAATTTTAACACCACATTTTCACTAAAAATCTCAAAACATCTGTTGTATGGAGTCCCACACTTATATATCAACAATCTCTCTCTTAGTTATGGATTTTGAGAGGAGTTTAAAGATCAAGTTAAGAACAATCACACAAGTTGTTTGTACATTGTATCTTCATTTAAAACCTAAAAGCATGAGGTTTATGGATCATCTCACTAATATATCAATATCTACTTTTCAATCCAGTGTAAAACTTATAACTCACTAGACATGCCAGTAATCTTCGGTGTTGGTTCATCCATTCATTTGAGTATGCTCCCCCCTCGAACAGAGAAAGCTTTTGCTTTCACATACACTTTAATCAAATCATCGACTCTAATATAACCATTGGATCATGAGGGGAGTCTGGATCAACATATTAGAATTTAAACAACCACACAAGTGGTTTCATTACAACATCTCACTTGTATGTTGTTCAACATCCATTTTTCATGAAATATGACCCTTCATCAGGAATTTTTTTTTCCTGCCCTACTTTATTGCCAAAAATACAAAACTGCCCTACTTTTTCAAAAAATTACAAAAGTACCCTACTTTTTCTCTCACTTCTGGTCAAGTTGAAATTTTTTTTGTCCTTATTATACCCCACAACTTGAAATTTCGGGGTACTTAACAATTTTTTTCGAAAAAGTAACATAGGAAGCAACTCCAAGTTGCTCGGTAGTTTTGGGTTTTTTTAAAAAAAAATTTAAATACCCCACAACTTGAAGCTGTGTGGTACCTTCATGTTTTCCATGTCATACATTACAAAAATAGAAAAAAAAATTTATTAAAATTAAAAATTATATAACAAAAAAATCATAAAATCTACAATTATTACAAATGCCCTCCTGTTAGACGGCCCAGCTTGGTTTGGGTCATTGTAACCAAAGTTTGACATTGAATTTAGTTGGTAAGTTGACTGATAATGGGGCTCATATGCATTTCTCAGAGCGTTGCATCTACCATGCTCACATGTCATTGCCGCATGTTCTAGCTTTTGTCACGACTACAAGACTTTTGTCAATAGCAAGTTCACAAATGAGTGTGTATACGCCGTATATAACATCCACTTTGACGTGGTTCACCACCAGACATATTGGCCTGATTATGTAGGACTAAAGGTGGTTTCTAACAAGTCCATGCGGAGGGAGAAGAAAGGTCGTCCACCAATTACTCGCATTAGGACCGAGATGGACGATGTGGAAACTGAGAGAAGATGCGGCGTGTGTAGGATGTCTGGTCATTCCCGCAAAGATTGCATTAATATTACACATCAGTATCAATCTAGACTTTATTTCATATTTATTGTATTTGGTATGTTCTTTATTTTATAAATAATATGACTGTTATTATAATTACTTTTTTATTAATGACTAATTAACATTATTAATATAGTGTCCAAAATAATGCAACAAATTATTACAAATACTTGCTATTAAAATGTAAATAAAAGATGAAATGGTGTGATATATTGAAAGATGAAATGAAGTTTTTATAGTAGATGAAATAATATATTTTAAAAAGCAAAGGTACCACACAACTCCAAGTTGTGGGGTATTTAAAAAAAAAAAAAAACCAAAACTACCGAGCAACTTGGAGTTGCTTCCTATGTTACTTTTTCGAAAAAATTGTTAAGTACCCCGCAACTTCAAGTTGTGGGGTATAATAAGGACAAATTTTTTTTTCAACTTGACGAGAAGTGAGAGAAAAAGTAGGGTAGTTTTGCAATTTTTTGAAAAAGTATGGCAGATTTGTATTTTTGGCAATAAAGTAGGGTAGGAAAAAAAAAATTCTCTCTTCTACACTCACCACCACCACCACCGCAATATTTTTTTCACTCAATTCCATGTCTCTCTCACCACTTGCAGCAACCTGACTTAACCCATTTAACAACATTCAATCCATGGCAGAGAAACCCATTAAAATCAATCAACAACAACTTCATCATATAATCATTTCAGGAAAGGGAAAATAACACATAACAAAAATAAAATAAAAAAACAATGAAAAAAATAAAAGATGAAATTGTATATGAACTACCCTTTTATTCCCACAGTGCTAAATGAATGAAAATCAACTTGTGTAATAGTAACCTCAAACCCAACAAGACCCTCACAAATGCAAAGTTTGTTCTTCTTTTCTTGTCATTACTACTGTTATGTTACGATTTTGATAGTGATATTGTTGAAGGAATTGGAAAAAACAATTAAAAACAATTCTTCTTTTCTTGCCATTTTCCATTCTAATTTATTCTTTTTTCGATTTTGATATTGTTTAGGGAATTGGAATTCATACACAAGCTTTGCAGTATCGTGGGAATAAAAGGGTAGTTCATACACAATTTCATCTTCTTCTTTTTTTAAGAATCAATTTCATCTTTTATTGTTTTTCAGAATACCCATCTCATTGTGTTTATTTTAAGAAATTCATGAAACTGAGTGATATTGGAGAATGAATGAAAGAAACTCATGGTGGTTTACTTTTTCTTATATCTGAGAATGAATGAAAGATTTTTTGAAGGCACACGTATATGTTATCAATGCCATGGTTGTTGTTACAAAAACTATGTTTTTCAATATTAATGATGAATTTTACCTTTTCCATGTTTTATTATTTAAGCAGCAAAATTTGAATTGAAAACCAGTGGGGAAGGATGCGTGAGGTTGGAGAGGTTGTTTGATGAGGTGGGTTGTTGACTTGAGTTTGGTGGTTGTGAAATGAGAGAGATGATAGTGAGGTTGAAGATAAAGTTGAGAAAGATATTGTGTGTCCAGACTATAATAAGATCACTGACCCTCTTTAATCTAACCACAAAAATAAACTTCCCTATAGTGGGAAAGTTTTAGGCTTTCCCATGTGAAATGCCACCGTGTGTGTTAGGTCTAATTTAGCCTCACATAATCAACTCGGAAGATTTTCTTTTCCCACTTGTAACCATTTATTAGTTCATATGATTATCCAATGTAGACTCGCAACAATTAGCACAAACATGCCATATCTGGTGAGTTATATGATGTCAAGCATGCACACCGTTATTTATTTGTCTTAATTGTACTTTTCAGACTAAGGAGCCGCTGAAGTTGTCAAATAATGAATGTTGGACTTATCAGAATATCATATAAAGAAACCATCAGTTTGATATTGAGCGTGATTATCATCTTTTGGTTTTGGATTAATAGTGTTTTTTCCTACTGTAAAATAGGTCATTTTCAGTTTATCCCCTAAAATACTCCTATGACCCATATGACTGTGCATATAAGATGGCATGGCACGTTGTGCATATATAATTATGTGGCGCGCTGACTGTATAATTTATTTTTATTTCTCATATAACTGTTATCTTCTTTAATATTAGAAAATGGTATAAAAAAAAAATCTTGACCGAAAAATTACTTTTTTTATTTCTCATATAATTGTTACCTTTTCAATATTAGGAAAAAAATTTGAACAAAAAAAAATATTAGGAAAAAAATAATCATACCATATAGATCAGTCAAATACATATAATAACACTTATAATTTTAAAATATTAAACATTCATAAAACAATATTTTAATATATAAATATTCAAAAAATAATAATTGGGAAAGGGTATATTATTTTTAATATAGGTGACACCGATGATCATTTGACTACTTTGTCATGTGAAATTGAACTTCATTTTTTGAGGTTATATGAGGGATATCGTTTTCTTGGAAAACAACGTTTGTTCATCATAAGACAACAATTTTCTTATAGTATAAATGCATTAATATTTTTCAATTTTTTTAGAATAAATTACACTCCCTTCCTTTGAAAAGTAAAATGTATACTTTCCTTTCCTATGAGATGCTCGAATTACAACTTCCTTCCTTAATAATTAAATATGCACTACATGTTAATCTATTTTAATGTACATAAATATTTTTATGATATAAACTAATTTTGAACCACCATTTAAGAAAAATAAGTTCATTTACTTATAATTAAAATATCAATGATGATTAAATTTAAATTTTAAAAAACTTTGTTGATAACTAACAGGGACGCATTGTGACAAAATATTAGTCAGCCAGCTATTTACAGTCTATTGCCATGAAATTGAAGTTTTATAAAATATTTAGACATAAATTGAAAATAATCTCTCAGCCTCGATAGAGAACCCTCAAACTTTCTCTACAAATTGAAGCTCTCCATAGTATCATTTTTGCCCTTTATTCTATAGAGAAACCATCAGTGTGATATTGAGCGGTAGTGATTATCAACTTTTGGTTTTTAACATCCATCACTTCTTATACCTACTCAGATCTATTTAGGTATGTATTCTTGAACTATAATTTCCATGTACGAAACTAATTATTTTGTTCACTTGTGTATTTCAAGGTTGGATTTGATTTAAACAATCTTTTTTTTTAATCTTTTATAAGAACATGTGATTTGAACTATCTTTCTGTACTATTTCTTGATCAACTGGTTGATTTGTTGATAAATCATATTTTGAAAACCTTAGTCTTTTGTGTATCTATTTAGTTTTCCCGTGTGATTTTGATGTTTTAGAAAATGGGTTACTTTGTAAAAATAAATTTAATATTCTTATATTCGCACATATATTTTATATGTTCGAAATTTCATGCACACCTACTATTAAGTCCCGCTTCAATTCACTTATTAAAACAGCTTATGCAAATAAGTTTTCATATATTATTCATAAGCTTGTCAAAGTAGTTTATAATAAAAAATAAACAGCTTATGAATATGCAAATAATGTTTGTGTTTTCGGATTATAATTACGAGAGTTGTAATTATATGAGTTATGATTATACTTTTCCCAACACACACCAACTCTCATATGATTTTTTTTTTTTTAAGAAAAGAATGGAGTCTAATAACACGACACTACGTCAGTATATATTCTAATATATTTTAACTATGTTACACTCCAGCAACACGACATTCATCTACATTTAAATATGTTCATTTTATCAAATTATTATTAAAATCTAGATATCACTTGACGTTATGATAGTATCATATGTCCATGGTAGTATTGATATATGGTTGTTGTTATGGTGTGCATGCAGGTATGAAGCTATAAAATATGGTCAACCAATACCGTTTAAGAAACCAGCATAATGAAGAAAGTAGTCCATATCGTAATGCAGTATATCTAAGACTTTTTGGATCAAATATCCGCATTATTAATGGAGGACCGAGAAGTGTGTGTCCCATCCCAGCTATTGAAGGACAAACTGAAGTTAGACCTACTGAACCTGCTGCAAGATCTGATTATCAAAGAAGTGGAGTTGTCGCAGGAAATAGTAGTAATGTGAATTCCATTTCGTCATTCAGCGATGGAACTAACACCACTACTACTGGTACTAGGAATAATGATTTATTTCGTGCTAATTCATTGTTAAAGAGAAATAGATCACCTGATCCATTCACTAGAGGTGAAACTTCTAACCAAGGTTCACAAGTTGACGGAAGTTCAAGCAGAAGACGCACTCTTCCTCCTCCTTTTCATATTTATCAAGATAATGTCAACATGTCTGGTTTACCGCGAGAAACATTTTGGGATCAGTTTTTGATGAATGATGATGCTGATGTTGATGCAGAACCAAGTAGTGCTACTACTCGGTCTGAAATTAATAGCCCTCCTCGTGGTCCAGCAGGATTTTTTGAAGATGATGATTCAATACCATATCATGATTCATCCCATTATGATTCTCCAACAATTGGTCATGTGTGGCCCAACAGTTATGTACCACCACGACAACCAATAACGACTTCAGACCCTTCGTTGAGTAATAATTATCGGTTAAACCCTCCTCCATCTCCTCTTGGATATGGATTTACTATTACTGCATGTTGTGAAAATACCGGAATCACTATCGGTTCGAAATCACACCAATACTTGTATAGATGTGTGGAGCAAAAGGTAGTGGTAATCCTAGGTCTAAGTGTCTTCAAGCAACAACAACAAAACAGACCCAAAGCCTAAGTGTAGAGCTTAAAACAATGACACTAACAAGCATGAAGATAAGAAAGCTTAAGAAAAACAAACACACACAAAATGGTAACCCAGTTCAGTCAATATGACCTAATCTGGGGGAGAGAGCAGCTCTCCAATCCACTATGATAAGATGTTACAAAGGTTACAAGAAATCAGCCTTCAATCCTAATCTCTACCCTTGTCTTGACCCACCTCACTCATATGAACCTACAAGAGATTATACTAGAGGAAGCTTATGATCCTTCCAATGATATAATCTCACTACCCAATGTGTTTACAATGTTTATCCCAACCCAAGAGACTATCCCTACAAAGGTACTCAACCCTCAAGTTCCCCCCTTTGTGAACCCTAGACCCCTTGCTTCAGCTCTACTTCAAATAATGCAGAAAACCACTTAAATACTAGTCACAGGCGCCCAAAATCGTGTCACGCTTCCAAAATCGTGTCACGATTCTGCTTTTCCAACCGTTGTGACCAGTCCCTTTCAGGTAAACTTGCTGAGGAAGTTGTTGAATCGTGTCACGATTTCCCAAATCGTGTCACGATTTTCCATCTCACAAGGCATGCTCTCTGCCAAGCAAATCGTGCCACGATGCCCAAATCGTGTCACGATTTCTGGGCTGATTCTGCAAATACAATTTGAAGCCAATATACAACATTCTCCACCTTGACTTCTAATTGGTGATGATGCCAATTTAACCATCAACCACCATGCTGCTCTCTCCATAAGGGAATTACTCTTCAACAAATTTGATCAAGTCCAAGCAATGCTTGAACCTTGATCTAGGCAATGACTTGGTAAACACATCCGCCGGATTCTCTTCCGATGCCACTTTTTCCACCATGATCTCTTTGGATTCAATCATGTCTCTAACAAAGTGCAGGCGAATGTCAATGTGCTTTGTCCTCTCATGATACACTTGATGATTTGCCAAGTGAATCGCGCTTTGGCTATCACAATGTATCTTCACACATTCTTGAGTAATTCCTAACTCACCAATCATCCCTTTCAGCCACATGGCCTCTTTCACCCCTTCAACAAGGGCAATGTATTCCGCTTGAGTTGTAGATAATGCCACCACGGATTGTTGATTTGCCTTCCAACTAATAGCCGTGCCATAGAGAGTAAACACAAACCCCGATAGAGATTTTCTAGTGTCTACATTGCCCGCATAATCCGAATCCACATACCCCTCCAAAGCGTCTTTCCCTTGAGTTGCTCTTGTGTACTTCAAACCGCCCTTCAAAGACCCATTCAAATACCTCAACACCCACTTCAAAGCTTGCCAATGCACAATACTCGGATTTGCCATGAACCGACTCACAATGCTAACCGCATAAGCTAAGTCCGGTCTACTACAAACCATTCCATACATGATGCTTCCAACCCCACTAGCATAGGGAGTACTAGCCATCGCTTGTTTTTCATCCTCGGATTGAGGACATTGTTTTATGGACAACTTTGTGTGGTGACCCAAGGGAGTGCTCACAATTTTAGAGTTTGACATTCTAAAACGCTCCACCACCTTCTTCAAGTAACTAAGTTGAGATAAGAAGAGTTCACCTTTGTCACGATTTCTCACGATATCAATTCCAAGAACTCGCTTTGCCGGACCAAGATCTTTCATCTCAAATTCTTCATTTAACTTTTCTTTGAGCCTCACAATCTCATCCTTGCTAGAACTTGCCATCAAGATATCATCCACATATAGAAGAAGATAAAGAACGACTTTCTCACCATTCTTCAACATGTACACACATGAATCATACCCGCTTCTCACAAAACCGGTCTTCAAAAGAAATTCATCAAACCGACGATACCATTGCCTAGGGCTTTGCTTCAACCCATACAAAGATTTCTTCAAAAGACACACCTTAGACTTGTCCTCCACAAAACCTTCCGGTTGCTCCATGTAGATTGTCTCTTCAAGGTCACCATGTAAGAAAGCGGTCCTTACATCCATTTGCTCCAACTCAAGATTGAAATAATTCACAATAGCCATGAGAATCCTTATGGAACAATGTTTCACCACCGGTGAGAAGATCTCATTATAGTCAATCCCCTCCACTTGAGTGAAACCCTTTGCCACAAGTCTTGCTTTGTACCTTGGACCCTCAACTCCCGGAATACCCTCCTTTTTCTTGAAGATCCACTTGCATCTAACTACCCTTTGGTGTTTAGGTAGCTTCACAAGTTTCCAAGTTTGGTTCTTCTCCAATGAATCCATTTCTTCATTCACTGCCTTCAACCAATACTTGCTTTCTTTGCTCTCAAATGCCTCCTTGAAGTTTCTAGGCTCCGAGTCTTGCACACCTTCAGCCGCATTTAGAGCAAAACACACCAAGTCCGCATAACCATATCTACTAGGTGTCGTAATGGTCCTCCTTTCCCTATCTCTAGCCAAAAGATAATCAGGATCCACTACCGGTTGAGTTCCACTTGGCTCCGATGTTGAATCTTCATCTTCCACATCGTCTTCTTCTTCACTTGGAAGCTCCACCTCAAACTGAGTTTCCTCCACCCTTGTTTCCGGTACTAAAGTCTCTAGGTCTTTACACTTCATCCCCATACGGGTCTCATCAAAGGTAACATCCCTACTAATCAAGACTTTTGATCCTCCACCAGATTCCAATTTCCACAACTTGTAGCCCTTCACACCTTCCGGATAACCAATGAAGACACATTTCAAAGCTCTAGGCTCAAGCTTGTCTTGCTTGATATGTGCATATGCCAAAGCTCCGAAAACCTTCAAAGTTGAGTAGTTTGCCGGTTTCCCACTCCATACTTCCATAGGTGTCTTGAAGTCGATTGCCGTTGATGGACATCTGTTGATCAGATAAGCTGCAGTCGTCACTGCTTCACCCCAGAAACTCTTAGGTAACCCAGATCCTAGTATCATACACCTCACACGCTCCAAAAGAGTCATATTCATGCGTTCAGCAAGACCATTTTGTTGCGGTGTTCTCGGTACGGTTCTATGCCTCTTGATTCCTTTTATCCTGCAAAACTCATTAAACTGCTCTGAAACAAACTCCAGGCCATTGTCAGTTCTTAAACCTTTTAGTTTAGTTCCCATTTGATTTTCTATGAGAGTGTGCCATTCTTTGAACCTTTCAAAGGTGTCACTTTTGTTTTTCAAAACAAAGACCCACACTCTCCTAGAATAATCATCAATAATGGAAAGAAAATAGGATCCTCCCCCATGAGTAAGAGTCTTGGAAGGACCCCAAAGGTCCGAATGTACATACTCAAAAGGTCTACTAGAATTATGCATGCCACTACCAAACTTAACTCTATGTTGTTTTCCTAGTATGCATTGTTCACAAAATCCTAGCTTATCCAACTTTTCTTTACCTAGCAAACCTTGTTTGGCTAGTTCAACTAAACCTCTTTCACTAACATGCCCTAATCTCATATGCCACAATTCAGAATTATTATGATGTACTACACTAGCTACCGATGCATTACCAATTACTATGGAACCATCTAAAATGTATAAATCATTCATTTTAGACCCCTTAACCGTAATCAATGCACCATGCGAAATTTTACAAACCCCACGCTCAATTCTAGTACAATAACCTAGACTATCAAACATGCTTATGGAAATTAAATTTCGCTTAAGTTCGGGAACATACCTCACTTCCTTTAAAAGGAATTCACGGCCATCAAACATCTTTAGACGGACGTTTCCCATACCTTGGACTTTGCACGCTTTGTCATTTCCGAGTCGAACAACTCCTCCTTCCTTTAGAGCCAAAGTCTCAAAATATTCCTTTCTAGGACACATGTGATAGGAGCATCCCGAGTCCAAAACCCAGCTCTTCTCCGGTTCCCAACTTGTGACCGCTAGTGCACCCGCACTTTCATAACCATCTTCATCGGACGCCACCGCAACTTGAACGGAAGAACTACCATTGCCCTCCTTTTCCGGACAATCCTTCTTGAAGTGACCTTGTTTGTGACAAAGAAAGCACTTATACTTTGATTTGTCAAAACCCTTGGACCTAGACTTGGACCTTGACTTTCCCTTGCCTTTTCCTCTATGCTCATTCCTCCCTCTTGAAACATTCAAGCCTTCACCGCTATCATCAACCTTCAAGTCCTTGAACTTGGTCAATTCCTTGGTTCTCAAAGCCGCTTGGACTTCCTCCAAAGTAGTGGTGCCCTCCTTACCATAAAGGATGGTATCCTTGAAATGCTCAAAAGACTTTGGTAATGAACAAAGTAACAACAATGCCTTGTCCTCATCATCCACATTGACTTCAATGTTGGCCAAATCATCAAGAATCTTGTTAAATTCCGCCAATTGCTCCGAGATCGATTTAGACTCCACCATCTTGAATGAATAGAGTTGTTGCTTCAAGAGTTGCCTATGAGCCAACGATTTCGTCATGTACAATGACTCCATCTTAGCCCACATCGATGTCGCGGTTGGTTCCCTCGCGACATCCCTTAAAACCTTATCTCCGAGACATAAAACAATGGCACTATTTGCCTTGTCTATCATCTCACGCTTCTCCGCTTGTGTCAAATGTGCCGGCATCGCCGCTCCACCCTTCAATGCTTCTACACACTTTTGTTGTGTCAAAACCGCTTGCATCTTAACCTTCCACAACCCGAAATCATTACTTCCGGTGAACTTCTCGATGTCCCACTTTGAACCCATGATACCAACTATACCACTTTACGCCTATGCCCCACGGTGGGTGCCAATTGTTGTGAAAATACCGGAATCACTATCGGTTCGAAATCACACCAATACTTGTATAGATGTGTGGAGCAAAAGGTAGTGGTAATCCTAGGTCTAAGTGTCTTCAAGCAACAACAACAAAACAGACCCAAAGCCTAAGTGTAGAGCTTAAAACAATGACACTAACAAGCATGAAGATAAGAAAGCTTAAGAAAAACAAACACACACAAAATGGTAACCCAGTTCAGTCAATATGACCTAATCTGGGGGAGAGAGCAGCTCTCCAATCCACTATGATAAGATGTTACAAAGGTTACAAGAAATCAGCCTTCAATCCTAATCTCTACCCTTGTCTTGACCCACCTCACTCATATGAACCTACAAGAGATTATACTAGAGGAAGCTTATGATCCTTCCAATGATATAATCTCACTACCCAAGGTGTTTACAATGTTTATCCCAACCCAAGAGACTATCCCTACAAAGGTACTCAACCCTCAAGTTCCCCCCTTTGTGAACCCTAGACCCCTTGCTTCAGCTCTACTTCAAAGAATGCAGAAAACCACTTAAATACTAGTCACAGGCGCCCAAAATCGTGTCACGCTTCCAAAATCGTGTCATGATTCTGCTTTTCCAACCGTTGTGACCAGTCCCTTTCAGGTAAACTTGCTGAGGAAGTTGTTGAATCGTGTCACGATTTCCCAAATCGTGTCACGATTTTCCATCTCACAAGGCATGCTCTCTGCCAAGCAAATCGTGCCACGATGCTCAAATCGTGTCACGATTTCTGGGCTGATTCTGCAAATATAATTTGAAGCCAATATACAACACTGCAACTGATCAATACATTCAGACTGGTTCAGGATCGCCAAGTTCAAATAGTGTAGCTAGCCATAGTGGCATTTACCACAATTTCATTTCAACTTCTCATGAACTTAGGCCAGAGAGGAACATGC
Organism: Medicago arabica; assembly: GCA_946800305.1. NCBI lineage: Eukaryota > Viridiplantae > Streptophyta > Magnoliopsida > Fabales > Fabaceae > Medicago > Medicago arabica. Next base: position 51,778,774 of record OX326970.1, on the reverse strand, counting down.
TCAGGATTGAGGTATATATACTTTCTTAATTACTTGTTATTATTAACTTTGGTTGATATTAGTATAAATGAGTTCACGATTAAAGATGTGCTTTATTTTCAAAAAAAATCGATTTATTTACCCTTAAGTAAACTTTAGTCAAAATTAATAAGTGATCGCATTTAATATGTAGTTATATATAGTGTGTTGTTATACGTATGCATGTGGATCCTCGTGACACCACCAAAATATATATGTATGCATGTGAAAATTTAATATATAAACAAGGTCTGGGGTTGGAACCCTGGACACACCAAAAAATATATGTATGCATATGAAAATTTAATATTGCAATGAGTTGAAAATGATGATAAGTGTGTTTTGCTAATATAAAATTGTTAGAAATCTATCCTAGAAACCTAACTTAATTGATATGTTTCTTATTTATAAAAAAATAAAATAAAAAAATTGTTAAGAGTCTAACTATTGTGTCAAAAAGAATAAGTGAAAGTATAGATTAACAAAATGTTTATAAGTGGTAGATATGTAGTGCTCACCTTATATCCTAATTTTGTAAAGAACTCTTTTATGAGCACTACCACTATTGTATTACGCCCATGTCACATCCAGATGCCTAGTCATTGGTGTGAGGAGGTGCGCTAAAATTCTATATTAAATACATAATAATTTGTTTATAAGTGGTGGGTATGTGAGTTATGTTGAACCCAAATTCTGAGATTATTGTTTAGGTTATAGATTGGATACAAAGTGGTGTTATTAAACCGTAAACATGTTGAAATTTAATACTATGTACCGGTTCTTTTTTTTTACACCTTTATCAATTCATTTTAAACACAATTTATATGAAAGGTTGTAGAGCTCCCGCTAAATCATGTGCTCGAAAGTCTGATAAAACTCAAAATATCCATACAAAGATGATATAGACCAGCATGACCACACCCCATGAAAGCTACCCCAAGACTACTAATTGTTGCATAATAAATATCCCCATGAAATTAAATCATCTTGACATGCACCCTTTTGAATTCACATCACGTTACTTTCATGTATTCTGCAAATATATGTCACACAGAACTTTTCGCTACTTGATTACTGGGCCACTCAAAATCGGTTGCGTCATTCTCAAGAGCGCGTAGTTCAGATGACTTATTCAGAGGAATGGCTGGACGAGG